>CM030359.1:415664811-416239847 GCA_017893485.1 Hemerocallis citrina | reverse complement strand
TTTGATTCTTGTTTCTGTTTCTGGTGTATGCATCCATTCTTCAAATATGACGCCTTAATCAGAGCACCTCATTTAGTCCTCATTTTAGTTTTGAGTTTTCACCACCATTTGCAGAGCAGTGCTTGATTCATTTGACGAATATTTAGCACTTCTAATCCCCCAAGCTCTTTTCGTTTGCACATTATACCCCATTTGATTAGAGCATACCCTTTTCCCTCCCCCGCCCCATGCCATAAGAACCTACGCCTAAGTCTGTAGATTTTCTTGATCACCTAGATCGGAATTTGGCAAAAGGACATATAGTAAAGTGGTACTGAACTCACCACGGAATTAAGCAATATAAGTCTACCTCCTAAGGACATCGTTTTACCCTTCCAACCCTCAAGCCTGTGGGAAATTTTGTCAATGATTCCATGCCATTCCATCCTCCTAATATTTCCTGTTCCGATCGGGAGACCCAGGTATGTAATAGGTAAATTCTTGATCGGGCAGTTGAGAATATTTGCAATACGGGTCCCCGCTTCCCCACATTTCCCTAATAATGTGATAGAGCTATTGTTGAAATTAACCTTTAACCCTGAACATTCTTCATAGAGATATAGGCCCCATTTAAGAAGGGATGCTTGCACAGTATCGCACTCACCAAAGATCACTGTATCATCCGCATATTGTGCATTAATAACTGCAGAAATCCCCCTTCTCATGCCTAGACCATTGATCAGGCCATTGTCTCTATAGGCGTGATGCATTCTATGCAGACCGTCCCCCACCAGGGTGAACAGAAGTGGAGATAATGGATCACCTTGTCACAGACCCCTCCTGCATCTGATTTTCTTTCCCGGCTCCCCATTTAGCAGCACGTTTACCTTGGAAGTATTTAACCAGGTTTGTATCCATCCTATCCACCTGTTTCCGAATCCTCTTCTCTGAAGAATTTCCATTAGGCATTTCCATTCGACCTTATCGTAAGCCTTCTCACAGTCCAGCTTTAACATGAAGCCCGCTTTCTTACGTCTCTTCGTGTCCTGAATAACTTCCTGTACCATGCTATTAGTTCAATATTAAGAGACATCTATCATACTATTGTTTTGACCATGCTATTAGTTCAATATTAAGAGGCATCTATCATAATATTCTTTATGCTTTGTCAATTTATTTGTCTTACATAAACATATTTCAGATTCTTTATATGCTTTCTTATATTAGAGTTGTTCGATGTCAATGGGTAATCAGTTCAGGATTTCAATATATAACAGAGGTTCTTCATGTTTCTTTCAAGTATCACTTATATCAAAAGCCTGGCTTTAGCAATATTTTACTTTTCAACGATGATTATAATTGCAATCGAAAATTGCTTCTGTTTCTATTATAAGATTTGCATTGGAAGTGGAGATTCAGTAAGTTCTAAATTTATGAGTTATCAGTATTTCTCATTATTTGAAGTTGTTGGTGTTCTTGGTCTTATAGCTGCCACTTTAAAGCTCCGAAATTGTAGTGAGGCAAGACCTTTACTCCCATATTCTTACATATTCCCCTGCCTAATTTTGATTGAGAATGCATTCTGTTTTCTACTTAATTGACTTGGTATTTTCTTTATAACAATTGATGTTTTAGTAATGTATTATACAAGAAAGTCTCATAATGTAGTCATTTTCTGATTGTAGTATGTTTTAGTAATGTATTATGTATAGTACAAGAAATTCTCATAATGCAGTCATTATAATGTAGTACGCCTAAAACACCTCAAACTTATAAATTAGTATGCACTGCACCTAGAATTTTCATGTTCAATATTACGGTTTTCAAGGAAGTTGTAATTTGTTGATTCAGTAAAGATTTGAACTTGGTTGGGTAATTGAGTTAACAGAAGATTATGTTCTTAATTATGTTCTTAATTATTTTATATCAAATTGTTGCATGCGAAACCAGGGGCGAAGCCAGAACAAATTTACCGGGAGGGCCAAGAAAAAATTCTATGACTACATGTAAAATTATAGAGATTTTTTCATAATTTTTAGGGGGGCCAAACAATAAAACTTAGAATTCAGGGGGGCAAATTATAATTTTTTAAGGATTTATAAAACTTTCAATAGTGTGAAAGGGGTTCGTGAAAAAAAAATTTTTTTGGGGGGGGGTGGGGTGGGGGCAGGCACCCCCGGGCCCTCACTATGCTCCGCCACTGTGCGAAACTAACTAACTTTTGCACTTGGCCCATACACATGTCATTATTGTAGGATGAAAGAAGTTAGAAGGTAAATTTTTTGTTTGATTTAGATCCTACATTCATAGGACTCAAAGATTTGAAGGTCAAGTATGCGATACATTTTAATCGTTCTTTTATATCAATCACTACAACATATAAGACGTTCTATAGTGGATTTATTACAACATTTAAGTGTTAATGCTATTGAAAATGATCAATAATAGCATTTCCAAAGAAAATATTGTATTTAATTTATTTTGAAAATTACTTTTAGCTACGACAACATTTTTGGAATGATGTATTTTTTACGGCGTTTTAGAATTGCTATTATATCCGTAAATAAATTGAATAGATATGGTTAAAAAAAATATATAACTCAAAAATCCAAAACCATCTAAACTCCTCAATTCTTCTCCTCATCCAAATAAGAAAAAACCTTTCTTCCACAACCCTATTCTGATCCAAGTACTTGAACTTGGCTCAGGGTACTACGGAGTTCAACAGAGGAAGGAATCAAGCACAAGTTGATTGCGGGAAGCTGAAAGGAATGAGTTGAGTATCAGAGATATCAGATATAGTGTAAATTGTATGTTGTGAAGGATTAGATTATAAAACTGCTGAGTAAACTTGCAAGAAAACCCTTGTAAATAACTAGTGCGTATCACACGTAGGACAGCTGTAAGCGATTGGCTGGTGAGGAACGTTTCAGATGGGGCCCACCTCCAACCGATTCTGTTAGGCGTGAGTAGGGTGCTTTTCATTTTCCGTGCTATGCACTTGTCTTGTGACGTATAAAACCCCAAAGGGGAAAACCATTGCAGATATGAATAGAATTTTAGACACTTCGTCTTCTGTTCGTCAATCTCTTCCTTCTTCCATCTCAAGCTTAACCTAGGGTTTGCAGGTTGATGGTGAGAAGACGACCCACGGTGTTCACACACGCTGTCAGAGGTCGAGCTGGAGCATATTCCAAATCCTAAATCACTGCATCCCCTTCCCCTTTCCCTGTCGCCCTCTTCTCCTCCTCGCAACCGAATTCCCACTTCTCCGTCGCCCTCTTCTCCTCCCCGGCCCCCGATACCAGACGCTACCCATCGCCTTCTCTTCACCGTCGCCTTCTCGTTCTTCCCCTCGCCAGCTAGCGCCGATCTCCTCGTTCCTCTTTCTCTCGCGTCGTCGACCGCCAAACCGGGGGCAACAACTCTTTCTCTTGCATTTAAGATTACTTTTGTGCTCTCAGAATCTTGCATTCTTTCAATCATGTCAGCTCTCTCTCTCTCTCTCATATGATATTGCTATATTCTTGTTAATCCCATTCATGTTGACTTGTTATTGATGCAAGAATCATATATATGTTCTATAGTATAGATTATAGAATTTCAATTGCTTTTTGTTGGAGACAACTCAACATGGGGAAGGGGAGGGGATGAACATTGTTAATGTTTAACGTTCTATTTTGGAACGTTAAGGGGCTTGGCAAAACGGCCAAGCGTAGGATGATTGGGGAAGTTGTTAGGAATAATAACATTGACGTGGTCTGTTTGGAAGAGACAAAGGTGTCTCAACCAACAAACAGGTTTCTCGGGGGTCTAAAGCGGAATCACATTAAAGAGTGGAGGGTCAAGGACGCTATAGGAGCGTCAGGGGGGGTTTGGTTGGGGTCAATACCAGTAATTTTGACTTACTGGATGACTGGGTGGGTAAATTTACGGTATCAATTGTAATACAGAGGAGGAGGGACGGATGGCAGCAGGTGGTAACGGCGGTCTATGGTCCTAATGTAAGAAGTCAGAGACAAGAACTCTGAGAAGAACTATATAGCATCAGGGGAAGGTGGACCTTGCCATGGATGATTGGTGGCGATTTTAATATCGTCAGACATAGTAACGAAAAAAGCGGAGGAATGGGTAATGGTCGGGACAGTTTTAAGTTCAACCAGGTCATTTTCGACCTGAGTTTGATGGAAATTCCGGTCAATGATCGTAGATTTACGTGGTCTAATCGGAGAAGGGACCCGACTCTTGCCAAATTAGATAGGATTCTGGTTTCTACGGACTGGGAGACTAAATTCTCTTGGGAAATGGCTCGATCGACCATTCGTAATACTTCGGATCATATACCAATCATCATTGGCACGAGGGAAGAAGGAAGACCGCGACAAAAAATCTTTAGGTTTGAAAAAATGTGGTTAACCGATAAGGAATGCCATGAATTGGTGAGGAACAACTGGGAAGGAGGGTCTAGCGAGAACGATCCGGCTACAAGGTTAGTGAGAAAATTGGGTGCTCTCAGAAAAAAGCTCAAAAAGTGGAATCAGGTTAAATTTGGGAATATACTTCAGCGGAAGGACTCCACTTTGAAGGAGATTGACGAACTGGAAAAGAAAGAGGAAGCGGATGGCCTAGATGATAACCAATTTAGGAGGTTAACGACTTGTAGGCAGGAGATTTTGGAGTTATATAACAGGGAAGAAATCATGTGGCGACAAAGGTTAAGGATAAACTGGCTGTTGGAAGGGGACGCTAACACTAATTTCTTCCACAAATGCGCATGCATGCGTCGTAGGAACAATTTTATTCACTCCTTGGAGATTGACGAGAACAAAATCGATGACGAACGTCAAATAGAGTCGCATATCCATGATAATTTCAAGAACCTTTTTGGGCGAAACCGAGAAAGCATGTGCGAGTCTGCGGACAACCTTTGTGGACCGCTTATGCTTGCGGTGCAGGAACGAGTAACAGCTTTGAAAGATCCATTCACCATGGAGGAAGTCAAGAGGGCGATATGGGGTATGGGCCAGGATAAGGCTCTAGGACCTGATGGTTTCCCAACATTTTTCTACAAAGAATTCTGGAAAGTCATTAAGTTGGATCTTATGGATTTCATGAATGCATTCTATGAGGGGACTCTGGATATGGGTAGGTTGAACTATGACAATGTTTGCTTAGTCCCAACGAAGAAGGAGGCAATAGGGATTGGGGACTTCAGACCTATCAGCTTGATTAACTGCTCGGTAAAGATCATCACAAAAACTCTAACTAATAGGCTCAGAGCACTGATAGAAGATATCATTGAGGACTACCAGACGGGCTTTATTGTGGGTAGAAACATTCTAGAAGGGGTGGCTTTGGTCCAGGAGGTGATACAAGATTGTAAGAGACGTCACAAGTCAGGGTTTATGTTAAAATTAGACTTTGAGAAGGCTTATGACAAGGTAGAGTGGAAATGCTTACTGGAATTCTTAAAAGGAGAGGTTTTGGGGACAGGTGGATCAGATGGATCGAGACCTGGCTTTACATAGCCAAGGTTCTGGTACTGGTTAATGGAAAATTGGGTAAGAAAATCAGTTGTAGAAGGGGTCTTAAACAGGGGGACCCATTGTCACCACTGCTTTTCACCATGGTGGCGGACGTGTTACATAAGATGCTTCAGTAATATAGAGAGAAGGGTTTCATTAATGGGTTAGGGATGAGGAAGGGGGTTTCCGCGGTGATGAACGTTCAGTACGCAGACGACAAACTAATCTTCGGAGAATGTGACACTATTTAAGCAACACTTCTCAAGTGGGGACTGTATCTCTTCGAAGATTGGTCAGGGCAGAAAGTGAATTTCCATAAAAGTACCATAACCTTATTGGGAGAGACGAGGGAGGCCCGGGTGGGGGGGGGGGGGGAGTTGCATCCATTCTAAACTGCACGATTAAACCACTGCCTATTAATTTCTTGGGCCTTCCCATTGCGGCTGCCAAACCCTCAAGGGCAGTTTGGAATGAGCTTATCGAGAGAATTGCATTGAGGTTGGAAGGATGGAAGGGTAAGATGTTGTCATTGGGAGGTAGGCTAGTGCTTCTCAACTCTGTTATTAGCGCCATCCCCCTAAATTTCATGTCATTCTACGAGATTCCAGTATGGGTGATCAAGAAGATTGACAGGCGCAGAAGACGATTTCTATGGCACGGATCAGGCTCCGATGGGAAAGGGTACTCTTTAGTCAAATGGGGGATCGTCTGTAGACAAAAAGAATTCCGAGGTTTGGGGGTCCCAAACCTAAGACAAATGAACCAGGCTCTACTTGGGAAATGGTGGTGGAAGCTTAAAGTTAAGGCTAAGGTGAAATGGGCTATTCTTATAGAGAAAGCATACGTCAGAAAAGGCAAACCCTCAAGGGTAGTTTGGAATGAGCTTATCGTGAGAATTGCATTGAGGTTGGAAGGATGGAAGGGTAAGATGTTGTCATTGGGAGGTAGGCTAGTGCTGCTCAACTCCGTTATTAGCGCCATCCCCCTAAATTTCATGTCATTCTACGAGATTCCAGTCTGGGTGATCAAGAAGATTGACATGCTCAGAAGACGATTTCTATGGCACGGATCAGGCTCCGATGGGAAAGGGTACTCTTTAGTCAAATGGGGGATCGTCTGTAGACAAAAAGAATTCGGGGGTTTGGGGGTCCTAAACCTAAGACAAATGAACCAGGCTCTACTTGGGAAGTGGTGGTGGAAGATTAAAGTTAAGGCAAAGACGAAATGGGCTATTCTTATAGAGAAAGCATACGTCAGAAAAGGATGCATGCATAGGAAGCCGAAGAATGTGGCGTCCATGTCCGGGTTCTGGAAAGGGGTATTGCGCACTAGGGATGTATTTCTAGCTGGGGCCACATTCGTGATTGGCAAGGGGAAATCTATCTGCTTCTGGAAAGAAAAGTGGTGCGGCCCAATAACGTTAAAAAGGAGATTTCCAGAATTATATAAAATGGCGAGGGATAAAAACGATTGGGTAGCAACTAACTGGCGGAATGGAGAATGGCGGCCTAGATTTTCGGGCACTGCAAACGCGGCAATTAGAAGGCAAAAACAGGACCTTATCCACTTTTTACAAGATTGGAAGCCGGTGGAGGAGGACATCGAGGACAAGGTGTACGGGGGAGGAGGTAGAGGATGTGGATATTCGATCAAAGCCACTTACGATTGGTTAAATGACGGGGGTATTCGGACAAACGATCCGATATGGAGGGTAAAAGTTCAACTAAAGGTCAAAGTTTTCAATTGGCTGGCTCGAAGAAAAGTTATTCTTACTCGCGACAATTTGGCCAAGCGAAAGTGGCAGGGGCCGAGTATATGCGTTATGTGCAAAATGAATTGCGAGACGATAGATCACCTTCTTATCCAGTGTCGGTATGCTAGAGAAGTTTTGGGGGACCTATTACAAAGATTACACATTGGGGGTCAGGCACCGAAAATGATTAACAATGTTTGGGGGGAATGGAGGGACGCCAACGTTCGTAAGGACCAAAGAACCATTTGGGAAATCGGGGAAGTGGCGATATGTTGGGGAATCTGGTTAGAAAGAAATAATAGAATTTTCAGGCCTACACACAAACACATCATGCATCAACAACTTCTTTTTAGTATTATTGCTAATATTAAGTTTTGGTCCAAAACGGCAGGTCCTGAAACGACAAAGAAGATCAAAGATGTGTACGCTGATATCGGTACATCTACGTACGAAGCGGACTCAGAGGAGGATGGGGGCACACCTACTGTGGAGGGGGGCACACCGACTGCGGATTGATTGACGGACGGGGTCGAGGTTTTGGCTTCTCTATTTTGGAATGTTCCGGCCTAAGGAACTTTTTGTTTCATCTATAATTATTTCATTTTTTGGGATGGGGACTCCTCTGTATGGGATGGGTGCTCTCTTTTTGGAATGGGGAATGAGTATCATGGCCCAATGTTGGGTCGCATGAAAATCATATCCCCTGCCTGGTGGTATGTTTTATTAAAAACTCTTTAATGAACCGCGGGGGTCTAGTGCCCACTGTTTTCAATCAAAAAAATTGCTTTTTGTTGGTAGAATAAATTTGCTATAGTGAATAAATTCTGAACAAATATGGTAAAAGAGCAAACGAGAGAACTCCCAAGATATAGATATGCATAAATATTACTCTGTGCCATAATATTGTTTGTACTTAGCACTTCACAATTTCTTCATTGTCGTTGTTAAGTTCCTTTCGTTGTACTTAGCACTTCACAATGAGATTCCAGGGAAGGGTTGAAAAAAACTTGAACTAGTGCTTCAGCTCTTTAAGTTGATACTTGCATCCTTTGTATTTGAACATATGACAACAGGTGCTTGTTATAGATCTGAGGCTATGAGAGGGAAAAACCAATTTTGTGGTCATGTTATTTTAGTTAAAGCCTTTATTAAAAACTTGGAATCAAGTTTCCTATAGGCTTCTAGTTTTGGTATTGTTTGCTCATTTTTCAATTTCACCTATAAATTATATTTTCATAAATTAAATTTGTACTAGGATATGAATATGAAGCCCTGAAGACATATGCTATGAAATTTGTTCGAGTTATAACAATTATACAATAAAAAAATTATACTATGTATATACTTATATATACACTATATATATGCATTTTAGATAATATTATGTTGCGCTCTCTAGATTTTGCATTGTCTCAATCATCTTGGCACTCTCTTTTGTGCTCCTTCTCATTCATATTATATCCATTCACATCTTGGTGCAGAAATCATAGGTATGTGTTATAGATCAGCCAAAAGCCGAGATATTACAGAGTATCTTTTCGGTTTTGACCGATATTTCAACCATGGTTAAAACTTATGCAACCATGCAAGGGGCGTCCCTCTATAGTTCTCCATTACATGGAAGGTGTTGAAAGATGATAAGCTTGAGATAGTGAATGAATGTCAAACAGATCTTGATTAAGAACTTCCAAGACACAAATAGATATATAGTGCACAAAAGGGCAGTTTTGTCCTACATAAATCCAAAATCATACTTAGGCAATATGTCTATAGTTTGAGATAGGGGTGACCTGTGTTCCAGCTCAGCCTCTCGCGGCGACTGGAATCGCAGCGTGCCGTCTTCTCTCCTTTCGATTACCTGCAACACTAGTTGGAAATCAAGAAGAGAGAAGGAAGGAGATGATGAACAAAAGAAATGAGTTCTTTATTCACCTCCAGCTCAAATACAGGGAAGGTCTATTTATAAAGGAAATACACGTGCATCATATGTATCTGAACAAGCGGTTAGTCAACCTGGGGGACTTAAGTGCTAATATATCAACACATTTACAGAAAAACCCCACAAAGAAGTATTATAGCTAAGGGACTGATATGTAATGTACAAGGACTGATATATGAAGATTTATAGGATCTCTTCAGCTGTGATCATCTCTTCTCTTCAATTGCACACTGTCTTCAGTTGTTGTGACCGTCTAATCCCATGCTGAGATCCAAGGCGTGGATCAATAATCCTCCCTTTAAAAGATTCCAGGACATCGCGGAATGCCGGGAATCGCCAATACAAATCACATAAGAACAACCCAGCGAGAGGTAGCCTTCCCATTTCAGTTCTAGTGCATTAAGGTACCCCATCAGGTGGACTGATCTTCTTCTCACAATTTCAGGGAACATATAACTAACCTGTAGATGTTGATATTGTTTTTCTTGTTGCTTCATTGGAAGTATGGATGGAGTTGAAGATATGGGAATGGGAGGACCCTTATGAGATGAAAAATGATACCATTGTTCCAATACAACTTCCTTAACATCGAGTCTTCCTTTCTCCTCTATGCTCAAGTTTGGTCCATTTTCTTCTCGTCTTCGGACTTCTGCCACCCATTTAATGAAATCTGCAGCATTGGAAAGAAGGGGTTTGAAAACAAGGGAAAGAACTTCCGAAACTTTGCTCAAGCTCTCTAACTTCAAGAGAAGAGGGACATCGTCAATCAAGTATTTTGCAATGCTGAACCAGCTTTCATTTCTGCAGCTCAGGGTGTATAGTAGTGAAGGTGCTCTCTGAAGCCTTGATATAATCATAAACCCCCTAGGGCGTCCAGTTGCTTTATCTGTTGACTCCATTCCTTCCCATAGAAGTGGAAGAGGAACCCAATGCGGAGGATATTTAAGACGTGCAACATCCAAAATGAGTACCATGTCTTTCCCAACATGATAACCACCAATTGGTGAGAAACGGCCAGTTCCAGTCTGATCAAAAGCATCTCTATGGTAAGAAGTGATCATATGGAAGTCTTCAGAAGAAGTACATTTAATCACATGATTTTGAAAATCATCAAGGATGCTTTGATTTGTAAGAAAGCTACAACATTAGCTCCAGAACAGTGAGCCAAGCATGCAACCTTCCCAAATGTGATTCCTTCAGCTTTGACCTTCTCTAGAGGTTCACAACAGTCTATCATGTACTCATCAAACCATCTCCAAGGGCCTTTCCACTTTCTTCCTTCCAAAGCATTCTTTGACAGCGCTGGCTTCTCACCGGACTTACGTCGAACAGTTGGTATGCATTCTGGAATCCTCCTTGCTGATTGCACCATCACTTCCTGTGATCTCGTAAGTGATGGTGATCTCTCATACAGAGTTGACGAAGCATTGTGTCGCCGATGGGGAGGAAGATACCCAGCCGGCGGCCTACCATTTCTTGGTTCTTGACTTCTCTGATGAACGTATCGGTGATCACGCCACCCTTCCCTTTCATCACACCAAGAGCAATGATGGTGTCGCTGTTCTTCAACCTTTCGATTCATCACCATTCCCAATCTATCAATTCGCTCTTCAATTTCTTGATTGACTTCTTGGTCAAGAAATTGATGATCTCGAAGCGAAGAATTGGAGTGGGTCCAACAGATGCTCTGTCAGCTGGTGGAGGAGGATCTCTAGTTGATCGAGTGATGGCCATGACTACACTATGAGGAAGGAAGGGTTAGAAGGTTGAGAACAGAGGAAGATGAAGAGTAAGAGCAGAGGATTAGAGAAGATAGGAATTCATTCATTCATACTATTTACATTCATCCCCCCTGTTTATAAATACACAGGGGAGGGAGCTGTCAACAGCTAACAAAAGCAAAAAGAAGAGAAAAGCAAGATTCCCTGGCCTAACTGCCTTCTCTGTGGATAGATCCCATTACAGCTGCACCCACCAATCATGATGGAGAGGGGGTTAGATAAAGGGGGTGGCTGAATGCAAAAGTGTTGCATTTATTCGCACATGCCCTTCGAAGAAGTATAATCAACGGAGGACTGATACGTTATTGCTAGGGACTGATACGCAACTTTATCTTCTCACATACCACAGTTCAGTTCAAGCTCCTGCATCATTCCTTCCCGCTTGACAAGGAGCTTCCAAAGTTTCTTGAAACTTGGGGAAGCGACGATGTATGGACCAGAATTCTTCCCACGTCGCTCACTCCCTGGGTTGCCCTCGCCACTGAATCAAAACCTCAGTCATTGCAACTCCTCCTCTACCGACCATTCTCCTCTCAAGCACTTGTGCAGGTTGGGGTTCTACTTCCTGAAAATAAGTTGGAGGTTCCGAAGTGAGGGTCTGCTGACTTCCCACATGCCCTCGAAGCTGCGACACATGAAACACGTTGTGGATTTTGGCCTGCGGTGGGAGAAGGAGTTTGTAGGCTACCTTCCCGACTTTCTCCAACACTGTGTATGGCCCATAGTAAAGGTGAGATAGCTTGTGAATACGTCGACCTCCAACAGTGATCTGCTTTATACGGTTGTAACTTGAGATAAACCAAATCACCCACTTCGTAAGCCTTCTCCGTGCGCTTCTTGTCAGCGTATGCCTTCATCCTATCTTGAGCCTTCTTGAGGTTGTCACGGAGTATCTGCAGGACAACATCCCGATCCCTTAGGCACTCTTCTACTTCCGGTGAGTTAGTTGTGTTGGGAATGTAACTGAGTAGAGTGGGAGGCAGCTTGCCGTATAATGCTTGGTACGGCGACAACTTAGTGGCGCTATGGACGCTCGTATTATACCAATACTCAGCCCAGGGTAATGCAGTAACCCAACTTGATGGTTTATAAGCACAAAAGCAGCGTAAGTAAGTCTCCAAAGTGCGGTTTACTACTTCCGATTGGCCGTCGGTTTGGGGATGGAATGAGGTGCTCAAGCACAGCTGGGTACCTTAGGCGGTGAAGATGTCATGCCAAAAAGTGCTCGTGAAAATTGGGCCGCGATCACTAACTATAGTCGATGGCACCCCATAAAGCTTAATAATATTTTGGATGAAGACCTCCGCTATGCGCTTGGCATTGTAAGGATGAGCAATTGGGATAAAGTGGGCGTACTTGGAGAGTCGATCGACTACCACAAGGATGGTGGATTTTCCCCAGCTAAGAGGGAGCCCTTCGATGAAATCCATACTAACGTCCTTCCAAACTTCGGTCGAAATGGGGAGAGGTTGCAATAGACCTGATGGTGCTGGGTTATTATATTTGCAACGTTGGCATGTGTCGCACTCCTTGATGTATGATTTCAACCTAGCCTTCATACCTGGACAATAAGCGACTGGTTTCAGCCTCATCCATGTTTTCTCATAGCCAGAGTGACCGCCTTATGGGGAGTCGTGGTAGAGGAATAGTAGTTGCGGAATTAAGGGTGATGTCGGGTTGAGAGCGACTCTTCCTTTGTAGAAATATATCCCGTGTTGGAAGCTGTATCTGGGGGCTTCGCCTTTCGACAACTTGGCCTGGATCTCAGCATAATAGGGGTCTTCTTACACCTCCTTCTTCAATTCCGTGAGCCAAGTAGGTTGCACCACCGTGATGGCCTGTAGTTGAGCTTCTTCAAAAACTCGGGAGAGTCCATCGGCACCCTTGTTCTCCTTACCCTTCTTGTATTCGACTGAGAACTGGTAGCCATGGAGTTTCCAAAGCCACATGTGTTGCGCCTCCGTCTCCAACCGTTGCTCAAGTGAATGTTTAAGCGGCTTGTGGTCAGTTTTGATCAAGAACTCTCCCCCTAGAAGATAGTGCCTCCACTTCTTAACTGCGAGGAGAATCGCCAACATTTCTTTTCGTAGGTAGATATGTATCTACTCCTCCCCTTTAGTTCTCTACTGAGGAATGCGATGGGGTGGTGACTTTGCATCAAGATTGTGCCTATTCCAGAGCCAGCAGCGTCGCATTCTAGTGTGAACTTTTCTGCAAAATTGGGTAAGGCCAAGACTGGAGGGGACGTCAGTGCCAGCTTCAAGGACTCGAAAGACCCCTGCGCTTCCTTAGTCCATCGGAACTCCCCCTTCTTGGTGAGGGCCACCATCGGGGCTGCTATAGAGGCATAGCCTTTGATAAATTTGCGATAGTATCCCGATAGCCCCAAGAATCCCCTCAACGCCTTTACAAATTTGGGTTGAGGCCACTGAGTGATTGCTTCTACCTTGCCGGGATCAACTGAGACGCCTGCATCGGATATGATGTGTCCTAAGTAGGCCACGGAACGCACTCCGAATACACATTTGCTCCTCTTGGCGCGAAGGGAATGGTCGCATAAGACCTGTAACACCACTCTCAAGTGCTGGATGTGTTCTGAACTAGTTTTGCTGTACACCAAAATGTCGTCAAAGAAGACGAGCACAAACTTTCTCAAGTACGGTTTAAACACCTCATTCATCAGGGATTGGAAGATCGACGACGCATTGGTAAGGCCAAATGGCATCACAATGTATTCGTAGTGCCCCTCGTGGGTTTTGAACGCGGTCTTATGAATGTCTTCGGGCTTCATTCTTATTTGATGATATCCGCTGCGGAGATCCAGCTTACTGAACATCTTAGAGCCATGTAACTCATCTAACAATTTGTCAATTATGGGTATGGGGTACTTATCTTTGATTGTGACCTTGTTCAAGGCCCTATAATCGACGCAGAGACGCCACGATCCATCTGATTTCTTCACCATCACCACCGGAGAGGAGTAGGAGCTGCAGCTAGGCCGTATCACTCCTGCCTGGAGCATTTCAGCTATTAACTTCTCCATCTCGTTTTTCTGATTCCAAGGGTGTTTGTAGGGACGCTGGTTGACAGGTTAAGAGTTTGGTAGAAGTGGTATACGGTGGTCTTGTGGCCTTGCAGGGGGTAAGGTCGTGCTCTCTTGAAACAACACCTCAAAGTCACTGAGCAGTTGGGAGAGGTCAGGTGAACAGGGAAAAATAGCATCGACTTCGCTGTCGGAGGAAGGAACGGCAGCTATGTGAAGTAATAGGCCTCCTTTTGCATGAGCGAGAGTCTTCTGCATTTCTTTGGGTTCCGCAACCTGTAAGTGACCCTTATGAACCCCTCTCAGAGTAATCAACTTCCCCTCTTCTTCATAACTCACTGTTAGACTCTTGAAGCTGAGCCAAATGTCGTCTTTGGTTCTCATCCACTGCGCCCCCAAAATCATCTGATTGGTTCTCAAGGGAAGGATGTAGAACGTTCCCCGAATGGTTATGCCCTGGCATACAAACTCTAGTTCTTCGCAAACGCCTTCACAATGTAGGTTGCTACCTCCTGCGATGGTAACTGAAAGGCGAACCTGGTTGTTAACCTCTAGTTTAGCCCTTTTCACCACTTGCGAATCCACAAAGTTGTGGGTTGAGCCGGTGTCGAAGAGGGCATATACATCTTCACCGCCAATCGCGCCCTTCCATCGCAAGGTTTGGGGCTCTTCAACCCCTATGACTGTGCCAAGGGAGATTGTGGGGGAGCTATGGTTGGTAACACCACCTGTAAGCAATTTAAGTGGCTCTCCTGTTGGCATTCAGGTTCGAGTGGTTCGAGAATCACGGAGGAGTCTCTCCCAGCATCCTGGATCATACACTCCTCCTCTGCCTCTAATTCTCCTTCAATCTGCATAAGGGTTCTACCCTTACACCTATGTCCCTTGCTCCATTTCTCGTCGCAGCGAAAACACAAGTTTTGAGCTCTTTTCTCATCCAGCATTCGATCGAATTGTGTTTGCTTTTGGCCCTCAACAATGGCTTTTCTTGGCTCCCACGGGGTTTGGGCGGTCGGCGGAGGTTTGTAGAAGCTGGGGTTGGAGGTGGTCGTTGGCTTAGTGAAGTTACTGAGGTGTTTGGTCGCCTTGCGCTGACACATAGCTATAGTTTCTCTAGCCACGGCCTCCCTGTATGCGGCTGTTATTGTTCGAGGGTGCTTCAACAAAACCTCTTGTTGGATCTCTTCCTTCAATCCCGACACAAAACAAGCAACCAACACTTCCATACCCATAGGCCTACTGAGGTGGCTGTATTTGAGAAACTCCCGATGGTAATCTATCACCGAGCCTGTCTGTTGCAACTTCATAAGAGTAGCTATTGGATTGTGCAACTCTGTTGGTCCAAATTGTAACAACATCTCCCTCTTGAATATCTCCCAATTAACTTCGCCGGAGGTCTGCCTCTTGAACCATCGCCACCACATCAAGGCGTCGTTCCTTAAGAAATAGACGCCAAAGTTAACTTGATGTCTCTCTTCGATCCCATGAGTATCGAAGTGGTGTTCAAGGTGAAAAAACCAATTGCTGATGTCCCCCGTGCCATCAAACAGGGGTATCTCTAGCTTTGTATGCTTGGGGAAGACGGGATGGTGCCACGGAGAGTTGAGGTTCCAATCGAGTCCAGGAGGATTTGGGAAGTGTCTATAGTTGGGGATCTGAGAGTATGAGGATTCTTCCCCTCTCTGCCATGGGTGACTTGGGTGATTTGGGTGATTTGGGTGATTTGAGTGATTTGGGTGATTTGGGTGAATCGGATGGGGGTTATGAGCCCAATCTGGACGGGGTAGTAGTGGGGGAAGAGTTCCAGGGTGTGCTTGTGAAGGTGTGAAAGTAGCTTCCTCTCGATTGCGGGAGTCCCGATCAACCAATCGACGCAACAGACTGCGTATATCATCATTTTGTAGCTGCAATCCGGTGATCTGATGCTGCATATTGCCCATGGTGATCTCTAGGCTCTCTAACCTCTGACTCTGGTCAGGAAGCTGTTGAGATTCAACCTCCCTATGGGGGGAACCTCGCGCTGCCAGGCCGAGGGATCCGACTCCAGAGTTACCCTCGGAGTCAAGGATCGGTCAGCGCTCGACTAAGGGGTCAGGGTTTGGAGCATCGATGGGCTCTGATACCAATGGAGTGGGTCCAACAGATGCTCTGTCAGCTGGTGGAGGAGGATCTCTAGTTGATCGAGTGATGGCCATGACTACACTATGAGGAAGGAAGGGTTAGAAGGTTGAGAACAGAGGAAGATGAAGAGTAAGAGCAGAGGATTAGAGAAGATAGGAATTCATTCATTCATACTATTTACATTCATCCCCCCTGTTTATAAATACACAGGGGAGGGAGCTGTCAACAGCTAACAAAAGCAAAAAGAAGAGAAAAGCAAGATTCCCTGGCCTAACGGCCTTCTCTGTGGATAGATCCCATTACAGCTGCACCCACCAATCATGATGGAGAGGCGGTTAGATAAAGGGGGTGGCTGAATGCAAAAGTGTCGCATTTATTCGCACATGCCCTTCGAAGAAGTATAATCAACGGAGGACTGATACGTTATTGCTAGGGACTGATACGCAACTTTATCTTCTCACATACCACAGTTCAGTTCAAGCTCCTGCATCAAGAATAACCTCCACCTCCATCATTAGAACCATCACGGTGAAACCTCATCCTCCGATGCTGGTGACGAGACTCAAGAATCGATCCTTCAAGGTAATCAAGAACTTTCAACTCTATTTGCTCCAGTCGTCGTTCAAATCGCCGTTCAAGATCGGAGGACTTATGGAATTCGACACCGTAATCAGTGGAACTCCTCGTCCTCTGGTCCTTTGAACCGACCTTGGATCAAAATTCATGGTCAAGATTCGTCGGACTCTCGACCTCACCGTCAATTTTGGTCGTCGCCGTCGCCATCGCAGGACCTTGAAGCTCTGATACCATTGTTCCAGCTCGGCCTCTCGCGGCGACTGGAATCGCAGCGTGCCGTCTTCTCTCCATTCGATTACCTGCAACACTAGTTGGAAATCAAGAAGAGAGAAGGAAGGAGACAATGAGCAGAAGAAATGAGTTCTTTATTCACCTCCAGCTCAAATACAGGGAAGGTCTATTTATAAAGGAAATACACGTGCATCATATGTATCTGAACAAGCGGCTAGTCAACCTGGGGGACTTAAGTGCTAATATATCAACACATTTACAGAAAAACCCCACAAAGAAGTATTATAGCTAAGGGACTGATATGTAATGTACAAGGACTGATATATGAAGATTTATAGGATCTCTTCAGCTGTGATCATCTCTTCTCTTCAATTGCACACTGTCTTCAGTTGCTGTGGCCGTCTAATCCCATGCTGAGATCCAAGGCGTGGATCAACCTATTAATGGTGTTATAGTTTACATGAATTTCTAGATTACAATATATGTCTAATAGTTTAAGATATCGATGGTCTATAGTTCTAGATTACAATATATGTCTAACTGAATCCTCATTTTGTAACTATTTCCCAATATCAATATTTGAATAAGTTGTCAAGCATGCTACCATAGAAGTGAGTACTGGGTGCATCAAGGAGAAGGAACATGTTACTATTTTGCTATTACGTTTTTTAGATTTTTTTTCTTTTCTGTTATTGTGAGACATTATGATAGATATTTATCATATATTTTTAATTATTTAAAGAAAATTATAGAATTAATATACGACAAAAAAAAGCTTTGAGAATGTATAATTTTTAGCATGATGGGTATTCCATGCCTTCTCTAGCTGCATGGTATTACTTAATTTAGTACTCACTAAATAAGGTGTGTAAGTTTGAATTTGTAGATATAAGTGTGAATGCTTACCACTTATATCAGAAATTAGAGTATTGGCATCTAAGTTTGAAATTAGTGACATACTCTAATTTCTGCTAGAAATTAGAATATTGGTATCTAAGATGCATCATACATAGTTTAAGCATCATACATAGTCCATGACTGAGGGGGTTGTTGACCAAGCATGTCAGGGTTAAGGAGGCTGGGGATGGGGCAGGGTTGTAGAGGGACTGAAGGAGCAGGAATGGAGCTGCAGAGGAGGGGCTGGGGAGGGTGAGGTTGATGAGTGAGCTGACCTGAGGTCTTGACGAATAGCAAATGCACAAGCCTATGAATTCAGAAAGCATTGGAAAATGGTGGGATGTCGGAAGAGGTTTTAAGTCAACTAGACAAGGAAAAATGTGGAGTTCTTATAGGCTCGGGAATGGGTGGGATGAAGGTAACTTGTTGTATCCTCAACTTATTCCTTAATCCCATAGAAACTCATCAAGTACTATATGGATTAATCATATTTTGAGGATTTGTTAGGTGTTTAGTGATGCAATTGAAGCTTTGAGAGTCTCCTATAGGAAAATGAATCCGTTTTTGTGTACCGTTTGCAACCACAAATATGGGCTAATTGCAATGGATTTGGTGCGTAAAATTAATTATTCTGAATGTATTTAGTATGCTGATTCTGGAGATTATATTAATATTTCTTATTTCAGGGCTGGGCCCAAATTATTCAATTTCAACAGCTTGTGCTACGAGCAATTTTTTGTATTTTGAATGCTGCAAACCATATAAGACAAGGTGAAGCTGTAAGTCATGATCCCCCCTGCGCGCGCGCGACAATATGTTAGATTTGTATTTAGGTGTTGGCCTTTTTCTGCATTTATCTAAATGTGATACTTTCGCAGGATGTGATGCTCTGTGGTGGCTCCGATTCAGCTATCATACCGATTGGTAGTTGTTACTGATTTGAATTTTGGTCAATTATAAATTTTTAAGTAGGTGATTAGTATTTATTTACTGATTTATTCTTCCACATTGCAGGATTAGGAGGATTTGTTGCATGCAAAGCACTTTCAAAGCGAAACAATGATCCTACAAAAGCTTCACAACCCTGGGATAGTGTATGCTCTTAATATTTTGCCTCATTAACTAAATCTTGTCTAAGAAAAATTCAACTCGTAGGCAAGTGTCACTTGTTTTTTTTTATATACCAAAAAATTGACTTGTATATGTTCATGCATGCACAAAGACATCCCAGTGATACACATTGATATACAGGAATGGAGCATCTCCATTTAGTTAAACAAATTGATACATTAAGCCATTACAATCATTCTGAAAATGAATGCTTATAAAGAATATGAGACTGTTTATAGCTAAAGGCTTATGCATTTGGTATATCTAGTTTGACTTGTGTACTCGTAAAAAATTAGTCCACATAAAAAATTATGTTGCTCTGCAGAGGAGGGGCTTGAAAGTGGAGGGTGGAGGAGGGCTGTGGAGAAATAGGGAGAAGTGAACTTCAGGGGTTTGGGTTGTTTGCAGAGGGTAGTGGGGTGCAGCTCATGTCGGCTGACAATGGGAAGAACCTGGGTGACAAAAAAGAGGTAGGGATGCGTACAGGGCAGGGTTGAGCTAGGGCCAGGTGCAGATCACCAACGAAGTAGTGGGAATTAGGAGAAGGGGAAGTGGGTCGAATGTGTGTTCAAAGAGAGGAATAATGTGTTAAGTGGTCGTTTACGATATCACATAAATCAGGAGTGGATTTTGGATTCCGACTTTGAGACTAAGAATTCAGAATTCAAACTCTAGTATTGAAAATGTTACAACATGCACAATCAGTTGATTACTATTCAAATGAAACTTTAGGAGCATATGGACTTCATGAAAATTTGGGGGAATGGAAAAGATTAGTCAACCTGAATTGCATGCATGTGAATTCTTACTAATTTTCGGTTCCACCACTAAAATTAGTGGCCATGACATCTATATTATTTTACAGCCATGACATCTATATTGGAAGTGTATCAGTGAATAGTTGTCGTTCTATTAGATCGTGGTATTTCTTTTCACTTCTCTAAAGTTTGTTTTACTCTTTGATTAGGTCAAAATGATTATGGCAACAAATTGACCTGATGTTTTAGATCCATCCCTTCTTCACCCTGGTCGGTTAGACATAAAGATTAAGATTCCATTGCCAAATGAACAATCAAGAAGGGAAATTCTTAAAATTCATGTTGCTGGTATAGCTAAACATGGCGAGATAGATTATGAAGTTGTTGTAAAACTTGCTGAGGTAAGTACCTCATATGTTGAAAGACTTGGTTTTCTCTTCTTTGTCGTAGTTTATTTTCTTTGTTCATTATGTTAACTACTCATCTTGATATTTTCAGGGCTTCAATGGAGCTGATCTTTGTGACATATGCACAGAAAATGGGATGTCAGCAATCTGTGCAGAGAGGGACTACATCATACATGAGGATTTCATGAAGGTAAACTATATGAATGCCTGAGCCGCTGCTTACGGACATGATTCCTCATTTACAATTCACATCTATCTTCTGGAAGAAGCCTAGTATTTTTTTATCTGCATAGCTTGATAGACCATTTAATTGGGTTTCAATTGTCTATCCTCCTAATTATCTCATGGACATATCAATCCTAGATTCCTTTGATGTTAACAGATTTCCAAACTTAAACACCTTATATAAGTTTGAAATTAGTGACATACTCTAATTTCTCTGCTAGAAATTAGAGCTCTAATTTCTCTGCTAGAAATTAGAGTATCGGTATCTAAGAAGCATCATACATAGAAAGATATGACGTTATAATCTTAATTTCTTGTATGTACGAAACAAGTTCCTTATTCGCACTGATACTATAAACTAGCGCACACAATATATTAATGACACAACAAGCAGTTTCAAGGATTTCAAACTTAGTTTGTCACAATATGTCATCACGAAAAAAATACCCATCCTAGGATAATTTGCTAAATAACTAGGTTCCATTCTGTTGAAGTTAGTTAATTAATATCTCAGTGAATGAGTGTCTAACTTGATATTTGCTACCAGCTTTGGTGTAAGGTACTTTATGATTTCATTTTATCATTTTAGAATTCACTAAATGTCTTATTTCTGGCAGAAAAGATAAAAGAAAAACTTTTGAAGTGTTAAGGATTTGTATTTTGGTTTCTGAGTCAAATAGACATATTTGTATGGGACTTCAGAAATGAAAGCTTGAACAAGTGTATTAGACTAAGAAATCTATCTAAGAAATCTAGAATACACAAGAGTTCTGAGAAAGCTTGTGTATCAGACTAAGAAATAAAGTGTATCAAACTAAGAAAGCTTGAACAAGTGTATCATACTAAGAAATATAGCTAAGAAATCTAGAATACACAAGATTTCTATGAAAGCTTGTGTATCAGAATAATTGAACAAGTGTATCAGACTAAGAAAGCTTGAGCAAGTGTATCAGACTAAGAAATCAAGAATACACAAGATTTCTATGAACGCTTGTGTATCAGACTAACTGAACAAGTCTATCAGACTATGAAATCTAGAATACACATGATTCTGAGTCAAATAGACATATTTTTATGGGACTTCAGAAAAGAAAGCTTGAACAAGTGTTCCAGACTAAGAAATCTAGCTATACACAATGAGGAGAAGATGCTAAAGCTTAAAATGGACAAGGATTGTCTTGTATTCATCTCCTGCAATTATTCATAACGACAAGCTCGACACATGTCATCCCATCTGGTTATGCTCCATGAATATAACAATTGAAAATCCATACCTGAATCGAGTAAGATTTTTTCGGAGAGCTGTTGTTGGCAGGCATAACAACTTATATAAATTAGTTGCTACATGAAAACTCGATGCCCTTTGTTCTTTGTTTGGCTGCCACATTTGAGTTTTGATGTATCACCAGTCTTATTTCCTTTGATACGATACTTAAGCCTATTTTATACACACTTCAACAGCCATCAAACATTTCTATTTGGAATTAACGCACAACGTTGTGTTGTTGTCGTCTTCGTCCTATTCTCCATTCCTTGGTAATTCGCAAAATTTTGTGGTGATTGTGGCCTATGTAGCATTAACCTTTTATTGAAACCATACACAGGAGCAGTCTACATTGCCAAGCCTATAACAATATGCTTGCATTGTCAACAGAAACTACAAGACAACTATCAGTCCTTAACAAGACATTTTTTCTTCTCTTTGCAGGTTAGTGATGTCGTGGATGAACCGAAGAATGCGAATTGTTTTGATATTAGTCACTCAAGGGTTTTTTACGTTGGTTTTAATTATATTGGATCGACTTTTTTATATGTTTGTATGAATTCAAGTTTTTTGTACGGAAATTTTTTATGATGCTAGGTTTTGATATACTTGTACACACAAATTTTCAAAATTTTATAGGTTGAATGGTGTCCTGATATTTTCCAGATATAAACTTTTATTTGCATCTGTAAACTTTTATTTGCATCTGGAGATTTTATTTTCCTACACTGCTAAAAAGAAATAGCATTCTTAAAACGCTATAAAAAAACACCCCTGTCAAAATGGTAGCATTTTCAAAATGCTGTAAGTTTGACTGTGTTTTCAAAACACTGAATCTTACGTTGACCTTTTGGAAAAGCTGTAAAAAGATAGCATTCTGCAAAAGCTGTGAAAGAGGTACATTTTCAAAAAAACTATTGAATTGATAGCGTTTTCGAAACGCTGTTAATTGACAGCATTTTCGCAATGCTATCAATTGATAGTGCTTCCGAAATGCTGTTAATTGATAGCGTTTTGAAAACACTATCAATACAACAGCATTTGTGAAAACGCTATCAAAATGATAGCATTTCTGAAACGCTATCAATGACACAACGTTTCGACAAAACGATAGCGTTTCCGAAGCGCTATAAAAAGCAGTGTTTCCAGAAAACGCTATATACTTAGTATAGTTGGAGTTTCGATAGCGTATCATAGATCTTATATAGCATTTTAAAAATGCTGCCAAATGTTATATTTGTTGTAGTGCCAGCCAAATTTTTTATAACCAATAAGGATGAACTTTGTTTAGGCCATTGTTGGCTTAGGCAACTTCAATCTTCCTAAATGTTTATGATACCCTCTAATTTTGTTTTAGTTGCTCTCATGCAGATAAGTATACACAAGATGGAACGGTCGATATCCATGGATAACCTGCAGACAATAGGAATACTGGAAGATGGAAGGCTTGCCCCTACATTCTTGGTAAATCTTATAATTCTGAAGTACTGCACTGAAATAAAGTGAGACAACTCTCAGATTAAATAAACTATGCTTTATATTTAGGGTCAACACAATACTGAAATTAATCATAATCATCAAGAAATAAATGCTACTGAGATGGACAGAAATTAATATATGAGAATTGGATGTATTTGGAAAGATATCAACTCATGTCTATCTTTTTATCTGACATTGTTATCTCCGACCAGCAAATGAATGTTGTGTACTATGGGATGAGGACCAATCTGGTGCATACATGCAGGAGTTCCTCAACCAAGGGAATGTAGCAGCAACAAACAGTGTCACCGACTGGTCGTCTACATTACTGTAAGACCATTTTCATGTATACACTCCTCACTTTTGAGTTATAATCATGTCGAATATACATGGTTTCTGCGAAGAGTTAATACATCCACAAATACATATTAACTTTGATCAATTACCAACATCTGCATTCCAGTTTTTGGAATAAAAAATAATAATTAGGAAGGAGAAAAACATGATCACTCAAACAAACTCATTTACAATCACTGCACAGCGTACGGTAGTGTAGGCATGCACAATGAATGCCCTCTGAAACATAAATTGCACATGTATTTTCATCTCCATTTATAACATCAGTTTAAGCAACAATGCAAGTAACAATAACAACAATTACACATCGAGAAAATAAATGAGGCTTTTAACGGCAAGCAAATTAAAGAAAAATAAGTGTATTATTCGACATACTAAGATTGACATAATATGTATGTTTAACTATTCATTTTCTGCTATAGGCCGAAGTTGAAGTTGAGAGGCTAGATGAACTGAAGACCATCAAGATGAAGGAAATAGCTTTGAAGAAACAAATTGAATTTGAAGATATATTTGTCCGTGCTCACATCCATATAGATTCAATAGCCTTCGTTATTTATAAATTCGATTAAAGCAATCTACAGTATGCAACGTCAACTGAGATATCAAAGAAATCCTTTCTTCGGTAGGTATAACTTTTTTGTCATATAGATATAGTTATTTATAAATTTTCCTATTCGCAAACTGTTCTTTTTCTTTGTTTATTCTCTAGATGTTTTAATGTGAAAATAACCAAAGATGAGCATTACTCAAATTTGATGTTTACATTGATTTTACTAAGCATTTTTCCACTTTGGCTTGATTCTGTATATGGGCAACATTTGTTGGATTTTGACATTGATGGTGAATGATTTGATCATAACTAGACTATTGTAGCTTAATTGTAAATTGTTCTCCTTTATTTTCAGAATAAATTTTTGATATAGACTGATAAATAATTCACATAATTTACTGTATCTTTTCTTATGAACATTTTATTTAATTTAATAACTATAATTTTTTGTAGTCGTGCATCGCACGTGCATTATACTAGTTTATTTGAATGCTAATGTTTTAATCAATTTATAGGGCAAATGAATGCGCATCGTATCAATCCAATCCATCTCCACACTACAGTCTCCACCACATCACCTAAAACCCCCACTGCCATCAATCATCTCCGGTGATCTCCCCGATATTCCCACGACCTCTCCCCAACAACTTCGGCGATCTCTCTCCACCCCCTCCTCACTATCTTCACCTCTGGCGATGTCCTTCAATTTCCTTGCCATATATTTGAAGAGAAGAAAAGAAAGAAGGAAGAAAGAGTTTGAGTTAATGAGGATTAATAGCTTCATTTCCTCCTCCAATAAAATTTTCCGTCAAGTTCGGGAAGCAAATTTACACATGCAAGAATACATTATTTTATTTTATTTGGTTATAAACAGTCACTAAAATAGAGTATATCCTTTTGAAGTTTTATTTATTACTATACAGGATAGAGCCCTGTTATATACAGGTATATTGAAAATAAAATGAGTTTACAACACGAGAACATAAATACAACGACACCGCGACAATAAGAACTGGAGATAAACAAGAGTCTCCGAAACCAAAGTCAGAGAGAGAGAGAGAGAGAAACCAAAAAAATAAACTACTACAGCCAGCGCCAGGTCGACGTACGGCCGCACGAGAGGAAAGGAGTCGACACTAGCATCACAAAAAAACATCAAAACCACATTCAGCATGCTCTCCTTCTGAAGTTTTTACATACAATATTTACTATTCTACAGTAATCTTCAATAAGTCACTAACTGTCTTTCGAATTTCACCATTACAAGCTTCCACCCTCACCTTCATCTGACTGATAATCTCTTCAGTATCCTTCATAATATTCCTCTTAATTTCATTCAATATTGCTACCTTCTCCACGTTAGAATCTATCGCAAGCCTCCTTGTGTTAATCAAACCATTCCTCAATATTTTTAGCTGATTGACCATCTCACATATGATGTCCAACTCTTGAGTGATCCTAACCTCCAGCAGTCTATTGCGCATCGCCAACAGTACATCCTTCTCTCCCTTCAAACCCTCCAAATGGTTGGCCCACGCCGAATCCAACCACGTTCCACCTTCCTTAATGAGGTTGCTCCCCATTGCAATGCTCGTCGTGACGGCTGCCGGCATCGACATGGCCACCAGAACAATCTGCACCACCGAAACTGTAACAAAGGCTACTTTCACAACAATTTTGGTTATCTTTTTCAATTTCTTTGACTTTCTTAGTTTCCTTTTGATTTCATATATTTTACGAGTTATCTTACCTAAGAGTTTCTCTCGTGTCAAGATAAACTCACTTGTAAGAGAAACAGCAGCCTCAATCTCCATAAACTCCTTCAAGTCAACAAATTTCTCCATGTGGGCATTGAGTAGGTTGTTTGCTGAGATTTCGCTCTTTAGAAAGTCTCTCACCATGCATAGGAGAGATTGATTCTTGATGGAGTCCTTAATCGAGAGTAGTGTTGGCACAGGAGTACTTCCAAGGAGATTCCGCATGAGAAGACAGACCTCGTCTAAAGGCAGTGGCTCAGCTTGCGCTGGCCTCACCGTGTTGATGCTGTGGATGGTGCTACTGGGCTGGCTGGGCTTTCTGGAATGACAACCCATATATATATAATCCTAAAATGAGGGAGAGAGCCTGGTATGGTCTAGCAATTCATGTGGTGACTAATAGTCCCAATTGCCTCTGCTATATTTATAACAGAGAGGGGAGTCTCCTATTTCGAAATACTTGACCCACACACACCATCGAAAAATAATTACCATGTGTCTCCCGAAAAATAATTACCATCGAGAGACACCGACCATCGAAAAAAATCGAAAAAAATAATTACCATCGAGAGACACCGACGAAAAAAATAATTACCATCGAGAGAAACCGACCATGAACATCAAAAAAAATAATTACCATCTAGAGACACCGACCATCGAAAAAAATCGAAAATGACCCACCATCGAAAAAATGATGGTGGCCCACACAGACCATCGAAAATAATTACGCGAAATCCAGGGAAAATGACCCACACAGACCTCCCTATACCTCCTAGACCTTCGAAAATGAACAAGTTGTCATTTGCAGCACAAGTTGTCTGGTCTTCACGTGTGGCCCCCCCTTTACAATTTATTTACTAAACTGCCATCATGTATTATTATATATACTATGTATTATTATTATATATATACTAGGTTTGCTCGTTGACACGTGCCTACGGCACGTCTTCAGAACGATGCACCTTGTTTGATCATATAAAATAGTTTTGAAGGTCCAGCAAATTAATCGAAGTAGCAAACATAGAGCAAAAAACATATTATATGATTTTTTTTGAATTATTTTTAAAGTTTTTAAAATTTTAAATTTTTTAGGTTTTCAATTTTTTAAAATTTAAAAAAAAAAAATTTTCTTAATTTTTTGAAGAGAGAGAGAGAGAAAAAAAAAATATAGAAGTTGTTTTGGGTGGGAAATTTGAATTTGAGTTTTGGGGAAAACTTTTTGAGGGAAAATATGTTTTGTAAGATTAGATCGGGACCTTTGATTTTTGAGGGGATTGAAGGAGAGCCACTTGATAGCTTTCTTTGTGTTTTATTATATAGATATCTATATAATAAAACACAAAGAAAGCTACAATTTATTTACTAAACTGCCATCATGCATTATTATATATATATATCTATATAATAAAAGACAAAGGAAGCTATCAAGTGGCTCTCCTTCAATTCCTTCAAAATCAAAGACCCAAATCTAACATTACAAAACACATTTTCCCCCCGAAACTCAAATTCAAATCCCCCCCCAAAAAAAAAACAACTTATTTATTTAATTATTTCTCTCTCTCTCTCTCTCTATATATATATATGGAAACATGGACTTTTATACCCAAATTTATAATTATTTTTCACAATATACTAATGGAAACATTGACTTTTATTTATAACTAATTATTGTCATACTATTCAAACTTCAGCTACATAATTGTTGATTTACTGTTTACAAGACTTTTCATATGCTGTATCGTTCTGAAGACGTGTCGTAGGCACGTGGCCACGGGCAAATCTAGTATATGTATATATTTCAAATTACGGGGTGTTACACACACCCCTTTCAGAAATCAGCGTCCTCGCTGACCACGGGGCATGCACAAACCCTGATTTTGCAAGTTGTATAGTCCCCTGCCTGGGCGACCTCTCCCAACCTTGCTCCCTCTCAGGCATACTTACCAGTACATCTGTTAGCTCCATCTCAGACATAACCACCATTCAATACCCACACGCGGTGTCGAAAGTCGGCTCTGATACCATTTGTAACACCCCTGCCCCGAGCTCGGACAATTTATACAATTTATCAGACAAATTATTTATAGTATAGTACAACTGCCCACCACAGGCTACCTCTCAAAAGGTGGTTAACCGGATTGGTGACTCTTGATCATAGGCATTATTATTTATAGTTAATTATTTTTTTGCAACTCCCGATGTGGGACAATTTTCCTCTTACTTCTTTCTCTCTTCCCCATGAGCACAGAGCCACAATGGTGGACCCCGTACATACGTGGCACAAGTGACGACAGCAGCACAAGCTGTCGTTTTCTTCTTACCTGCACATGAGGGCCCCACACAAACCTCCACGTAAGCAGTCTCTGACGTCACGAGCAACACACATAGCAGCATACTCCTGCTGTTCTTCACGTGCGCCCCCACCTCTACTATTAATTTTCAATTTATTTACTAAACTGCCATCATGCATTATTATATATATATATGAGTGTGTGTGTGTGTGTGCGTGCGTGTGTATTTCAAATTACGGGGTGTTACACTCTTATCACCGAACCCAACAACCCATCTCGCATCCCTTCCAAATCCCTTAACTGATCCGATCCCCACCCTCGCCGATTCTTCCTCATCCTCTCCAATCAAAATCAAGAAGTCGAAGAAGATCATCGATTTCATGGATCTCAGTTCGGAAACCCTTCAAAACAGCCATTCGATCGAGGAATCCAAATCCGAGAAGAAGAAGATCGAAACCCATCTCCCTGAACATCATCAACCTAATCCCGATGGCATCTCCATATCCAACTCCTCCGAAATCACCTACGAAACTCCATCCATTCCACCCCGGCCGACAGTCCAACTCTGCTCCCGAAACCTTAACCCTAAATCCATATATTCCAAACCCTAACATTCATACCCAAAACCCATAAACCCACTTTCCTTATTACCCGAACCTAAACAAATCTAAATCCGAATCCAAATATCCTATATTCCAATAACCCAAACCCTACCCTACCCGACCGAGACCCACTCCAATACCCACACCCTCTATTCCCAAACCCGTATTCTATCCACAAAAAAATCTTTCTTGCAGGTCTTTCAGCTTCTACAGTGTTTGTCAGCAAACTCACATGGAGTTTGAAAGGGGAGATATCAATATTAACACAGTTTTCAGTTCAGGGACAATTTTCAAGTCAACGATGAGATCCCAATATGCGCAAATAGTGCACCACTTCCTTCCACAACATACGACAATTCTTAAGTCAGGGGTAAGAACCCAACATGCGCCAATAGTGCGCCTTCCCTGCGCTATCGAGCACCTTCTCGCGCCATCGAGCGCCTTCCCTGTACCATCTACATGAGTGTCGTTCCTGCATCACTGTTCGCCTTCCCTGCACCATCAAGCGCCATCACTGCACCACAGTTTGTCGTTCCTTCCACATCAACATCGTCAGTATTCCAAACTCTTGTTGCTTGAACCAACATGAGTTTGAGAGGAGGTGTTAGATGATATATTAGTTTAGTCCCATATTGGTTATGTATCAGTTTAGTCTAATATTCTCTCATATATATATGAGCCATATTGTAACATCCCGCAAAATAAAAAGTTTTATTTTGCATTACTAAATAATATTATATTGGTAAAGTTGAGTATTTTGACTATTTCCTTGAAATTGCAATTTTGCACGTGCAACACACGTGCAGAGTTAGGAAATTTTGAATTCTTTAAATTTTGTGTTTAATTATTGATTTTTCTCATTTATTTATGATATTTTAATTTGTGAATCACCCTTAGGGGGGGTGAATAGGGTGATCTTGCGGAATTAAAAAATTAAAGAAATAAAGTAAAGTAGAGTAAAGTAAATGCAAGAGAGACAAGAAACGCAAACTCAGATGACGCAACGATATAACATGGTTCGACCCCCAGGTCTACGTCCACACCACCTACTTGTAGCAATTCTCCGCCACAAGCATTCCACTATACTCAAAACTCTTAGTCACTGATTCTCGGATTCAGGCCGAGAGACCTATTACACCCACAGGACTTCTAATCCAAGTCCTGTCAATCTCACCGAAGTGGAAAAAAAAAGAAAAGAAAAGAAGACTCAAGATCGTTTTGAGATCTTGACTGAAGAATACAACCAAATTCACGCGCACACTCGGATTGATTATCGAAGGATTATTTCAAAAATATTTTTCTCATAAGTACTAGGTAGAGAAGACATAGTGGATTCGTTCTCTTAAGTAGAAGAGGAAGTGTATCGATCAAATATAGAAACGATACATTCCAAAACAATATACATCTCAAGTTGCGATCGACCGTCAAAAACGTGCGGTCGACCGTTCAGCTCTTTGGCGTAGCTAGAGAGATGAAAGGTCGACCGCTGTCTTAAGCAACTAAAGTTGCAGTCGACCGACATTATGTACGGTCGACCGGTTTTGGCTGTATAATACGAATCCACTTTGTTTTCTTACCATCAATTAATCCATCTTTAATCAATCATATACAATAATAATCTCATGAAAATATTACTAAAAATCCAGTCTTGATAGATTGCTTGGAGACCAATTAATTGAGAACTCTTTTGAATAACTTCCTCTTTTGCTTGTGTATGCAATCTTCCTTTATTACTTTCCTTGTTTGTATATTTTTGAATCTCTCTTGGATCTTTTCTTGATGTTAATTGATCCTGAAAATCTGACACACTAAATTCAAACTTATTAGTACAAGTTAGCACGTTTTGTGCACACCAAACTAAGAGTCAACAATCTCCCCCTTTTGGTGTGAACAAAACATGCACGAATGTTTGAAAATTAAAACTAAGTATGTAAATACTCCCCCTGAATTTAGTACATCCTGTAAAATAGATTTTCACATAGTAAAAAACTTTTAGGAGAGCGAGTACTCCCCCTTAATATAATATCACCTGTAATACAGAACTTAATGAACAATTATAAGAAAGGAATGAAAATATTAATTCATGAAATGATTTGAGAATCGTTTGAAAACATTCTAAAAACATTCTCCCCCTTTTTGGAACACACCAAGAGGGGATAGATATGGAAGACAGAAGTAAAATAATCCTTGGAAAGTTCGTAATAAAAACATCATCAATTAAAATAATGAAGATGCACATTCGAGGATATTACAAATTTAGAAAAATATGGAAGAGAATCTTCTTACATGATACCGTTGATAACGCGAATCTTTGATATACAGTGAGAGCTCTACATAGTATCTTAGATTTCAGATTCTCCCCAATAGACATGAAAGCAACAAAGAAATCAATTGATCATTGATTGTATAAAATTTCGAAAAACAAGACCAGAGAGAGGGCCGGTCGACCTTACGATCGACCGCAAAACACGATTTTGGAACAACTATCCAGAGAGCATACCGGTCGACCGCACGGTCGACCGCAGCTTGTGATATATAAAAGTAATTCGCAGGTAGAAGATGTTGATTTACACAGTCAAATAAAGGATAATTTATAAGCGTTTGAGAGTTAGAGTTGGATTTATAGGCATAAGAGGAATTTAAAAATGTGTAGATGCACATCAGCAATGAACAAAAGGGCTTAGAAACCTGAGGAGGAGCCGGTCAACTGCAACACAAAATACAAAATTAGGTCTAGACCGGTCGACCGCCAGGTCGACTGCAAAACTGAAACACACAAACAGAACATATACACTTACGTGACTAGAGTAAGATCAATTTTTTAAAGAAGCCAGAGAGTATGCCGGTCGACTGCCTGGTCGACAGCGATACTGATACTGACAGATATACATAAGTAACTTTGATTATGTCAATTCTGTTTGCTAACATGCATGAAGATAAGAGCTTGAATTAAGATCATTTCAAGACATGAGCTAAATTTAGTGCATTTTAAGACGAGCTAAATTAAGTACCTTACCAAGATTTCATATAGCATACATAAGGATATTTCATTAACAAATTACAAGTTATTCATCATCTTCATCTTCTTACTCTTCTTCTTCTCCTTCTTCCTCATCCTCTTCTGCTACATTAGGAGGTGGGAGCATTTCCCAATCCTCTTTCCTTTGCAAGTAATCGAGAGTGTTTGTGTAGTAGTTGTACACTTGCATTTGAAGAGTGGCAAATTGCTCATGTGTCACAAATGAGGATGAGGAGGAGGAAGCCTGTGAGGGAGGGACTTGTGGTGCTTGTGGTGGTGCTTGTGGCTCTTGTTGTTCTTGTTCCTTTTGCCTCACCTGTTGTTGGGCTTGACGGCATCGAGCCCGTGGACCGAAGGGAACATCAATATCCATTTGTTGGGGAAGAATGGACATAGGACTTTTGCTAAGCAAATACTTCTCGACCTCAGCACGGGAGTCAATGGTGAGGTTGTAGATAAGTGAGCTAAAAGGGAGACTACCATGGTTTGAAGAGGTAGCATCATTTATCGCACGAATGATGAATTTAGCAAGGTCAAACTTATACTCCATAAGAATAAGAAAAATGATGAAAGATTGGTCGACCCTAATTTTTGAATTGTCATTTTTCTTGGGCCAGATATTAGCATTGACAATTTTGTTAAGAACTCGAGCGGTATCGGTAAAATTTGTGGGAGCGGGATGAGGAAGATGAACAAAATTGGGTTGCACAATCATGGTTTTAACAGTATTTTGATTATGACCCGACTTATACTCAAAGGTTTTAAAATCGAGATGATATGCATCGAATTCCCCTTCGGGATACTCGTATCATGCACGGAGATACTCAGGGGTAATTTTTACTCTTCTACCAAGTATGAGAGAAGATAGAGTAAGATCACCATCTTGAAGGCCGTCAAGATTGGCGTAGAATTGTTAGGTTATTGATTCGGAATGAGTACTAGGGGTGCTAAGATAATTTTCCCAACCGAAATCCCTAAGGATCCTGACCATAACAGAAAATTGCCCCCCTAAAGATGATAGGTTAATTGCCCTACTGGCCACAACAGGAACACGCGCAAGAGAAGATAAATAGCGGTCAGCACATAGAGAGTTTCAAAATACGATACCCTCTTTAGTGACGAATTTTGATACAACCTTCTTGCCCTTTGGTCTTTGAGATGAGGAAGCCATTTGCAAAAGAGAGGTGGAAGATTTCGAGAGGTGAGAAAATTTTACTGATGGGTTTGAGAGAGGAGACTAGGGTTTTTGGGTGAAATAAGAGGTTGGGGGTGAAAATTATTTATAGTTGAGAGATAAAAGCAGACTCAGCCGACTGTGTCGGTCGACCGGTTTATTATACGGTCGACCGCACCATGCTTTAGGTAGAATTTTAACACGGTAAGCAAGGTCAGAGAGGTGGACGATCGACCACACAGTCGATCGGTTCTTTCTCGAAATAAGCTAATATTCATTAGATACAGTCGACCGGTCATACAATTTTTGCAATCACAGTTTTTAAGTCTATATTTATTGTAAATTTAAACAATTTTTAGGTTTTACCTATTTCCGCACGTATTTGAAGAACCATGTCCTTCACTTATTTCCATGATAAAGATGCAGGTTACTGCTATGCCATGTGAGACTTGTGCGTCTTCTATCAAGGTTACTGCAGTGTTCTTGTAGCGCCCCGATTTCCTTATGTAGGGAAACCGTGACACGAGCCAAGATCTTTTCTTCAATTAGTCACAATACACAGAAAAACAGAGAATTTAAAACTTTTTATTCAACGCCCAATGCATTACAAGTCTGAATATTATACAACTGCAATACATTACAATAGAGTTACAATATTACCTTTACATTTCCAAGTATTACAACCTTCAATATCTTACATCAGAGTACAAGGAATGAAGAACAACACTTGGTAACTCTCACTTGAGTACTTCTCAACTAATAGATAATCAATACATATACTGCAGCGGAACTAAACATAACACTGACTCCTTGCTTTCCTTGCCTTGAGTCCTCCTGAATCTTGCCTTTGTACTTTGGCAATCCAGTACCTACGGAAGTGGAGACATCAGTATTCACTGACGCTTAAAGGTTGATCATATAGCAGCGAATCTCCCAAACAACATACAAAATATAGCAATGGTGTTGGTGTAGTTTAAGTGTTCGTGAGTGCTATGACTAGACTCTAATGCGATATTTAAATAGAACTAGGATGCTCCTATTCTAATGTCAGCAAGTCTCTGAAGCAACATGCATCCCATACTACATGCGCCCCATCTCAAGCCGTTTCTCCATATAGGGATTTGAACCCGCGTTATGAATTCTAATCGGTACCCATCCTGTTCCTGACATAATACTACATGACTGGCGAAGTTGCAGGTACGGTCTAGTCCCGTTACTGCAGTCAATAGTGGTGTCCTTGTTTGCCACTATTGCCCGGCCGCACCGGACCCCGCTCAAAAGCCAACACGAACTACAAGATACTCGCAACCTTCTTCCGTGCCCTCAACTGGTCATGAGAAAGCATAGAACCTGACAGAGTCAAAGGGTCTATTTCCCTAGGAACCCTCTCGTTCTTATCATGGCATATTCATGAATTAATAATCAAGATACGAAACCCGTGCTCCCAACTTATCATGAAAAAGCACTGCCCGTATCCCTTTGACAGGGGAATACCTCCCAATAAAACCACCTAGTGTCCACCTAGAGGAGAGGTTGGATTATAGGGTATCCCCCTTAACACCAACTCTCACCTTTTGGCAATTCATAGATAAAATGGTTAAGTAATTGTTACTACCCTAACGATGTTACTAACCCTAACCAAACAAGCGAGACATACAACTGTGCTTCCAACTAGACATGAAAAAGCACCGTATGTGTCCCTTTTCTAACCAAACAAGCGAGACACGACACTGTGCTTCCAACTCGACATGAAAAAGCACTGTACGTGTCCTTCTTCTAGAGAGTGCAACAATTAACCCGCCTTAACTTAGACTTTACAAGATCTCATCAGATCTACTCATAGCCTACAATACCTACGTACGAGCCAAATAAGCTACGTATAAGACCAATCGTTACATGCGGCCCAGGTCAGCCACGTATGAGACGATTACATACAAAACAACCATACAGGTAATCAAACCCTAGAAGCAACCAACTTGCTTATTAACAAACTTGTTCTTCTATGATTAGAAACAACAGAAGAATCTACTAATAGTCTATGATAGACATTCTACCAATGAGAAGCCCGAAGTGACTTAATAACCTTTAGCGCTTTAAGCATGACATACAATTGTAAGCATCTACCTACGACAATTTACTTATGGTACATGATGCGGTTTATTTCTGGGAGACGTGTGGATGCACCAGGTGTGAGTTCAGACTCAATTTGTATTGAAGGAGAAAGCTGCTTGTCAGACGACCCTCGGAGTGACCTGGCGGTTCCTGCGAAGGGCTCGGAGTGAGGTGGATGCCTAGGCTCGGATCAGAGGGCTCGGATCTGAGGTCTTGTGTACCTGCAGACGGCCCTGAAACACCGGGGTTTATCCCGGTGGCGGACCCTCCGACGATCTAGTCAGTCTCTGTAAGAGAGTAGCAATAACTAGGTGAATTTAAGTGGCAAAAGATTGATTACCTCAAAAGGTGGGTGAGGGTCTAGTATTTATAGAGAATCCCAACCGGGTTTGGATCCGGTTGGGGGCCGGGTCTGAACCTGAAAGCCCATGGGCCTGACGTGGCAGAAGGCCCAGGGGGTTTAGGGCTGACGTGGCATTACCAGGAGTGGTATAGGGCTGACACGGCATAGCCCTTGGTGGTATTTGGAGCTGACATGGCAGATCATGGGGCTTCTGTGCTTCTGGGAGAATCTGATGGCGTAGGGTGCGCCAAGTCATCTTCCTCCTATACCAGGATGGGCGGACGGCCCGGAGGGCCGTCGTGGATCGGAGGCCGAGGGTCATCGCCGCTCATCGGATACGAGGAGACCAGATCTGTAGGGGTGAATTTGAGGTTCGGTGCCGACCCTGCAGTGGCTCGGAGCCGAACTAGACTGCTGTTTCTACTATTTTTGAGTAAGAGTTGTATTGGGCCCTGGTTGGGCCCCAAGCCATTTTTACCCTACCACACAAGCCCCCCACTCCTGCGGGGGTGCGGGAGCTAGCCGGGGAGGAGTGTTTACGGTTGTAGAAAAGGGATGGCGAATCGCTGGTCCTTCATGAGGGGGTTGCCCTGATGTTAGAGCGAGCCTTGAGCTGGCGAGGGTTTGTTGGCCGGCAAGGGTGATGGCGAGTCGGTGTTTCTTCCTGAGAAGAGTACTGTGGTGCTCGACCAAACCTCGAGATGACGAGGGATTATGTGTCGGTAAGGGTGATGGCGTGCCGTTGTTTCTTCCTGAGAAGAGTACCCTGGTGCTAGACCGAACCTCGAGAAGTCGAGGGATTATGTGTCGGCAAGGGTGATGGCGAGCCGGTGTTTCTTCCTGAGAAGAAGGCCCTAGTGCTCGACCGAACCTCGAGATGACGAGGGATTACGTGTCGGCAAGGGTGATGGCGAGCCGTTGTTTCTTCCTGAGAAGAGTACCCTGGTGCTCGACCGAACCTCGAGATGACGAGGGATTATGTGTCGGCAAGGGTGATGGCGAGCCGGTGTTTCTTCTTGAGAAGAAGGCCCTGGTGCTCGACCGAACCTCGAGATGACGAGGGATTACGTGTCGGCAAGGGTGATGGCGAGCCGTTGTTTCTTCCTGAGAAGAGTACACTGGTGCTCGACCGAACCTCGAGATGACGAGGGATTATGTGTCGGCAAGGGTGATGGCAAGCCGGTGTTTCTTCCTGAGAAGAAGGCCCTGGTGCTCGACCGAACCTCGAGACGACGAGGGATTACGTGTCGGCAAGGGTGATGGCGAGCCGTTGTTTCTTCCTGAGAAGAGTACCCTGGTGCTCGACCGAACCTCGAGATGACGAGGGATTATGTGTCGGCAAGGGTGATGGCAAGCCGGTGTTTCTCCCTGAGAAGGTTTGAGCAGCGTGGTCCGTCGTCTTTGCAGAGTATTGAAGGAGCTTCCGGGATCTGTGCGATGTTCCAATTTTCTAGGGGCATTAAATGGCGCCGCCTAATGAATGCAGGTGGCGCATGGGGTTCCGTCGATTAGCTTTCCCAATGTCATAATGGCTGGTCCATGGGGGAGGCTATAAGTACCTCTCCCCCCCAGTGGGTTTGATCGCAGCAAGGGTGGTCCAATGGCCACCAGAGGTGTTCGCTTCGGCGGACGTCTCTTTTTTGAAAAATTTTGTAGTGCCAAGGGGCCTTGAATCGGTGGTGACCCTACCGTCCGGATCCTTTTTCGGGTCAGACAACCCCTCACACGGTTGTTTGGCCCGAGAGAGATCAGGATGGGAGAGGTACCCACCGTATTCAGGATCTGAGGCTGAAGAACCTCGGATATGCGGGTCGATCTGCTTTCTGTTAGGGTTCTAGGCGATGGTGGCTTTCCTCCCACCCGCGAACAATTCGGGGTTTTGGCTGACGAGGCCGTAAATCCCGAGCTATTCGCGGGTGAGAGAGGAGTCGACCGAAACCTGGAGCCCGAGGCGCAGGCGATGGTGGCTTTCCTGCCACCCGGGAACGATTTGGGGTTTTCGGCTGCCGAGGCTGTAAGCCCCAAGTTGTTCGCGGGTGAGAGGGGAGCCGACCGAGCCCTGTAGCCTTAAATCTTTAAAAAGAAAATTTTTCCGCCGAGCACTTCATCCGTCCCGACCCCTGTGTCTGGCTGCCAGCCTGGCACTGGATGATGTCAGCAGCCCACGTTTCGAGGACGTGGCACGGTTTTCCAGGCGGCCGCTATACGTCAATCGGTGAACAGTAATTGCGGAAATCGAGGAGTCATTTTTGTCCTCTATAAATGCTCCCCCCTTCCCCCTATCGTCCACTTCTTACTCGCTTCTTTCTCTTTCCAAAAAATCTCCCAACACTTCAGCGCTCGCCCCTACCGTTTGCTGTACCAGGCTCGTTCTTCCGAAGCGACCCCAGGTTTGTTGGTAAGTTTGTTTAGTTTAGGCACAGATGGATAGGGCTCAGTCTGGCTCGTCAGCGTCGACGTCTGGGGGGGACGTAAAGCCCGTCTCCGAATCGACTTCGTGGGAGGAGTCTGATCTCGAGGGGGAGTCTGTAGGCAAGGATCAGCCAGTGTATGATGTGAAGCCACTACGGTCTCGGAAGCTTTTTGTTGTGGAGAGTAGCGATTCTGAGGAGGGGGGCGGTAGTTCCACCGAAGTCCAGATTCTGGGGTTGGTTCCTGAAGAGGAGGGTGGCCCCAAAGGGGGTGAAGCCGAAGGGGTTCCGATAGGAGGTCAGGGCGTGGGCTCGAGTTCCCTGCCGACCGGTCTGGGGCGATTATCTACCCCCTCGCCGGAACGAACCAAGAAGAAGAAGAGGGCTCCGAAGAAGAAGGGGTCGAGGATTGGGGGCTCTAGCCAGGTGCCTGTACAGCCTAAGGCATTCCGTTGTTACCCTGACGATCTTTCTGATAAGGAGGTGTTTGGGGTCCATCCGTCGTCGCCGAGCCGGAAGAGGGTGATAATGGACACACTTTCGACCGTTCTGGAGACAGGTAACTTGGAGGCTTTGCGGCTGGCGTACCACATAGGGTCCAGTTACGAGCTCATGTTGTCGAGCTCCACTCTTCGACCGACCGACCCCCTGCCGGATTGGTATTGCGTCTTCCCCTTGGATGCCTTTATCCCCGGCCTGAGGCTGCCAGTTCACCCATTTGTTCGCGAGGTGCTGAACTGGGCGTCCTTGGCACCGATGCAGTATGGGCCCAACTCTTGGAAGCAGATCATCTGCTTCGTATTGATGTGCGAGGAGCAGAGGGTACCTCTACGGCTGAATGTCTTCCGAGCAATGTTGATGATTAGCTCGGCGGCTGAGGGTTTCTACTACATTTTGCCCCGGGGCAAGGGGAAGGTTGTCCACGGTCATCCAGACTCTATCAAGAATTGGAAGAAGAAATATCTGGTGATCCGGAGTGAGGAACCTTGAGACATTCCCACTCGGTGGAACCACTCCAAGCCGAGCTATAAAACGCCGAGGCCGAGGGACCTGACGGCCGAGGAGTGGGGGTTTGTTGAGCGCCTCCGTCTGTCGCATAGTATCAACTGGGCGAAGGTGACTGAGGGTCACTTGGCGAGGTCGGACTGAGCCCGGCCGATCTATGTATGTAGTTGTTTCTTTCTTTTGGCTTTGTTGTTCCTCTGTGCTCATTGTCCTTACTGGATCTTTTTGCAGATATGGATCCTGAGTCGATCAAGGCGAAGAGGCTCGCCATGAAGAAGGAGGAGGCCGAGAAGAAGACGGGGGTGATGAAGATGAGGGGGTCATCCCAGGTGGTTTCCGAGGCCCCTGTTCAGCCAAGGGCCAAAAGGACTCGCTCGGAGACGGTCAAGGACGCGACGGTTCAGGGCGGTCCGGATCAGGGCAAGGTCATCGATCTCGATAAGGGGAAGGGCCTTCTGGCTGATCCGGAGGTAGAGGAGAGGCTTCGGCATCCGTGGGTGCCGAGTTGGTCGATCCGCGAGGGAGACTGTCTGACCCGAGGGCGGCAAGCTGTTGAGGTGGCGAGTAAGTTGGCGACCCCCCGGGATCGTTCGGAGATGAAGACCGAGACCCTGGATGAGGCGTATACTTGCCTCGCACAGGCCAATGTGCTGGTAAGTCTGTCAACCTCTCTTGTCCCGTAATTATGTTGTAGAGGAGGCTTCCTTAGTTGTGCTTGGTGACTGCAGGCGACCGTGTAGGGGGCCCACGTGAGGGGCCTTTATGAGGCCACTTTGAAGCGGGAGCGCAACCGGGCGGACAAGGCCGAGCAGGAGACGAAGGAGATGAGGATAGAGCTCGAAGGCTCTCAGAAGAGGGAGTAAGAGATGAAGACGGCCTTCGACAAGGAGAAGGAGGAATGGGCGAAGAAGATGGCGGCTCAGGAGAAGGAGTTTGCCAAGGAGAGGGAAGAGCTGACAGAGACGGGTCAGCTCCTGGTGATCAAGGCTCAAGACGAGTGTTATGCTAATGCCCTCAGCCACGTGAGGCACTTCTACCCGACCCTTGACCTGTCCAATTTTGAGTTTGACATGGAGGTTGAGGGGACACCGAAGACCCCTGGCGAAGAAGGGCCTGCTCTTGACCCGTCTGCCGACCCCTCTGTGGACCCGCCTGCTGATGTCGAGGTGGGAAAATAAGTCATATAATTTTTGTCTTTCTATTTCCTTCTCTCGATTGTATTTGCCTTCTGCGGACTGGCCACCGCATTTTTGTAAGAAGCGACTCAATTATAAAAAAGGATTTTTGACCGGCCAAGTGTTTTGACTTCGGGTGTTTCCGACCCTCCTTGCTTATATGTTTTGAGTTGGCAGTTTCCTTGTAGGTTGCGGCTCCTCTTCCCTAGGTGGACCCCCGTCGTTCCGACGTGGCGTGGCTCCGAAGCAAAGTTGAGGCCCTGGAGGCCACGTTGGTTCGCTACCGAAAGGGGGCTCGTGATACGGATGCGGCCTTTAACTATTATCGGAATAAGTCTGAGGCCTTAAGTGAGGAGGCGAGCCGGCTGAGGAGGGCGATGGTGGACCGGGACCTCGGCGGTGTCGGTCTTGGACATACCATGTCGAACACCTCGGTACAGAGGCCCTCTTCGGAGAGGCTACTTCGCGACGTCATAGTGGAGAAGGAATGGAGATACACCGCTATAAGACGATGCTGGGTGTCTCGACATCTTCCTCCATGGGTCGGCGAGCAGAGGGGGTTCCCTCTGCGTTGCTGTTGCTGGAGCGTATGCGACCAGTGGATGCCTAGAGCTCCGTGGCCGGAGTGTCGACCGTGGCTGAGCCTAAGGACCGTCATGATGAGGAGAGGGCTCCTAGCCGTTCGGTCGGAGTGGTCCCGCCCTTCGTTGGACCCGAGGGGCCCTAAGATGGTGGCTTCCTCCAGTTTGAGATGAGTGGAGTGGTCCTGTAACGGTCTTTGTTTGTTTTCTCATAACCAAATAAAGTAGTATGAATAAAGAATCCTTTTCCTCCTTTGTTCTGTTTGGAAGTGCGGTGAATGACAGCGGAGGCGTGGTTCGGCTCCGTCGATCCGTGAGGGATCAACGCGGGGCCTTAGGAAGAGTCCCGGGCCTGAAGCTGGATTGGACCTAACGAGACGTGGGGACAATACCAGAGTGAGGACTCGGGTGCCGATCCCATTGTTTGGTGTTAAGTCGGATCTGCCGAGGCATGTGGAGTTTGACAAAAAGAGATTTCTTTCATACTAGATAGGGAGGGTCGTCGAAGCCGCCCTTTACACATGAAAGCTTACAAAAGATTTTATATACATTAGCCAAGTTTAGAGCCTATGTTCGATCTTCCAGGAATTTCATTAGGTGCTCGGCGTTCCAGGATCGGCTGATGAGCCGGCCGTCCATATCCGCCAGTCGGTACGTACCAGGGCGTACAGCCTCGACTATACGGTATGGGCCTTCCCAGTTGGGGGCCAATTTCCTCTTCTTGGTTGGATCAGAGACGGACAGTTTTCGTGGCACGAGGTCTCCCGCCTTCATGTTAGTGGGGCGGACTTTCTTGTTGTAAAACTTCTCGATCCGTTGTTGGTAGATGCTTCTCCGGATTGAGGATTTCTCTCTGACTTCGGTGACGAGGTCCAGGTTGGCCCTTAAGCCTGATGAATTGTCAGCTTCGTCGAAGGCCATGATATGGGGAGAAGGCAGGCCGACCTCGACGGGGATGACTGCCTCCATCCCGTAGGTCAAGGCGAACGGCATTTCTCCCGTGGGAATCCTCTTGGTGGTTCGGTACGCCCATAGCACACTAGGCAGTTCTTCGACCCAAAGCCCTTTGGGGAAACTTTCGAGGCTCTTCTTGAGGCCATCGAGGATTTGCCTGTTCGCATTCTCCGCTTGGCCGTTGGACTGAGGGTGGCAAATGGCAGAGAAGCGTTGCTGGATACCGATGTCCGCGCAGAAAGTTTGGAAGCTCTGACCCTGGAACTGGGTTCCGTTGTCTGTAACGAGGATCCGGGGGATGCCGAACCGGCAAATGATGTTCTTCCAAAAGAATTGTTGTACTTGGCGCTCGGTGATGCTGGACAGTGGCTCGGCTTCGAGCCATTTGGTAAGTAGTCGATGGCGACTATCAGGAATTTCTTTTGCCCTACTGCTGGGGGGAAGGGCCCCACAAGGTCCATCCCCCACATGGCGAACGGCGTAGGGCTCGTCAGGGATCGGAGATTGGCTTGAGGAAGCCTTTTGATAGGGGAGAACCTTTGGCAGGGGCCGCACCTTTTGACTAAGTCTTGTGAGTCCTGGAGCATGGTTGGCCAATAGTACCCCTGATTCAGGGCCTTCCAAGCAAGTGTCCTGCTCCCCATGTGGCATCCGCCGATCCCCTCGTGTAGGTCTTTGAGGGCGTAGCTGGCCTCGCCGCTGGTGAGACAGCGGAGGTACGGTTTGTCGTCGACCAAGGTGTATGAGCGTTTGAAGAGGATGTCATCAATTATGACAAATCTTTCAGCTCGGACTCTGACTCGTCTGGCCTCGGTCCTGTCTTCAGGGAGCTCGGCATTGACTAAGAATCTTCGGATGGGAGTGGTCCAGTCGTCTGGGCCGGTACCCTCTTGCACACACATCGCCTCGGGCTCTGGGTCATTGATACTTGGCTTTAGGAGGATTTCTATGAGCACCGTCTGATCGAGACCTTCGAAGGAGGAAGAGGCGAGTTTGGACAACGCGTCTGCTTGAGCGTTCTGATCCCTGGGGACTCTGATAACTGTGGCGCAGCTGAAGGATGCCAGGAGTCGTCGGACTGCCACCAAATATCTTATCATGCGATCATCGTGGGCTTCGTATTTTTCGATGATCTGATTGACCATGAGCTGAGAATCGCTGAAGGCCCGGATTTTCTTGGCTCCGGCTCGGTAGGCGAGGGTCAATCCGGCGATCATGGCCTCGTACTCTGCCTCGTTGTTGGAGGTCGGAAAGTTGAGGCGAAGGGAGTATTGAAGTAGGAATTGGTCGGGGCCATGAAGGATGATGCCTGCTCCGCTCCCCATTTCGCATGATGAGCCGTCGACAAAGATCTCCCAGGTCGGATCCGAACCCTCGATGCTGGGCTGCTTGGAGACGGTGCACTCAGTTATAAATTCGGCGAGGGCCTGTCCTTTAATGGCCACCCTCGGCTGATAGCGGATGTCAAACTGACTCAGCTCAATTGACCACTTGACCAAGCGGCCGGAGTTTTCGGGCTTGTGAAGGACAGTCTTTAGTGGCTGGTCGGTCAGTACTTGGACGGAGTGGGCTTGGAAGTAAGGACGAAGCTTCCGGGCTGCCATGACTAAGGCATAGGCCACCTTCTCTATCTTTGCGTTCCTCATCTCGGCTGGGAGTAGAACTTTGCTTACATAATACAATGGCCTTTGGACCCCTTACTCTTCTCGGACGAGGACAGCACTGAGGGCGCTATCCGAGGCTGACAGGTAGAGCCAAAGCGGCTCGCCTGGCTCGGGCTTGCTGAGGAGAGGTGGGTTGGCGAGGTATTGCTTCAGTTGTTCGAAGGCTTCTTGTTGGTGGGTACCCCACTCGAAGCCCCCTTTTCTGCGTAAGGCCTTGAAGAAGGGGACAGACTTCTCCCCTGACTTGGAGAGGAAACGGCCGATTGCCGCCAGCCGGCCCGTGAGCCTCTGAACCTCCTTGACATTCCGAGGGGGGGACATGTCCATAATGGCTTGGATTTTCTCGGGGTTTGCCTCAATGCCGCGTTGACTGACGATGAACACCAGGAATTTCCCAGTGGAGACGCCGAAGGCGCATTTAGCCGGGTTGAGTCTCATGTTGTGATGTCGGAGGACACCGAAGGCTTCTTCGAGGTCGGCGACGTGGTCCGGTCCGGCCCGGCTTTTGATGAGCATGTCGTCGACGTAGACTTCCATGTTGCGGCCGATCAGGTCTTTGAAGATTCTGTTGACGAGTCGTTGGTACGTGGCTCCGGCGTTTTTCAGCCCGAAGGGCATAACGCAGTAACAATAAAGACCCTGGTCGGTGACGAACGAGGTTTTGGAGATGTCTGGTGGAAACATCCGGATCTGATTGTACCCCGAGAATGCGTCCATGAAGGACAATAGCTCATGCCCCGAGGTTGCGTCGATTAAAGCGTCGATGCGGGGGAGGGGGAAAGGATCTTTTGGACATCCTTTGTTAAGATCCGTGAAGTCGATGCAGATCCGCCAACCCCCTGTTGCCTTCTTTACCATAACAACATTGGCCAACCACTCGGGGTAGCTGACTTCCTGAATGAATCGAGCGGACAAGAGTTTGTCCACTTCTGCCTTCACAATTTGTTGCCTCTCCGGGGCGACTTTGCGCCTCTTTTGGACGACCGGCTTAGAGTCAGGGATGACGCTCAGCCGATGCATAATCAAGTCTTCGGAGATCCCGGACATGTCGGAGGGCTTCCAAGCGAAGAGATCAATGTTGCGACGGACGCAGGCGATGATGCCTGTTTTCAAGTCCTGGGTGAGCGAGCGGCTCACCCGGAACCACTTTGATTCATCCTTGGCGTCGAACAGGACCTCTTCTAGTTCGTCGACAGGCTCGGGAGCTGGGCCATCCCTCTCGGGTTCGAGTTCAGCGGCGTCGAGGGGGAATACACCCCCTCCGACGGCGGTTATATAGCACGACCGCGTGGCTTCGTGGCTACCTCGGACGATGCCGACCCCTTGGGGGGTGGGAAATTTGAGTTTCAGATAGTAGGCTGACGGTACCGCTTGGAGGGAGCTCAGTCCGGGTCAGTCGAGAATGGCGTTGTAAGCTGCTTTGATGTCGACAATCATAAAATCCATGGATTCGGTCCTCTTGATAGGAGCCGATCCGGCGGTGACGTCGAGGGTAACAATCCCTTCTATTACGACAGGGGCACCGGAGAATTCATGTAACGTGTATCCGGCGGGCTTGAGCTTCCCACCGGGTAACTTGAGGCTCTCGAAGGCTTTGAGGAAAAGAATATTAACTGAGCTACCGTTGTCAATGAGGATTCGGCAAACCTCACAGTTAGCCATGTGGAGGCTGATGACGAGGGCATCGCAGTGGGGTAGGTGAACGCCTTCGAGGTCCTCTCCTGAGAAGGAGACTGGCCTTGGTTGTAGCTTGGACGAGGGGTTGTTTTGGACAGCATTCGCCTCTTGGATGAAGGCTTTTCGGGATGTATTTGACTCTCCTCCCATCGGCTCCCCGTGGACACAGTGTAAGATGAGTGGCGTATCTGCGGTTCCCTCGGACTCGAGATCCTGACCCTGGGGGCGGGTTGAAGTAGGGTTCGGAGGCGAAAGTCTCCGGTTCCTATCATCTCGCCGATCGCGTCGGCCTTCTCGGGTGAATTCTCGGAGGAACCCTCGTGAGATGAGTTCCTCAATTTCGTCTTTTAGGGCTCGGCATTGATCGGTTTCGCGCCCACGCTCTCTGTGGAAGCGGCAGTAGAAGTGCTGATCTTGATTCTTGTTGTTATTAGGTCGGGGAGGTAGTCGGACGAGGCCTTTGTCTTCGATTTCTATGAGGATGGCGGATACGCTATGTGTCAAGGGAGTGTATCTCTCGAAGCGGGGGACCGGCGGGACCTTCTTCATGGCCCCCACATCCCTCGGAGCCTTCTTTGATGGTTCGACTTCTTCGGCCTTCCGTTTTCCCTTCCCGGTGGCCTCCCCGGCATCTTCGGGGTTAAGGACCTTTTCTGCCCTAATGTATTTCTCGACCCTGTTGAGAAGGTCGGGAAAGTTGACGGGGGGTTTCTTCGCCAGAGAAGCCTTCAGCTGTCCGTGACGGACGTTGTGCCGAAATGCCGCGGAGGCGACGCCCGGATCAAGAGAGGAGACCGACCTTGCCTCTGAGGTAAACCTCTGGACGAACACTCTGAGTGACTCTCCCTCTATCTGTCTGAGCCCAAGTAAAGAGGCACTGGTCCTTTCGGCCTTCCGGCTGGTGACGAAGTGGGCAAGAAAATTGCCCTCTAGTTGGTCGAAGGAGTAAATGGAGTCGGGGGTGAGTTTTGAGAACCACTCACGAGCCGGACCCCGAAGGGTGGCTGGGAAGGCTCGGCACAGCAGGGGATCCGAGGCGCTTTGAATCATCATGAGGGTTTTGAAACCCTCCATGTGATCAGCAGGATCTCCCTCGCCGTCGTAGGTCTCGAATTGAGGTGGTCAGAAATTCCTGGGTATTTCCGCTTGGAGGATGGGAGCGAAGAAGGGAGGACGGACAGGTTTGTATCCCTGAGTCGCTCGTTGGTCGCCGTCTCCTATATGATCGAGGCGATCCTCCATCTCTTGGAGGCGCCTTAGGAGTACGTCATCGTCTTCTGGCTGGATTGTTGACGGGCGTGACACGCTGACCTCGGCATCCGACCCGGTTTGGGAGTGGAGGGCTTCCTCCCTAGGGTCCCGTCGGAGGGCCCCGAGAATTTCTCTCCGAAAGTCTTGGAACTCTTTGTGAGTGACGGGGGCTCCCTCGACCCTGTTTGGTCGGTCTGAAGGTTGCCTTCCGATGCGGATGAGTGCTGGCCTCCGTCCCTCGGGCTGTGGTCTTGGACGGTTCGGGGCCGGGTTGGAAGCGGCCCTTCCTCTACAGCGGCTAATCTGTCGGTTGACGATTACTCCCCGGAGGTCGGGCTGGACTTGGCTGGTGACGCTCCTTTGGGATCCCTGATGGGGAGCCCTGTGTTTTGAAGTATGGGGACCGGCGTTAGCAATTGGTGGGGGCGAGTCCCGTCGGTTGACGGAGGAAGCAGCCCCCTTGCCCTTTGAGGCCATGAGAGTACGGCTGTTGAGGTGCCTTGATGGTCGTGCTAGGGTCGACTTCTGAAGCAGTGTTCCCACAGACGGCGCCAACCTGATGCGGTTTATTTCTGGGAGACGTGTGGATGCACCAGGTGTGAGTTTGGACTCAATTTGTATTGAAGGAGAAAGCTGCTTGTCAGACGACCCTCGGAGTGACCTGGCGGTTCCTGCGAAGGGCTCGGAGTGAGGTGGATGCCTAGGCTCGGATCAGAGGGCTCGGATCCGAGGTCTTGTGTACCTGCAGACGGCCCTGAAACACCGGGGTTTATCCCGGTGGTGGACCCTCCGACGATCTAGTCAGTCTCTGTGAGAGAGTAGCAATAACTAGGTGAATTTAAGTGGCGAAAGATTGATTACCTCAAAAGGTGGGTGAGGGTCTAGTATTTATAGAGAATCCCAACCGGGTTTGGATCCGGTTGGGGGCCGGGTCTGAACCCGAAAGCCCATGGGCCTGACGTGGTAAAAGGCCCAGGGGGTTTAGGGCTGACGTGGCATTACCAGGAGTGGTATAGGGCTGACGCAGCATAGCCCTTGGTGGTATTTGGAGCTGACATGGCAGATCATGGGGCTTCTGTGCTTCTGGGAGAATCTGATGGCGTAGGGTGCGCCAAGTCATCTTCCTCCTATACCAGGATGGGCGGACGGCCCGGAGGGCCGTCGTGGATCGGAGGCCGAGGGTCATTGCCGCTCATCAAATACGAGGAGACCAGATCTGTGGGGGCAAATTTGAGGTTCGGCGCCGACCCTGCAGTGGCTCGGAGCCGAACTAGACTGCTGTTTCTACTATTTTTGAGCGAGAGTTGTATTGGGCCCTGGTTGGGCCCCAATGTAGAACCCCACATTTTCAAATATTATTTTAATTATTTGAAAATGAATTTAAATGATTTTTTTGAGATTTAATTAATATTTTCTAAGAAATTTATCTTTCGTACACGTGCAATACACGTGCAAATGACTTTTTAGAAGTTTGAAAAATTAAGATTTCTTTATGAAAAATCATTATTTATTATTTGAGATTTATGCAGTATTTTTCCAGATTTTTCTGAAATTAATTGATACTATTTGCAATTTTTGAGAAAAGAATGACTTATTTACAAAATTGACGTTTGTTCGGGTTTAAACGCAAAAGTGGCATTCTGGACGTTTGAGCAGTATTGGCTGAAGTTTGGACGTATATTTTCTATTAAATCCTAATTTAAATAATATTTGATGGAATTTCAAAACTAATTTATATATATGTAAGTTATATTTTGGGAAAGGATTATTTTGCAAATTGGGTGAAAACCCTAATATTATATCCGGCATATATAAGGGATTTCCTTTTCCCAGCCGTCATTTTCAATATACAGATTCTTGGGATTTGTTTGAGGAACAAGAGAGGATTTTTGGATCTAGCAAGGAGAAAGCTTTTGTGGATTTTTCTTCAAATCAAGGTGAGTGGTTTTGTTTTGTTTTGCTTTGTTTTGTTGGCTTGTTTGATGAATGACGTAAGACCTTGTTACGCTTGTTTGTGACCATTATACTATTGTTTTGCTAGTCTCCTTGTATGTATGATATGGATCTTTTATTTGGATATGAATGACGAGAACACTTGTTGATAATTGGGATTATGTATGAGAAAATAATCAAGATTGTTGAGGAAATATTGAATCATTGGAATAGTATTATTGGAAAGCATGTTAAGAATTGATCAGGTTGTGATCGGGTGATTAACATCTAGATCTTATGACTTTTAAGTCAGAATTTGATTATGAGTTGAGGAAGAAATTTTGTTGAGAAACCCTAATGGAGGATTAGTGATTTAGATCTTGAGAAATTAAGATTTGAGGAATTGATTGATTGTGTAACGTATCCATGATGGGATTATTTGAGAGTTGTTTATTGCCTGGATACAAATTAATTTTTATGATCAATGAACTTCAGAAAACCCCAGTTTGATTTTTGTGTTCAGACTTGTTTTAGAAATCTGTAGCCGACAGTCGACTGGCCTATAGAGCAGCCGACTGGTACGAGCCTACTGTTGTACTTTCAGTCTTTGAGAATTGTTCGGGACAGTCGACTTAGACTGCTGTCAGTCGACTGGTCCGCTGTTTGTAACTTTGTTTAGTCCTTTCTGGACAGTCGACCTATGAACCTTTCAGTCGACTTAAATACTTAGACTATATTTTTGAGAATTATTGTGATTTGTTTCGGGGCAGTCGACTGATGACTTTCCCTAGTCGACTGATATTGCCTTAGATTATTTTTGTGAAATTCTGGAGAATCGTCCTCTGGACAGTCGACTTACCTGAGCATGAGTCGACTGGCACTGAGGGATCTGTACATTTGATTTTGAGATATTTGTTCAGTATTTGATTTTGAGATATTTGTTCAGTATCTGATTGTGAGATATTCTTTAAGAATATGATTTTGAGATATTCAGTTGAGCCACTCAGTTAGTGGGATTTGTTCAGATATTTGTTTTTGAGTCTCTAGAGGTACGTGACCCTAGTATACCGGTGTTGAGATATTTGTTGAGTTATTTGTTGAGGCCTATTGAGGCGAATTTTCAGTTAATCATATTTTTAGTCCGGTAGGGTACACTACTCTAGGAGATTTTGTTCAGTAACCCAAATTAATAAGGACAGGCATTAGTAAAGTCATGACGAATGGGAACATGAGTTATGCACCTCAGTAAGGCTTTAGATGTGAGACTCAATCTTCTGAATTATCCAAGTAGTTAACTTGAGATGTGGGATTTATCTCCTGAATTATCCAGGTAGTTAACCTGAGATGTGAGGTATATCTCCTGAATTATCCAAGTAATTATCTTGAGATGTGGGATTGAACTCCTGAATTATCAAGGTCGAGGCGACGCTTTTGTGGTATTCTTGTGATGATGAGACTGTGTTTAGATGTGGGAAGATCTCCTGAATTATCCAGGGAAATACCTGAGATGTGGGATCTATCTCCTGAATGATCAAGCATGGGCAAATTATCATAGTTTATCTTCATCTCTTAGTAGTCATCGTTGTCAGCATTTGGTCATCATGTTTTCTTGACTCACTTTTCTGCATTTGGATTTCCTGCTTTCCCACACTTGACTTTTGGGTTTTGGATATCACTCGTTGTTTACATTTCTTGCTATTTCACACTTTACATCTTTGGTTACTTTTAGTTGTATACTATGTTATAAGTTCATTTATATTTGCTATTTGATTTTTATGCCACTCACACCATTTATGGCTGACCCCTTTAGTTTGGGAGTTAGGGTTCAACTCTAGCCTCACTTGTTGCAGGTTATTGCCTAGAGTTGGAGAATGGATGCTTGAGTTAGTAGCTTTTGGATAAATGGACTATTTAGTGTTCAGTGTTGAGTTGTAAAGTCATGTTGAGCAAATTTTGAGTTGTTTAGTCTTCCGCTGTGATATGTAAAAGTTTTGTTGTATTAAATGTTGAAAATTCTAGTGGTGTTTGGTTGTGTTTATTGTTATATTGAAGTGGATCACTGGGAATGTGCCACGTATTTTCTAAGCTCTCATATTAGAAATTCGAGGTGCTACACCCAAGCCATTTTTACCCTACCACAGTACATAACCTAACCACCAACCATAATACTCCTACAATGTTCTAAACATGGTAGGTTAATTCCTGTCTTAATCTAACATGACATTCGTTAAACATGAGTGTCTTCTAACTCGATCTTGGATAATAATTAGGCACGAACCTACATGACTTACGCATGGACATCATCTAAGCATGAATGTCTACTAACTAAGCATGAACATCATTATACATGAGCATCTACCAACTCAAGCATGGACATTTAATTAATCTAGTATGGTATACGCTTTCCTACAATTATCCAAGCATAGATAAATTATTCTAGCATGGCATACTACCTTCCTACAATCATCTAAGCATAGATAAATTAATCTAGCATGGTATATGCTTTCCTACAATTATCCAAGCATAGATAAATTAGTCTAGCATGGTATACTACTTTCCTACAATCATCTAAGCATAGATAAATTAATCTAGCATGGTATATGCTTTCCTACAATTTTCTAAGCATAGATAAATTATCTAAACATGGTAGGAAATTTTAGAATGACTCCTACAACATTCTAAGCATAAATAAATTAATCTAAACATGGTAGGAAATTTTAGAATGAATCCTATAACATTCTAAGCATAAATATCCTTCCTAAACATGATAGATATTTTTAGAATGAATCCTACAACATTCTAAGCATAAATAAAATTGATCTAAACATGGTAGAAAATTTTAGAATGAATCCTACAACATTCTAAGCGTAAATAATGCTCCTAAACATGGTAGATAATTTTTAACATGAATCCTACACATTCCTAAGCATAAATAAATTAATCTAAGCATGGTAGGAATTTTAGAATGAATCCTACAACATTTTAAGCATAAATAAATTAATCTAAATATGGTAGGAATTTTAGAATGAATCCTACAACATTTTAAGCATAAATAAATTAATCTAAACATGGTAGGAATTTTAGAATGAATCCTACAACATTTTAAGCATAAATAAATTAATCTAAACATGGTAGGAATTTTACAATGAATCCTACAACATTTTAAGCATAAATAAAATAATCTAAAAATGGTAGGAATTTTAGAATGAATCCTACAACATCCTAAGCATAAATAATACTCCTAAACATGGTAGATAATCATGAATCCTACACATTCCTAAGCATGAATGTCTACTAACCAAGCATGAACAACAATCTAACATGGTGCATGATTTTTCCTACAACTATCTAGGCATGATACTTACTATCTTAGCATGAAGCATGGACATCTACCATCTTTATTGAAACATAACATCTACTACAATTTTATTTTAACCAAGAACATAACCATAAGCATCTACAACTATCTACTACTACTACTACTTTATGATTATGAATATAACATAAACATCTACAACTATCTACTACTACTACTACTTTGTTTTAACATGATCATACATAAACATCTACAACTATCTACTACTACTACTACTTTATTTTAACAAGAACATAACATACAACTATCTACTACTACTTCTTTTAACACTTACTACTACTTTATTTTAACAACATGCTACTACTACTTTATGCTACTTTTACTTATTTAGCATTTATTTATTACTAGTGATCATAAAAAGAGATCTTTTTCTACAACTAGTGAGTTAGATTGGTTTCTTTTCCATTAATTAAACTAACATCTAATTTAGGTTCTTTTACTTAAGATTATTAAAGAAAATAACAATAATAAAATAAGGTAAGAACCTTTATTTGGTTCAACCAACCATATGCTTATCTTTTTAGTCAAGTCCAATACAAGTCCTACAACCAACAATGGTTGTATAAAATGTTCATATGCTTTATGTATAGTCCACATTCAAGTCCTACAACCTTAAGTGGTTGTATGTAAAAGTTCATATGCATGTGTCATTTTGTCCAAGTAGTTAGTTCCTTTACTAACAACATTCAAAATAAGAACTCCTACAACCATACTACTTCAAAATAACCACACCAAAAAGAAAAATAAACAAGGAGGGTAAGAAGAAGAAGAATCATCAAAACACCATTCAAATAAACAAACAAACAAACAACAAACAAGCAACAAACCTAGGAGAAACCCCCACCTTGTTTCTTTTCTTTGATGGAAGAACTAGACTACTCTCCTCCTTAGCTCCTAGAACTCCTACCAAACCTACAAAGAAAAACTCTCAAGTTAGTTCACTCATTCTTTTCCTTTCTTTCTTTCTTTTCCTTTCTTTCTTTTTGATCTTTCTAAAAATGAGACTATGGTGAAGGAAGGGGGTATTTATAGGAGGAGAGAGTGGGGGAAAGTGCAAATGTGCACTCACACATTTGCACATAAGCCCTCCCATCTTTTGGGGGCCGGCCATACCTAGGAGAAGGGGGAAAGTGGGGGAGGTGTTATGTGAGGGAAGATTGATATGGAGGAGGATTTTTCTAGAAGAAATCTTAATCCTTTATGTCTTTGTAACCCTAGGATTAACCACTTATAAACCCTAACACTCTACTAGGTTTTGTCATAACAAAATAAGTGTTGTCCAAAAATACACAACACACAATTTGTATAATGTACTAATCGACATACTACACGTATGTGCGCATATATGTCTGTATACCGAAAATCTTCGCATAATCCGTATAAAAATAATTTAATCTCGAAAATAATAATAAAATAAATTCTATTATTAGTTCGGAAGATCACAATGTCAACTTGATACAATACGGATGTATACTGGCTGATATCTGGATACAGACAATGTCTATGAACAAACCGGGTGAAAATCACCAAAATGTTCCAATTTTGGAATTAAAACAAAATAGTAATAAATAATAATAAAATAATAATAAAATAATAATTTATACAAGGTAATATCCGTCCGGGATATTACAGTTCTTCGTCGAACGCTTCGTACTCCCTTCCTGTATGTTTCTAGGAATCCATGTGAGCTTTGAGCCTGTATCAACATTCTTTCTTACCAGACAAGATTAGTGTTCCTTTTTAGTAAACAATTATAAGCAATATGCCCTAGTCTACAGCAAAAATTACATGTGATTCGACTATGCCTTGAGTCATGCACGCTTGCATGATTTATTTTTGTTTTGTGATTGTGTTGATTTTTATACAAGTATGTATGACATGATGGTTTTTGATGAGGTATTGGCTCTTCGTAACCAAGCCCTCTATTATCATGATAGGATCTTGAATTCTTTATAATAAAGTAACTAGACCCTTCATGCTTTTCAATAATTTTTTCGAGCTCAATTACCTTTTTACACAGTCTTTTTCTAGTTATCTCATCGTCTTTTGTGTTCCGACGAAGAGTATTTAGTGTGGCATCAAGAATCCTATTTTGATTAAGGGCTTCATTACATCCTTCCACTACATCAAATTTTCTTTTACATTCGTCTAATTCATTTGTGAGCATGGCAATATAGACAGATTTCTCCCGAATCTCTTTTAAATGATCATCATGCTTTGCTAGCGATTCACGAATTTTTTGTTTCAACATCTCATTTTCTTTTAGCAAAATATCATGATCTTTTCGACATAACTCAAATTTTTCCAAAATTAGAGCAGTCTTATTTTTCAGTTTTTGATTCTTTGTTATGCAATCGTCATGTATTTCATTTGAATTCTGTTTATATTGCCTAAGTTCATGGCTTAGTTTCTTGGCATAGTCTTTCAAATCATTACATATATCTACAAGTTCATCATAAGTTGGTTATTCGATTACCTCTTCTTGAGAAGGTGATTGCACCTCACCACTCCCACGAGCCATGAAGCCAACGTCACCGTGATCTTGCTCTTCCCTACTTGAGTTCGAGTCTAGCCAAGTTGCCTTTAGCGCTTTCTTCTGCCTTGGATTTGAGCGATAATATTCCCTGTTCCTGTCTTGTTGACTGGGAAAGTTTGCACGGATGTGTCCGGGTTTCTTGCACTTGTAGCATACGTATTCTTTCTCCTTTGTCCTTTCTTCTTGATACCTGCCATATTTCTTGTTTTTGAGATACTTACGAAATTGTCTTGTTAATAGAGCAATGTCATCGTCTGACTCCTCATGTTCTGAATCAGCTTTTGATGATCGGGCTCTTTATGCTTTTAGTGCAATAGTTCTCTCCTCAGTCTTTGGTTCAATCCCGATATTCTGCCTGTATCGCTTTGTCTCCAGCATTTCCATCTCGTACATTTTTAGCTTCTCTTAAAATATATAGTAATCGAATCCCATCTCTTCGAGAGTCTCTCTCATTGCCGCGGCCTTAACGTCCCACTCTGGCGTGAGACAACTTATGAGCTTTCGGACCTTTCGGTCATCATCAAGTCCTTTACCCAAGCTCTCAAGCTCGTGGGCAATTATATCGAAACGGGCGAGCATTTGGTCAACATTTTCACCTGGCAACATGCGAAACACATCAAATTTATAAAAACACAAATTCACTTTAGATTTTACCTCGGAAGTGGTTCCTTTATGCCGCTTCAACATGTTGTTCCAGATTTCGTAAGCTGTTTCGCAGTTACATCCGCATCGCATTAGCTCTTCATTGCTCAACCCTGCATAAAGAGCTGTCATGGCTTTGGAATTTTTTGTTTTGAGGGACAACTCCACCGGTGTGAATGCCTTCTTTCCATCGCTAACTGGGATTTCTGTTTTGTTGATGCATACATTCCATACCTCTTCTCCGAGCATTTGTGAAAAATGAGACATACGAACTTTCCAGACGTCATAGCATTTTTCATCAAAAAATGGTGATCGTGTAAGACTTGTCCCATTGGAGACGAAAGGCTCCGATGAGTACAAGTTTTGGGAAGGAGGGATTTTGGCCATTGGACCTTTTGCTTAGGCTTTTAAGCTTTTTATAAGCACTTCGCTCTGATACCACTGTGAATCACCCTTAGGAGGGGTGAATAGGGAGATCTTGCAGAATTAAAAAAATTAAAGAAATAAAGTAAAGTAGAGTAAAGTAAATGCAAGAGAGACAAGAAACGCAAACTCAGATGACGCAGCGATATAACGTGGTTCGACCCCTAGGTTTACGTCCACACCACCTACTTGTAGCAATTCTCCGCCACAAGCGTTCCACTATATTCAAAACCCTTAGTACAATGATTCTTGGATTTAGGCCGAGAGATCTATTACACCCACAAGACTTGTCATGCCCCGCTTCCCAAAAACACGGAATACGAGTACATGACCAAAACCCAGCGAATGAGTAACGTCACCCATAAGCTGTTTAATCGATCAACTCAACAATATAATCAATACAGAACCAATGCGCATGCAATAATAATAATCTCATGGACAAATAATACATGGAATGAAACAATATAATATCCAAATACAATAATAATAATCCAACGTCTGGAAACAATAATAAAAATTCGGGACATAAGCCCAAAACAATAATAATCCAGTCCAAAAACAAATACAAGTCTCAGTACATTAAGTCATTTATTGCGATAAGCAAATTAAAAGCAGAATCTTCAAAATGTTTGTTCTCCAACTCCAGCAGGCAAATCTCCTTCATTACCTGTAAATATTTCATCTAAAAAGAGAAAAATAATTGTCCTTAGAGCAAGTCATGGACAGCAAGTAGAGAAAACAAGGAACAATGGAATAACGGTATAACAATGAGACAATGGATCAATAGGAATCAATAACATGACACGATAATAATAATCAATAACATGGTAACTAATGCAACAGTGTAACGGTGAACTAATATTCGGTAACGGTAATCAACGGTTAATATCATTAACACTTGAACAATATTGGATACAAATAGGAACAATGATGAACAATATGCAATGTCGGTGATGTGTCAATCCTTATGTCTATTATTCATTTTAACTCCTAACTAATGCACGTACTACTGTGTTCCATGTGTGCCGTACCACAGGTTCGATGCATACAATCAATTTCGTTTAGACTATAGTGGTAGATTTTATAGTTCATGTACTGGGTATGATGTCGATAACGGTAATAACACGGGACATGTGTAATTTCTTACACGATGCCGATAACGGTAAAAGCACTGGACATGTGTAATTTCTTACACGATGCCGATCACGGTATAAACACAGGACATCATCCGAGTACAGTTCCCATATCATCAACTACTCTAGTCAATCCCTTAAACCCCGGCTTATTAATTATTTATCAATGCAACCATACAATATGTACTTAATGGATAGTTCGGTAAACGATAGTATCAATAGGGAAACAATAGGTTGATAACATGGATATGACGGTTAAAATAGTGACAATAACTCATTGGGAACATGCAATGCAACATACATTCACTAACTCATGCAATAATACAACATAGGAATTATTAATTCACTAAAAAGAGAGATCTAAAATTCTGGACAACACGCGCAGTCTGTACAAGAGTGCAGTTTCCTGCTGACTCAGAAATCTAAAGTTGAATCCGTCAAAAGATCTGGAAACTAGACTTCCATACGGTTCCAACGCATACTTAAAGTTCACATTCCGACAACAGTAGCTAGGTCAAACACATGTTTCTTTTCAGGTTTTATGTTCAGGCAGAAATTCGACATCTTGTTATTTTAATTTTTGAATCAGCAAAAACTCAATATTAAAATTACTAAAAATCTAAACTAGACTCCTAAACATGTTAAACATCAACCTAAAAATTTTCATACCAAAATTCTATCATTTCATCAACTGTTTTACTGTTTAAACATGAAGGGTATGAGAATCTGAAAATCTGAAAGTAAAAACACAGCTGTAGTAAAACGGGCATAATTTTTTCTACAAAACTCGGAATTCGAAAATTCTGGATGTTATTGACAACTAGACATTCGGGGCTACATTTTATATTCAGAAAGTATTTTATTTTGAGTTCATTTACTGCTTCTAAAACAGAAATCAAGTTCAGGTCAGCAACATGTATAGTTCCTAGGGTATATTTCTTGGACATAAATTAATTAAACATGAGGGATTTCGATTCTATAGTCAATAATTTGTGTAAATAGCATGATAGGCGTCCAAACATGATAAATAAAAATTTAGAACACACACATATACAAGTCCAATATTAATCAATCATCAAACGACATACAACCTAACGAATGTCTCTACAATAAATTATTTGTGTTGTGACTCGTATGAATAACCCTATTAACAATTCTATATGCATTCATTAAATATCCAAACTTTAGAGTCAAATTGGCACGATGTCAAGAATATTGGGGTTAGCTCGTGTAAATCCACAATAAACCCAACGAAAGGGATAACAAAGGGAAATACGATAACAAAAGATCTACTTGCAGGAATTTCAATAACACTTGAATTTGATACGAGTAACAATTCAAGGGGACAGTGACTTGCCTGTTAATCGGTGAAAACGAATACCCAGAATAATGGAATATAAATTCCGAAGCAACGAACCCACGAACTAGCAAAAGAACACGCGCAATATACGTGCAATAAAAGAACCCAATAGCAAAAAGAGAGGAGCAACCACAACAAAAGAGATAGCAGCCACAACAGCAGCAAAGGCAAAGGGGGACTGGCGGCCTGGTGGTCGCCGGCGTTGCAGGCGAGAGGCGTCGACGTGAGGTCGACGGCGTGCAGGGGCGGCGGCGCTCGCATTGGCGACGATCGGAAGGAAGCAGCGAAAGGGGTTAATGGGTTTAGGGGCTTTTGTAATGGTGAGAACGGGGGCTATGGAGGACGGGGTTGGTGTTTGGGGATTTGGGTGTCGAGGGGAGTCGTCGACGGGAGTTGGGGGTCGCCGGAAGTGGAGGAGTCGCCGGAATCGGCTGGGGAAGATGAACCAGTAATGGGTTTGTTTGGGGAGAGAGAAAGAGGAGAGAGAAACGGGAGGAGAGAGAGAGGGCGTCTAGGGTTTCGATTTGTGTGCAGAAATTAGGGTTTACAGTAGAGTTGTATTTATAGGGTACAGTTAGGGTACAGGGTTAATGGTTTAGGGTCCAATAGAAGTGGATCTGGATCAAGAACAACTGAGATTGGGTTTTAGGGTTCAATTAGAGATAGATCAAAATCAATCGGGTTTAAATAAAAATACTCACAATTAAATAAAAGATAATAGAATCAACAATAATGGCCCGATCAAGAAGAACGAAGAATTTCATGAACAAATATTTGAATCCCAATAAATACATAAATAATACAAATAAGAAAAATGTATATATTTATATAAATTGGGCTTGGAAAATAAATTAGACATCATCAACAAAATTAGATCAAGTACAATAATAAAATAATTTAATAGATGAATTTTAAATAAATAATCAAGAATAACAATTGATTAAAATAACACATCATACAACAAAATAGTATTCGGGTTTAATTTTTTTTTATTAAAATCATATAATAATAATAATATATTTATTTTAAACTCAAATATAAATAGTTGATCAATAAGACATAGAAAGTAGATTATAATACATAATTATTCCGAAAAAATATAATTATTGATTAGAAAAACACTTTAATACAAAAATCCAAAATGATTTTAACAAATAATGAATTTATAATATCGAAATGCAGAAAATATTCAGAAAATACGTATTTACGAAAATGGGGGTCACAATCCTAGCCATAGGGTACCTTGTTCATCATCGGATATTTGGGGACCTTTGAGAGAGGGTTACATTAGACTAGAGGATAGAAAGGCTTGGGATATAGCAGTGGCAGCTTCACTGTGGAACCTATGGCTAAATAGGAATGATCTCATTTTTCGCAACAATTTCTACTCTCTCAATATTTCTATGCATAAAATTTTTCGTTGTATTCATGAATGGGCAGGTATCGAGGAGGCGGCAAAGAGGAGGAGGATCAATGAAGTGGAATAGTAAAGTTGGAGAGCTCTAACTGGGGTAGGGCCGATTGCTCGGGGCTACTACCACAAGGACTTTCGAAAGGATGATGCTGCTCAGCCTTTGGACATTAGATGTTTTGCTTTTTGAGTTCTTTAAGATGTATTATCTATTTTGTTGTTGCATTTTAGTTCTATTTCAGTAACGTAGGATTTTGGTTCGATGATTATGATTGTACTACTTTGTTTCCTTAATGATCATTAATGAAACGATGACTTTAGTCATCTTTTATCAAAAAAAATTTCGTCCTCGAAATTTGCTTAGGCAGTATATAGGACAAAACAAAAGCGAACCAGTGAAATAACAAAACAGGGGATTAGAGGAAAAACAACAAAATGGTGGCAACACCAGAATAAGAAAACATGGATATGAGTGGAGTGATAAAAAAATGATGTTGAATAAAGATTCAAAGAATGATGACAATGCAAATAGATGAATAAGAAAGTAAGTAATGCAAGAATGAGAAATAACAGGGGAATCCTGGGACCTGTGGGTTATGGGCACACCACGCTTCTGCTGTGCAACTCTGATGGTGAAGCTCCAAGTTGCAACATGTTGTAGCAGATTAGCGATGCCGATCGACGAAGCAAGCAGGAAGGAGAAGATCAATAGCACCAGAATCAAAAGATTATGGGTACAAAAGAATAAAATTATACCCAACAAGAAATCAATGAATGGAAGGGACAAAAGACAACAAGAAAGAAATGAACTGAAAATGAAGGGACCAAAGAGGAAACAAAAGAGACAAGTTTCCAGATTGTTGGTTATCAATTGTTCATGTGTTCTCTGTATTGCAAATACTGTTGAGTCAAACCGATATAAACCCAAATCGGATTAATATATCAATCAAAACAAAACTCGCTTACGCTAGTCACGTTTGATTGATATATTATCCAAACCTAGGCTCTGATACCACTAAAAACCTTGTCACGCCCCGCTTCCCAAAAATACGGAATACGAGTACATGACCAAAGCCCAGCGAATGACTAACATCACCCATAAGCTGTTTAATCGATCAACTCAACAATATAATCAATACAGAACCAATGTGTAGGCAATAATAATAATCTCATGAACAAATAATACTTGGAATGAAACAATATAATATCCAAATACAATAATAATAATCCAACGTCTGGAAACAATAATAAAAATTCGGGACATAAGCCCAAAACAATAATAATCCAGTCCAAAAACAAATACAAGTCTCAGTACATTAAGTCATTTATAGCGATAAGCAAATTAAAAGCAGAATCTTCAAAATGTTTGTTCTCCAACTCCAGCAGGCAAATCTCCTTCATTACCTGTAAATATTTCATCTAAAAAGAGAAAAATAATTGTCCTTAGAGCAAGTCATGGACAGCAAGTAGAGAAAACATGGAACAATGGAATAACGGTATAACAATGAGACAATGGATCAATAGGAATCAATAACATGGCACGATAATAATAATCAATAACATGGTAACTAATGCAACAGTGTAACGGTGAACTAATATTCGGTAACGGTAATCAACGGTTAATATCATTAACACTTGAACAATATTGGATACAAATAGGAACAATGATGAACAATATGCAATGTCGGTGATGTGTCAATCCTTATGTCTATTATTCATTTTAACTCCTAACTAATGCACGTACTACTGTGTTCCATGTGTGTCGTACCACAGGTTCGATGTATACAATCAATTTCGTTTAGACTATAGTGGTAGATTTTATAGTTCATGTACTGGGTATGATGCCGATAACGGTAATAACACGGGACATGTGTAATTTCTTACACGATATTGATAACGGTAAAAACACTGGACATGTGTAATTTCTTACACGATGCCGATCACGGTATAAACACAGGACATCATCCGAGTACAGTTTCCATATCATCAACTACTCTAGTCAATCCCTTAAACCCCGGCTTATTAATTATTTATCAATGCAACCATACAATATGTACTTAATGGATAATTCGGTAAACGATAGTATCAATAGGGAAACAATAGGTTGATAACATGGATATGACGGTTAAAATAGTGACAATAACTCATTGGGAACATGCAATGCAACATACATTCACTAACTCATGCAATAATACAAAATAGGAATTATTAATTCACTAAAAAGAGAGATCTAAAATTCTGGACAACACGCGCAGTCTGTACAAGAGTGCAGTTTCCTGCTGACTCAGAAATCTAAAGTTGAATCCGTCAAAAGATCTGGAAACTAGACTTCCATACGGTTTCAACGCATACTTAAAGTTCACATTCCGACAACAGTAGCTAGGTCAAACACATGTTTCTTTTCATGTTTTATGTACAGGCAGAAATTCGACATCTTGTTATTTTAATTTTTGAATCAGCAAAAACTCAATATTAAAATTACTAAAAATCTAAACTAGACTCCTAAACATGTTAAACATCAACCTAAAAATTTTCATACCAAAATTCTATCATTTGATCAACTGTTTTACTGTTTAAACATGAAGGGTATGAGAATCTGAAAATCTGAAAGTAAAAACACAGCTGTAGTAAAACGGGCATAATTTTTTCTACAAAACTCGGAATTCAAAAATTCTGGATGTTATTGACAACTAGACATTCGGGGCTACATTTTATATTCAGAAAGTATTTTATTTTGAGTTCATTTACTGCTTCTAAAACAGAAATCAAGTTCAGGTCAGCAACATGTATAGTTCCTAGGGTATATTTCTTGGACATAAATTAATTAAACATGAGGGATTTCGATTCTATAGTCAATAATTTGTGTAAATAGCATGATAGGCGTCCAAACATGATAAATAAAAATTTAGAACACACACATATACAAGTCCAATATTAATCAATCATCAAACGACATACAACCTAACGAATGTCTCTACAATAAATTATTTGTGTTGTGACTCGTATGAATAACCCTATTAACAATTCTATATGCATTCATTAAATATCCAAACTTTAGAGTCAAATTGGCACGATGTCAAGAATATTGGGGTTAGCTCGTGTAAATCCACAATAAACCCAACGAAAGGGATAACAAAGGGAAATACGATAACAAAAGATCTACTTGCAGGAATTTCAATAACACTTGAATTTGATATAAGTAACAATTCAAGGGGACAGTGACTTGCCTGTTAATCGGTGAAAACGAATACCCAGAATAATGGAATATAAATTCCGAAGCAACGAACCCACGAACTAGCAAAAGAACACGCGCAATATACGTGCAATAAAAGAACCCAATAGCAAAAAGAGAGGAGCAACCACAACAAAAGAGACAGCAGCCACAACAGCAGCAAAGGCAAAGGGGGACTGGCGGCCTGGTGGTCGCCGGCGTTGCAGGCGAGAGGCGTCGACGTGAGGTCGACGGCGTGCAGGGGCGGCGGCGCTCGCATTGGCGACGATCGGAAGGAAGCAGCGAAAGGGGTTAATGGGTTTAGGGGCTTTTGTAATGGTGAGAATGGGGGCTATGGAGGACGGGGTTGGTGTTTGGGGATTTGGGTGTCGAGTGATCCTAAGCATTCAAATTGACCAGGCTTGTGTCATTTCTTAACCCACAAATTTGAAATTTCAATGTTATTTCTTTTTGTTAGTCTGCTAAAGCTCCATTTTATGTGTATTTGTAATCCATGCTCTTTCATCAAAGTATATAGACATTCTCCTATATCTACCATAGATTTGACCATCCTATTCATCCTATCTTGTAAATTTCATTACTATAACTTCTTTCAACAATGGTTTGTTTCAATTATTATTTCCTGAATTCACATTCGTCTCCATACATAATTTCATTGAAGTTTGATGGTCATGTGGAGGAGCATGTATGAATGTCAACAAGTTCAAACTCACATAGTCCCACAACTCACTCACCTCACTTCCTCCACTTCCTCCACCCCCACCTCGGATTCCCACCGCCAGTCCACCCTTCAGCTCGTTAATGTGGTTTCATGAATAGAGTCATAATGGTTGATGTTGTATGTGACTGATTTTTGAATTACCTATTGTTTTTTTGGATGTATCACAAAACTTCTACTGCACTAGGATTTACTTCGAACTTTAGAAGTTTCTCTTTTATAATCATTTGCATGGGACTGAGCAGAATCTTTGCTTTCTGTCTGAAAATGAATTTCCTGATGTGGTGTGGTGCTCATGCAAACTTCCTTTCAAGCTCGTTAGCTATTTGTTTGCTGGAGGCAAATCCTCATATTGGTTACTAATAGTGATCCCTCAGGACACATTAGTTCATATTAATTTTAGAGGGAAAATATTTCTAGATAATGATGTTTCTAAGATTTTTTTTGAATACATTTTAATAAGATCATCACTGGGAGCTCACAAGGAGCTTTCCAAGGGTGCTGGCCCTGCTGGGTAACATCGCTTTTGCAAACTTCCTTTAACGCTTGTTAGGTATCTGTTTCGTGTATATACATATGTTTCATTGCAATTAAAGACCATCTTCTATGTACTCTACATATACTTCAACTCAGTAAAGAGAGATTTTTCTATATATCATATATATATACACATATATACTTCACTTCATAAAAGGTTTTTCTATGTATCAGATATATATACATATACTTCATACCAGTGAAATGGATTTCTTTCTATATCAAGTTATATACACATACACTTCTGATGCAGTTTGTTTTTGGGAGGCGTGTGGATGCACCAGGTGTGAGTTCTTCTCAATTTGTATTAGTGGAGGAAGCTCCGGTGCGGATGACCCTCAGCTGGGCGAACGGTTAGGAAGTAGGCTAGAGTGAGGTGGAGGTTGGATGCTCGGCTCGGATCCGAGGTCTCATGTACCTGTAGACGGTCTAGAAACACCGAGATTTGTCCCGGTGGCAGACCCTCCGACGATTTAGTTAGCTACTGGGAGAGAGAGTAACAGTAACTAGGGTTTTGAGCGGGAAAGGATTGATTACCTGGATAAGGGATAGAGGGTCTGGTATTTATAGGAAAAGCCAACCGGGTTTGGACTCGTTTGGTGCCGGGTCTGGACTCGGTCGCCCATAGGCCTGAAGCGGCAGAAGCCCAAGTGGTATAGGGCTGACGTGGCAGAGGCCTGTGCGGTTTCCAGGCTGACGTGGCAGAGGCATGGGCAGTTTTCGTGCTGATGTGGTGGATCCGGATGATCCGGCAGTGCACATTTCCTGAGGGGATCCTGTGGCCCAGGAGGGGCCACGTCATCCGACCCATATCAGGAGCCCCCCACTCCTGGAGGGCTGGGTGGTCCAGCCATGTAGGAGTGGTTATTTGCCTCTGTAGGAATAGCAGGGTGGTGTGTGCGGCAAAAAAATAGGATCTGTTACTTCCCGAAGAGGCCAGGGGGTAGGATGAAGGGATCCCCTATTGGAGTCACGCGGGGTGCTAGGCGTTGAAGAGTCTGAGTAACGCTTGCGGAGCCCTAGGATCGGCAGACGAACGTTGATGGTCGGCGAATGAGCATTGAGGGTCGGCATACGAGCTTCGAGGGTCGGCCGACGATCCCCTCGCTAGTTGGAAGAGCAAGGGGACGTCGAGGTCTGTTGAGTTGGAGCTCGGTTTGCCGAGCATCGGAGGTTGGTAGACGAGTGTTTGAGGGTCGGCTGACGTTCCCCTCGCTAGTTGGAAGAGCAAGGGGACGTCGAGGTCTGTCGAGTTGGAGCTCGGTTTGCCGAGCGTCTGAGGTCGGTAGATGAGTGTGGAGGGTCGGCAGGCGGTCCCCTTTCTTGTTGGAAGAGCGAGGGGAGGTCGAGGTATGTCGAGCAAGGATCTTTTTGCCGAGCATTGGGGGTCGGCAGATGAGTCCCTCGCTTGTTGGATAGAGGAGGGTTTTGGGGCTCGCGGTGCCATCCGAGCTCCGAGCCTTCTGTGCATAGAGGGGGGGTCTTGGGGCTCGCGGTGTCATCCGAGCTCCAAGACCCCTGCGAATAGAGGAGGGTCTTGGGGCTCGCGGTGTCATCCGAGCTTCGAGCCCCCTGCGAATAGCAAGGTCTGTCGAGTTGGAGCTCGGTTTGCCGAGCGTCTGAGGTCGGTAATGAGTGTTGAGGGTCGGCAGACGAGCTTCGAGGGTCGGCCGACGATCCCCTCGCTAGTTGGAAGAGCAAGGGGACGTCGAGGTCTGTCGAGTTGGAGCTTGGTTTGCCGAGCGTCTGAGGTCAGTAGATGAGTGTGGAGGGTCGGCAGGAGGTCCCTTTGCTAGTTTGAAGACCGAGGGGACGTCGAGGTCTGTCGAGCAGGGATCTTTTTGCCGAGCATTAGGGGTCGGCAGACGAGTCCCTCTCTTGTTGGATAGAGGAGGGTTTTGGGGCTCGCGGTGCCATCCGAGCTCCGAGCCCCCAGCGAATAGAGGAGGGCTCTGGTGCTCGCACTTTCATCCGAGGTCCGAGCCCCCAAACTTGGTAGCGACGGCTGAATGGGACATAATGATTTCATTTCATTTAATGCTTTGGGAGTATAAGTCTTTATGACTCGCGATGATATTCGAGCTCCGAGCCTCCTGTGAGATATGAGAAGATATTGGGGCTCGCGATTCCATCCGAGCTCCAAGCCTCCTGTGAATGGAGGAGGAGTTTGTGGCTTGCAAGGCCATCCTAGCGTCGATCCTTTTGTCAAATAGAAGAGTAATTTTCGGGATCGCGATGAGATTCGAGCTCCGAGCCTCATGTGAAATAGAGGAGGAGTTTCTTGCTCGCGATGCCATCCGAGCGTCGACCCTTCTGTTGAATAGAAGAGTAATTTGGGGCTCGCGATGAGATCCGAGCTCCGAGCCTCATGTGAAATAGAGGAGGTTCTGGCTTGCGATGCCATCCGAGTGTCGACACTTCTGTTGAATAGAAGAGTAATTTGGGGCTCGCGATGAGATCCGAGCTCCGAGCCTCATGTGAGATAGAGGAGCTTCTGGCTCGCGATGCCATCCGAGCGTCGACCCTTCTGTTGAATAGAAGGGTAATTTGGGGCTCGCGATGAGATCCGAGCTCTGAGCCACATGTGAAATAGAGGAGGAGTTTCCGGCTCGCGATGCCATTCGAGCGTCGACCCTTCTTTTGAATATAAGAGTAATTTGGGGTTCGCGATGAGATCCGAGCTCCGTGCCTCATGTGAAATAGAGGAGGAGTTTCTGGCTCACGATGCCATCCGAGCGTCGACCCTTCTGTTGAATAGAAGAGTAATTTGGGGCTCGCGATGAGATCCGAGCTCTGAGCCTCATGTGAGATAGAGAAGGAGTTTCTAGCTCGCGATGCCATCTGAGCGTCGACCCTTCTGTTGATTAGAATGTTAATTTAGGGCTCGCGATGAGATCCGAGCTCCGAGCCTCATGTTGAATAGAGAAGTTTCCGGCTCGTGATGCCATCCGAGCGTCGACCCTTCTGTTGAATAGAAGAGTAATTTGGGGTTCGCGATGAGATCCGAGCTCCGAGCCTCATGTGAAGTAGAGGAGGAGTTTCTAGCTCGCGATGCCATCCGAGTGTCGACCCTTCTTTTGAATAGAAGAGTAATTTGGAGCTCGCAATGAGATCCGAACTCCGAGCCTCATGTGAAATAGAGGAGGAGTTTCTGGCTCGCGATGTCATCCGAGCGTCGACCCTTCTGTTGAATAGAAGAGTAATTTAGGGCTCACGATGAGATCCGAGCATCGAGCACTCTGACTTGTGCCAATTGCTATTTGTTGGGATAGACCTGGGGGCATTAGGGTAATTTTGCACCAATTGCTGATGTCATGTGCGCAAGAATTGATGTGAGTCTAGATCTTAGCGACTGTTAGATCTTGATGATTTAAGATCCAACGGTCAGATCTGATTGTGGAAATCGAGGAGTTGCTTTCTCCGCTATAAATCCCCCCTCCCCACATTTCTTTTCTTCATTTCTTTGCTTGTGTTTTCCAATTTTTTAAGAACAAGGTCTTACTTGCCGTCGGCGACTTTTTCCGGTGATTGCACGGTATATATCTCAGGTTAGTATTTCTGTCTAGTAATGTCGTGCTCTCAGTCCGGATCCGACGCTAGCTCGTCGGGCCGCTTTGCGAAGGAAGCCGAATCAGAGATGTCTTCGTCCCTGAGCAAATATATGATTAAGGAGGAAGTTCTGACAGACCCCGAGCCGGACGGCGATGGTGATGTGGTCTTCGTTGTGTCACCGCTGAGATCCCGAAGGTCGGGAAAGGAGCCTGTGGATGAGGGCGAGGAGGAGGTAGAGGAAGAGGAAGAGGGGGATGTCGAGTGTGATGAGGAGGATGAGGAGGATCAGGATGCCGAGGATGATAAGGAGGGTGAGGGGATCAGGATCCCGAGGGACAGGGCGCCGTTAAGGACAATGAGGATGATGGAGATAAAGGGGAGCCCGCTCAGGAAGGTGCTGGCGAAGGCACATCAGTAGGGGCAGTCGAGGTTGAGGACGACCTTCCGCCTCTGCCACCTTTGTCGACGCTGTCTCCCGAGAGGAAGGCTCGTCCTTGTCGGAAGAAGAGGAAGCTAAGCCTTCCGAATAGTCCCCCTTCTCCGGACAAATATGCCCCTAGACCGGGGTTCGAATTTCCCCTTGTCTCCTTCAAAAATCCGGGGTCGATTAGGATGTACCCCGACGATGTTAAAGATGTCGACCCTCTTCCTCTCGTACCGGGAGACAAGAGTCGGGTGAATATCCGTATGGACGGCATTCCATGTGCCTTGAAGGTGGATTACCTTCACATTTTGATGGCTGCCTATTTCATTCCCCGGGAGTTCGAAGTCTTCATTCGGAGCCCCAGCATTCTCCCAACCACAACCCTCGCGACGGGTTATTGTATCTTCCCCGAGGACGCCTTCGTCTCGGGGATAAGTCTGCCGCTGCACCCCCTTCGTTAAGCGGGTTTTGAATTGGTCAAAGCTAAGCTCGATGTAGTATGGCCCCAACTCTTGGAAGCACTTGATCTGTTTTATCCTGAAGTGTCAAGAGAAGGGGGTCAAGCCGAGGCTGACATACTTCCGAGCCATCTTAGAGATCAGCTCGCTCGGCGATGCGGAGGGGATATTTTACTTCTCGCCTAGGCCCCATAAAAAGGTGATGCATGGCCATCCGAATTCCATCAAAGGGTGGAAAGAGAAATACTTCGTCGTCCGGAGCGAGAAGTCTTGGGGGATTCTGACCTCATGGAATTTCTTCAGGACGAACCATAAGCCTCCAAAGCACAGCGACTTATCGGAGAAGGAGTGGAAGAAGGTTGAGAAAATTTTTGGGGGGCACAGCATAGCGTGGCCTCGAGTGATGGAGATACACCTAGCCCGGGCCGGACTGAGCCCAACCGACCCTAGTATGTTTTCGTTCTGAATTTTTGCATCTTTCTACCTTCGTGTTAACGTTAGCCTCTTTTCTTTTATTTTTGCAGAGATGACTTCCTAGCAGGTTGATGACAGGCGGGCCTTGCTAGCCGCCGCTGACAATAGGAGAGCGGAGAGGGCGAAGAAAGCAGAGCAGGAGAAGCTAGCCGCTCAGGGTGCGGGGTCCGGCAAGGGACCAACCCCGGCGGCCGAGGAGCCGTCTCCCATGAAGAGGACCAAGAGGCATCACCCCCATACGCCGAAAGCTCCTCGAGATGCGGGGGGCAGCCCGGGCAGCAAGAGGACTGTCGAGGTTCCGGAGCAGAGGCTTCCCCCACATCGGCCCACCGCTGAGCAGATGGTGGGTCAACAGGGGCTGCGGCCGCACACTCCCGATTGGTCGGTCGTCTCAGAGGACTCGCTGATGGAAGGTCCCGTGGCCATGGAGGCGGTCAGGAAGATCGCCACCGACCAAGATCGGATGGCGCTGGCGATGCAGATGGCCGATCAGGCCTTCATGCGGTGGTCCCAGTCGCAGATATCGGTGAGTGTTTGAGACTTTGTATTTTGGTTTGGATTTTTGGATTTGTCTTGACCTTTTCTTCTTCGGACAGACGATGCTCCATGGTCAGCACTTTCAAAAGTGCTTGGAGAAGGAGATCATCGTCGAGAGGAGGAACGCGGAAAAGTATCTCCGTGAGCTGAAAAAGGTGGTGGACGAGCTGAAGGAGGCTAAGAGCATGGAAGCCGTCCATGAGGTGCAGATAACCTCGATCTTCGACCACCATAAGAAGGACGTGGAGCGCCTGATGGAGAAGATCCAGGAAGAGGCGGAGAAGGGGCGGAAGGCCTTGGAGCAGATGGAGATCGCCTCGGTGGATGCCCTGATCATGGCGCGGGACGAGGCCTACGACCGCGCCAAGGAGTATTTTCGGAGGATCTATCCGGAGCAGAACGTTGACCACCTCCACTACAACTGGTAGCCGGATCTTCCGCCGACTCCTGGTGGTGAGGAGACAGGTGACGAAGAGGTGCCCCCCCCTCAAGCATAGATTAGGTTTTTCTTTCTTTTTTGATTGTACATGCCTCGCGCGGACTAGCCACCGCAATTTTGTAGCCCAATTTTTGAAAGTAATGAAAGATAGCTTTCTGGCCGAGGCTTCGTAACTTGCACAATTTTTTGTCTCCTTTGTGACTGGTTGTTTTCTCATCTTTTTGGTAGACGAACGAGGTCTTGGGTGCCGACCCTGTTTCCGCCGAGGAATCCCTGGTCCGAGCGGGGAAGGAGGCCATGGAGGTGTCTCTGGCTCGCCAGCGAAAACAGGCTCGGGACCGAGCAACCGCCATGAATTATTTCATGAACAAGTCTAGGGAGCTCGTTCTGGAGGTGGCTCGTTTGAAGAAAGCCATAGTCGACCGGGACTGGTGGGTAATCGAGACAAACTATTCGATCTCGGATGACTCGAGTGGGCGGTCGGCTTCAGAGACTTTTCTTTGTGAGGTCGTTGTTGAGAAGGAGTTGGAGATCCGCCAGCTGAAACTGGTGTTGGGCGCTGGCTTGATCGAGGAGGCGAGCAATTCGGTACCGGGGCGGTCTCCGACCTTTTTATTGGAGGGAGCCCAGCCTGATGATGCTGGAAGCTCGGTGGCAGGGGTGACTTCCCTGGTCGGTCCGGCCGAGCGTGAGAGGAACCCCGAAGGGAGCACCGAATTCGAGTTTTAAGCCGAGTGTGAGTGAGTTGTAAGCTGTTCATTGTATTTGTGCTGCCGTTACTGGCGTGCGATGAGTAATAATAAAAACATTCGATTTCCTGAACCTTGATAGTCTTATTGGGCGAGGATTGTTACCGAGCTCGGCACGCAGGGGGTCTCTGCCGAGGTGACCTAGTGCAGGGGGCGCATACACACTGGCGTTTCGCCTTTCGATAGTCATTGATGGCGATGTTTTGTCTCCCAATGAGCATTAATGGCGACATTTCGCCTTTCGTCGTTTGGGGTTCCTAGGCGCAATAACCGCGCTTCTTAGGGGGCTATATAACCCCCACTCCCCCTTGTTGGTTGTCAAGAAGTGAGAGTGGCTGATCTGCCACTCGACTTGGGTGCCTGCCGAAGGTGGGCACCCCAAAATTAGAACTTTTTCGAGGGATCCGAATTGGTTGCACACCAATCACCCTCGAACTATTCGGGGTTTTGGCCTTGAGGGCCATAAGACTCCGGGTTGTTCGTTGGTGAGTGGTGGACCGACCAATTGGTTCGGAGGACCGGAGCGAGCCGAGGGTCGGTGGCTCCCCTGCCGTCCTCGAACAATTTGGGGTTTTGGCTCGTGAAAGCCACAAACCCCGAATTGTTCGCGGGCGAGAGGAGGGTCAACCAATCGACTTGAGGCTCGGGGTGTCTGCCGAAGGCGGACGCTCCAAACCTTAATGAAAACTTTGCTGAAGTAGTCATGGTGGAAGGTCATCACCGAGCATATGGGCCGAGTGGCTCTGAAGAAAGTCGCGGCCTTGCTCAGGGTCGACGGTGTGTACCCACCATTGATCCCAGGAAGACGGCACGGGTGTGGCTGGCGATTGCCGCCTTGTGCATAGGTTGATGGTCTTGAAGAAGCCCAAACCGTGCTAGGGGAAGCTGCCGAGCCCCCACACCGGGGAGAAATCTAGTAATGGGCGTAGCTGAAGTTCGTCACCGAGCGTGTTGGTTGAGGTGCTTTGAAGAAAGCCTCGGCCATGCTAGAGGTCGATGACGAGCCCCCACACTTGTTTTCAGGAAGACGGTACGGGTGTGGCTGGCGGTTGCCGCCTTGTGCATAGGTTGATGGGCTTGAAGAAGCCCAAACCGTGCTAGGGGCCGATGCCGAGCCCCCACACCGGGGAGAAAGCCAGTAACGGGCGTAGTTGAAGGTCATTACCGAGCATATTGGTCGAGGTGATTTGAAGAAAGCCTCGGCTTTGCTCGAGGTCGACGACGAGCCCCCACACTTGTTCTCAGGAAGACGGTACGGGTGTGGCTGGCGGTTGTCGCCTTGTGCATAGGTTGATTGGCTTGAAGAAGCCCAAACCGTGCTCGGGGCAGATGCCGAGCCCCCACATCGGGGAGAAAGCCAATAACGGGCGTAGCTAAAGGTCGTTACCGAGCGTGTTGGTTGAGGTGCTTTGAAGAAAGCCTCGGCCATGCTCGAGGTCGACGATGAGCCCCCACACTTGTTCTCAGGAAGACGGTACGGGTGTGGCTGGTGGTTGCCGCCTTGTGCATAGGTTGATGGGCTTGAAGAAACCCAAACCGTGCTAGGGGCAGATACCGAGCGCCCACACCGGGGAGAAGGCCAGTAACGGGCGTAGCTGAAGGTCATCGCCAAGCGTATCGGTCAAGGTACTTTGAAGAAAGTCTCGGCCTTGCTCGAGGTCGACGACGAGCCCCCGCACTTGTTCTCAGAAAGACGTGTAAGTGAAGCTTGTAAGAGAAGCTTTTCTGGCTCGCGATGCTATCCGAGCACCGTGCCGTAAGCTTGTAAGGGAAGCTTTTCTTGCTCGTGATGCTATCCGAGCGCCGAACCGTAAGCTTTCAAGGTAAGCTTTTCTGGCTCGCGATGCTATCCGAGCGCCGAGCTGTAAGCTTGTAAGGGAAGCTTCTCTGTCTCGCGATGCTATCAGAGCGCCGAGCCGTAAGCTTGCAAAGGAAGCTTTTCTGGCTCGCGATGCTATCCGAGCGCCGAGCCTATCCAAGCGCCGAACCGTAAGCTTGCAAGGTAAGCTTTTCTGGTTCGCGATGCTATCCAAGCACCGAGCCGTAAGCTTCTAAGGAAAGCTTTTCTGGCTCGCGATGCTATCCGATTGTCGAGGCGTAAGCTTGTAAGGGAAGCTTTTCTGGCTTGCGATGCTATCCGAGCGCCGGGACGTAAGCTTGTAAGGAAACCTTTTCTGGCTCGCGATGCTATCCGAGCGCCGAGCCGTAAGCTTGTAAGGGAAGCTTTTCTGCCTCGCGATGCTATCCGAGTGCCGAGCCATAAACTTATAAGGAAAGCTTTTCTGGCTCGCGATTCTATCCGAGCGCCGAGCCGTAAGCTTGTAAGAGAATCTTTCCGCATTCCAGGGCCTCTTGACGGCCTTGCCTTCTGAGTTTGTTAAGCGGTACATCCCTGGACGCACGACCTCAGATACTTTGTAAGGACCCTCCCAGTTGGGGGCCAATTTCCTTTTTTGGTCGGGATTAATTGGATACCACCAACTTCCGAAGGACGAGGTCTCCAAGTTTGATGTCGGTGGGACGCACCTTCTTGTTGTAGAACCTTTCGATCCTTTACTGGTAGATGCTCCTCCTAATAGCGGACTTCTCCCTGACCTCGTCTATGAGGTCCAGGTCGGCTCGCAGTTGTGCAGAGTTGCTTGCTTCATCGAAAGCCATGATCCGGGGCGAAGGGATCCCAATTTCTAGGGAATGACGGCCTCCGCACCGTATGTCAGATTAAATGGCGACTCTCCCGTGGGGATTCTCTTCATCGTCCGGTGGGCCCAGAGAACGCTTGGCAGCTCGTCGATCCATAACCCCTTAGAAGAGTTATCGAGTCGTTTCTTAAGGCCGTCGAGGATTTGGCGGTTCGCGTTCTCGGCCTGACCGTTAGACTGGGGGTGGCATACTGAAGAGAAGCGCTGTTGGATCCCGAGATCTTCGCAGAACTTGCAGAAATGCTTACCCACAAATTGAGTCTCATTGTCCGTGATGAGCACCTGTGGGATCCCGAACCGACGACGATGTGTTTTTAGAAAAACTGTTGGGTCTGTTGCTCGGTGATCATTGCTAATGGCTCTGCCTCGATCCACTTCGTGAAGTAGTCGATCGCCACTATGAGAAACTTTCGTTGGCCCGTTGCCTTTAGAAATGGGCCTACCAGATCCATCCCCCACATTGCAAAGGGGGTCGGACTGGCCATGGAACTGAGATTTGCTTGCGAAGCCCTTTTCACGGGGGAGAATCGTTGATAAGGACCGCACTTCTTCACTAGGGCGAGGGCGTCTTGCAGTATACCGGGCCAGTAGTACCCGTGATTCAATGCCTTTCGTGCGAGCGAGCGGCTTCCCATATGGCACCCGCCGATCCCCTCGTGAAGCTCCTTGAGGGCATACTTTGCTTCATCAGGGGTCAGGTAGCGGAGGTAGGGTCTGCCATCCATTGTTGTGTAGGATCTTTTAAAGAGGGTTGCGTCGATTACGGCGTACCTTTCTGAACGGACCCTGACCCGCCTCGCTTCAACCCGGTCTTCGGGGAGCTCTCCCTTGGTTAGAAATTTCTTGATAAGAGTGGTCCAGTCATCGGGAGGAGCTCCGTCTTCAACGTAGAGAGCCTCAGGGAACTCTGTACTTGGTTTCAATAGGACTTCGATCAGGACGGTGAGGTCGAGGCCTTCAAAGGATGAGGAAGCTAACTTTGACAAGGCATCGGCCTGGGCATTCTGTTCCCTGGGGATCCTTAAGACTGTCGACTCGTCGAAGGACGTTAATAGCCATTGGACCACGGTCAGGTACCTGATCATCCGACCGTCACGGGCCTTATACTCCCCAGTGATCTGGTTGACCACAGGCTGAGAGTCACTAAAGGCCCTGATCTGTCGGGCACCGGCCTGATGAGCCAGGATAAGCCCGACGATCATGGCCTCGTACTCAGCCTCGTTGTTAGAGGCCGGGAAGTTGAGGCGAAGGCAGTATTGAAGGAGGAAACCATCTGGACCCCACAGAATGATGCCCGCACCACTCCCCGCTTCGTAAGCGGAACCGTCGACGTAAACTTCCCACATCTGGTCGGCTTCCTTGCTTGTCAGCTGCTAAGAGATGGTGCTTTCCGTGATGAATTCGGCGAGAGCCTGCCCTTTGATAGCCATCCTCGATTGATAGCCGATGTCATACTGACTGAGCTCGATCGACCATTTGACTAGTCGTCCCGAGCTCTCGGGCTTATAGAGCACGACCTTCAGAGGTTGATCCGTGAGCACCTGGACTGAATGTGCCTAAAAATATGGACGTAGCTTTCGTGCGGCCATGAACAGGGCGTATGCTATTTTCTCCATCCTGGAATATCTGGTCTCCGCATCGAGCAGGACCTTGCTCACATAGTACAGAGGCTTTTGGACTCCTTCCTCTTCTCGAACAAGGACGACGCTGAGCACGTTCTCCAAAGCTGAAAGGTAGAGCCAGAGTGGCTCACCTGGTTCAGGCTTGCTGAGGAGAGGAGGGTTGGTGAGGTACTCCTTCAATTGGGCGAACTCCTCTTACTGCTGAGTACCCCATTCGAACCCTTCGGTTCCGCGCATTGCCTTAAAGAATGGAAGGGACTTCTCTCCAGACTTGGAGAGGAAACGGCCGATGGCTGCCAGTCTTCCCGTTAGCCTCTGGACTTCTTTGATGTTCCTGGGAGGGGCCATGTCTATTATGGCCTATATTTTTTTGTGGTTTGCCTCGATGCCGCGCTGGCTGACGATGAACCCGAGGAGATGCCAAATGCACACTTCGCCGGATTGAGCCTTATGTTGTGGGTTCGAAGGACCCCAAAGACCTCTTCCAGATCGGCGACGTGATCCTATCCCTGTTGGCTTTTGACGAGCATGTCGTCGACGTACACCTCCATGTTACGCCCGATTTGATCCTTGAAGACTCGGTTAACGAGCCTCTGATAAGTAGCACCGGTGTTCTTCAGCCCGAAGGGCATAACCCGGTAGTAGTAGAGTCCTTGGTCCGTGACGAAGGATGTCTTGGCGATGTCGGGAGGAAACATCCGGATCTGGTTATAGCGGGAGAAGGTGTCCATAAAGGATAGTAGCTGTGACCCGATGTAGTGTCGATAAGAGCATCGATGCTGGGGAGAGGGAACGGTCCTTGGGGCACGCCTTGTTGAGGTCAGTAAAGTCTATGCAGATCCTCCAGCTCCCGCTCGCCTTCTTGACCATGACGACGTTCGCCAGCCACCCAGGGTAGCTGACCTCTTGTATGAAACGCGCCGACAAAAGCTTGTCCACTTCTGCATTTACCGCCTGCTGTCGCTCCGGAGCGAACTTACGTTGCTTCTGGACAACCGGCTTCGACCTGGGGATCACGCTGAGTTTGTGCATGATGAGATCCTCGGAGATACCGGGCATGTCAGAGGGCTTCCAGGCGAAGAGGTCGACATTGCGGCAAATGTAGTCGATCGGGGCGGACTTGAGGTTGTAAGCGAGGGAGCAGCTCACTCGGAAGCACCTTGATGCGTCCCCTGTCTCGAACGAGACATCTTCTAGCTCGTCTGTCGGCTTTGGTTCTGGCTGGGTTCTCTCGGGCTGCAGCTCGATGGCATTGTTGAGGTCAGTAAAGTCTATGCAGATCCTCTAGCTTCCGCTCACCTTCTTGAGTTATTTTTAAAGAGTTTTAAAATGAGAATTACTAATGAGAAATTTGAAATTGTGATTTGTGTAACTAATTGAAATTATAAATTGTGATTTTAGTACGGATTGAAATAAGAATAAGAGATTTGTGGAATGAATGAACTATTGAATATGACTAGTTGAAATTTATTATTTTTACGCATGAGATTGTGTATGGAATTGAAATTGTTGACTTGATGAGTTATGAAGGATATTATGAATATGGATACATGAATACTATGATTATGAAATGTGAATTGTGATTAATCATGAAAAAGACTTTATGAGTATGAAAAGCTTGATGTTGTAATTGTGAGTTGAAATTGAGAACTAGGGAATAGCTAAGCCTTATGCCGGCAATAAAAGAAATGTGGAAATGATATTTGGAATGAAAAGACCAAGGTTTGGGTCATGTGAAATAAATGAATAAGACCGGTATAGTGGGAGTGCTAACCCTAAGGGATTGATTTTATTCATGATTCAATTAAACTAAGGATTAGATACATAGTGAAGATGTGATAAAAGTAAGAGAAAAATATTGAGTATGAGGGCCATTGGATTGGCGGCACGAGAGTATTCACAGGATGTCCCATGATGTGTCATGAGTAGGACGTGGATACTACTCCAGAGTACCGTCCCAGTGGTGACGCTCGTGGGGTGTTTGACGACTGCGGGTGGTGTCATGTCTATGGTAGGAGCTGAATTACCACAGGATGCCTACATGATGAGTCATGTGTCAATGCGTTGGGATTCCCTCTAGGGCGCCTAGACATGAGTTCGTAGGTCATAAAACATCTAGGATACTTACCGTAGTTACATTAGTAGATTAAGTCATGACGAGGGATTGAACCCTACAAAATGAAGAACGGTTAAGGGCTTGCCCTCGGACCTATGTAGTATGGGCTGCATAGAATCCGAACAAGTGCGCATTAGTGTCATGTAATATAAATAATTGCATTAAGGACTAAGTGCACATTCACAACACGACATCAATAGAATAGTTCCTTTAGCTTTGTTTGTGAACAAGTTTGTGGTTTGCTAAGTATTTATAATCGTTATATTATTTCCGGCATAGAGAGGATGACCGTGTATAATATTTCGTCAGTTGAATGAACTGACGCGCCCACAGTTTTACATGCAGGGTAAAGATGCTTGACAAATTGAAGTATACATGCTGCTCAAAGAATCGATTTAAATGTTGTTTCATATAATTACTATAAAATTGCTTTCGCTGTAATAATGTAAAGATATAATGTAACTCTGATGTAAGAAATGTTTCAATTTTCTTGTGAAATTGTACGAAAGAAGTGTAAAGATCTTGTGGAACTTCGAATTCAGTTGTATTTTAGAATTCGGGGTGTTACATTATGTAAATTGTAAAAGAATGTGTTGTAAAAGAAAGAATTTGTAATTCAAGGTGTTTTATTTTCCGCTGTGATTTATAAACAATTGGTGTAATAAAAAGTTTTATATTTCCCTGTATTTGGTTGCTATGTTAATGATTACATTGAAGTTGATTCTGGAATTATGTCACGTATTTCTGAGATATTATATTGGAAATTTAGGGGGCTACAGGTCGCCCTCGCCATTGCCGTCGCTTCCCGACCGCAACGTCGTCGTCGTCGTCGCCACCGCAGTCATCGCCGAAGTGCCGCACCGTCGCGCCGCCAGTCATCGCCGTCGTCTCCCGCGCTCTCGCTCTCTTTTTGTCGAAGGAAGAAGAAGAAGGCTGGGAAAGAAAAAGAGTGGGTTTGTATATTGCTGTGTGGTGTTTGAGAAGTAGGGAATCGAAACCGGCGTTTGGTGTTTGGGTGTGGGGATCCGACTTTCGGTGTATGCTGTTTTGTGTGTGGATGCTTGCTACTTGTTGCTCTTGGCTGTTTGGTGCTTGTTGGGGATCCGAACTTGTGTTTCTGTTTGCGGAGTTGCTGTTGTGTGCTGTTTTGGTATTTTGTACGTGTCTCGCACATATTTTTGGAGCGTCGCCCGGGATTCTAATTTCGTTATTCTGGTTTTCGATATTATCGTCGTCGGTTAACAGGCAAGTATTCTCTTGTACAACTAGTTTGTTCTCGTACAAGCTTTCTTTGCAAAATACCGTAAGTATATTCCTTGACCCTAATTTGTATTTTTCGGTCGAATCGAAATCTGTTGTTATATATGATCCGTTGATCCCGTATTCGCACATGATCGCGAATACCTTGTTGCCACATGCATTACTTGAACACGATTAATACACATATATGTACCCTTAGGATTATACATGATATGTGCAGGATTGTTTTGCCCGTGGTAGTAATTTAAATATGATATCTTATTTTTTTGTTGTTGATAGAATTAATAAAAGAAACAAGTCGGGGTATAAGAGTAAGGAGCATAGTAGTTGACAATATAGGTAAGTGTACTCGGAAGGAGGCTCGTGTTTCCCAGTACATGGTTCATGAACTTATTGTACTTGATGTATTCATGAAGCCATTATCTGGCTTAAGAACTTGTTGTATTCATGAACCCACTGTGTGGTTCTTTAACTTGATGGTATTCACGAACTTGTTTTGTGAACTTGTTACTTTATTTTCGTATTCATGAACCATGCTTGCTTGATACTTGATACATGATTACACCACCCTATAAAATCCACCACTAGGCCTAAACACAACTGATTGTAAGTAGCAACCATGTAGTAAAAGTATAGATGCATGAAGTGCTACCTAGATAGTAATAATACAAGATCTGAACCTGATCACCTGACACTTGATACTTGATTACTTGTATATGATACATGATACTTGATATTTGATCCTTGACACTTGTTACTCGTACTTGTTTACTTGATTACTTGTTTGCATGCCACTTGTTTCATGATGCCTTATTCATGATCATGTTTACATGTTGTATTTATCTTATTACATGATTCTTGACTCCATGATTTCTTTCCTGCTTCTTGTTTTGTTTTGTTTTTGTACTTGTCCCTTTAGCTTGTACCACTTGTGGCCCGTGACTTGCATTAACAGGCGTCTTCTTATTTCTTCTTTTGTATTAATGTACTTGCAGGCCTGGATGGAGAAATACCCGAAGGTGTTGCTGATCAAGTGTTTTAGTCTTGTTTATTTACATGTTGCTTTAGTTCATGTTTTATTTCATGCTACTCTTTATTGTATTCCGGGCGTGTTTGACTCGTAACTACTTTGTATTTTCCAGCTGTTGGTTTTGTTATGAACTATGTCATGTATTTTTTTGTCCTATTGTGATTTTACATGCCTGCGTGGTTTGTTTTCTATCTTGTTGTTGAGTTACCTGTACAACTTATGAATGGTGTATTCGCATCATTCGCTGGGCCTCAGTCATGGACTCGTATTCCCGTATTTTGGGAAGCGGGACGTGACAATGAAACAAGTGGCATGTAAACAAGTAATCAAGTAAACAAGTATCAAGTACAGGTAACAAGTGTCAAGGATCAAGTATCAAGTATCATGTATCATGTACAAGTAATCAAATATCAAGTGTCAAGTGATCATATTCAAGTCTTGTATTATTACTATCTAGGTAGCACTTCATGCATCCATCCTTTTACTACATGGTTGCTACATTCAAACAAGTTTGCATTTAGACTTAGTTGTGGATTTTATAGGGCCGTGTGCTCAGGCATCATGTAAACGGGAATCATACCATGTCATGTAATTGGTAATGGATTCTAGAGGTGGCCCCCACCAACCCCTGACGTGGCACTTAGTTCCAGGTAACTTGTAATCATTTAATAGATTCTAGAGGTGGCCCCCTGTAGATTCTAGAGGTGGCCCCCGTCAACCCCTGACGTGGCACTTAGTTCCACGTGACACTTAGTTCCATATAACTTGTAATCATGTAATGGATTCTAGAGGTGGCCCCCGTAGATTCTAAAGGTGGCCCCCGTCAATCCCTGATGTGGCACTTAGTTCCACGTGGCACTTAGTTCCATATAACTTGAAATCATGGGAAACACGGGCCCCCTTCCGAGTACACTTACTAATATTGTCCACTACTATGGCCTTTACCCTTATACCCCGGCTTGTTACTTTTATTAATTTTAATCAACAATAACAAGATATCATATTTAACTACTATCACGGGTAAAACAATCATGCACATAATCATGTATAATCCTAAGAGTACATATGTGTGTATCAATCGTGTTCATGTAATGCATGTGGCAACAAAGTATTTGCGATCATGTGCGAATACGAGATCGACGGATTATGTATAGTAACAGATTTCAATTCGATCGAAGAATAGAGACAAAGAATATACTTGCGGTATTTTGCAACGAAAACTTGAACGAGAGCAAACAGATTGTACAAGAGAATACTTGCCTGATAACCGATGACGATGATACCGAATACAAGAATAACGGGATCGGAATAACGGGCAGCGAAGTACGTGCAAGATACGTGGCAGCAACTCCAAAACAGCAAACTCCAAAATAGCAAACACACAACCCAACCTCTACAAACAGCAACCAGCAAAACTCAGATCGGACGATCAGATTTCCCTCATGATGAAGATAATGATGAAGATCAAGATCGATCGATCGAATGGCTGTGATCAAAGAAAATTGATGATCATCATGATCGTGACGATCAAGGAGAGATCGGACGTCGAGAATCTGATCGGATGATCAAAAGGAGGTCGACGGTCCATATTCAATCAAGCATGATGATCAAGATCCAACAGACGGCCAGAATCAAAACCAAAGGAACATGATCATGATGATCAAGATGATCGACGACCGGACGGCCAAGATCAAAACAATAAAGGAACATGATGATCATGATCATCAAGGCGATCGATGGCCCATAATTAAAGGATCAAAACCAACCATCAAAATAGAGCATGGGGGAGGGGAAGCCGCTCTGCGACTGATGGCTGGGGGCGGCACATGGGCATCACGACGGCGGGATGGCAAAACGGCAGCGACACGGCGGCAGTGCAGGGCAAACGGGGATGGCTGCCGACGTGTCGAGAGGAGCACACACAAGCCAGGGCTATCGTGGCGGCCCGGGGATAGCGACGAAGGGTGGCAAACCAACAACGGGAAGTGCACGTTGCCGCTGCTGTTGCTGCGAGGCGGCACAGCTGTGCGTCGGAGGGACAACACACCGAGAGAGAACCAGGGTAGCCATGGCATCGCGACAGGACGAGGTCGAGCGGTTGGCCGGCGAGATGCTGCAGTCGAGGTGGAGCCCAAAGTGGAGCTGGTCTGTCGCGGTACAGGAGGGGACGTCGAGGTGGCGCAGGCTGCTGTCGGTGCTACAGGGGTCATGGAGGTAGGCCACACACAGGGGGAGACGAGGCGCCAGAGGGGGTTGGAAGGAGGAGCGGAAGTTGAGGAGGTGGAGGAGAAGGGGAGAGGATGAATTTTGGAGAGATCGGAAGAGACGGGAGAGGGAAGACGAAGGGGAGTTTGGGTTCTCTGTGTTTGAGTTCGAAACGAAGAAGGTGAGAAAGCGGGAGAAGAAAGGAGACGGGAGAGAGAGAATGGGTGAGAGAGTGGGGGAGAGAGAGAGGGAGTACATGGGCTTTATATAAAAAAAAATATAATTTAATAATATAATAATGGGTAAAGTAATGGGGTAGTTATGAGGGGGGTTATGGAGTTACGGGATGAGAAGAGTTGAGAGAATGTGAAGGGTTGTATACGGGTAGTTAAATTTGGGTAGGGTAGGGTAATGGGTTAACGGGTTGGGATCCAATAGATATGGGTTTGGGTTGTAAAATTGGGCTTTATATTTGGGCTTATGTTAAATAATTAAACAATTGGGCTTGGGCTCAAAACATTTTAATAAATCAATTATGGAATTGGGCTTATAATAAACAATTGGGCTAAAATAATAATAATAGTAATATTGGCTTCATAAACGTAGTTTGAATAATATAATAAATTAAGAAATAATAGTTACAAGACACTAAGGATTTAAAAATACGGAAAAATACTTGAAAGAAAATACATATTAATGGAAACAGGGGTTACAGTAGGAATACAAAGCTCATTATGAAGTGAGAAAGTATGCGAGGGAGTGTGAAGAGATGTAGAACCAATATACGAAATAGAGAGACTCGTGCCATCGCCAATCACAACGTTTTCAGCCCCTGAATAAGGAGTATGAATGGAAAGATCGCTCTGATTGTGTAATACCCTAAACTTTCATTTTAATAAAAATATTGATTTTCACGTATTGTGCACGTGCAAATTTCGTATGTATATTTATTTTTATAAAAATTTCATTTTTGTAGTATGAACAATTTTGTCCTTCTTTTCCTTTATTTTTTCTAAAAAGCCAATTTTGTAAAGCCTAAAACATTGTTTTCTTATTTTGAGACCACTTTAATAATTAATTATTTTATTATTTGGCCCATAAGCCTAAGCCCACTATTTATGAAGCCCACAAACTTAATTAATCCTTTAAATGGTCACAACTTGTGTAGGCACAAATGGTAAACAATTGATTAATTAAATTTGTACAAATTTCAAATGGGGGGTACTAGAGGGCACGTGCATGCACGTAGTGTGCATGCACGTAGTGTGCATTGCACACCTTAGAGGCCAGATTGTGCTTAAGGAGAAGACGGGGGAGTGGGTGTATGTGTGCATGGGTGGTTATATGCTTATGGGTGGTTGCTACAACTTCCCCTCCTATCCTAGCCATCCATCTCTAACCATCTAGTAAAATCCTAGCCCTCCAATCCATCCTAGAACTAGTATAAATACCCCTTACCTTCATGTATTCTACACCAAAAAAATTATTGAAAGGGAGAAATTATATATGAGAGAAATACATTTGGGAGTATAACGATTGAGTGTTCATTGTGTGTGTGTCCCAACCTTGGAGGCCGGCCCCATCCCATCCACGTGAGAAGCATCGGTTTTTGTACAAGGAGCAAGAAGGGAAGCTTTTGCAACACATTTTAGGAGGAGAATGCTACTCTCAGGCATTCTAGGAGACTCTAGGAGCTTTTATTTCGTTTTTCTCCAAAGAGGTCGGTGTTTCTCATTGCTTCTGAATTAGAAATCATGCTAGGAATCAATTGAGTAATTATTAAAGAGCAACTAGTTGAAATTAAATTCATGTTTGCCTAATTAGAGAAGAATTGATAATCTAGTAAATGCGTGTTAAAATAGTTGCTAGATTGATTAATTATGAATGGAAGTGGATGTTTCTCGTACTTCTAGAAGTAGACATCATGCTAGGTATGATTGTAATGAAATTATATGAATCAACTAGTGAGAAATGAGAACCATGCTTGTTTAATTGATAAGTAGAGTGGAAATTTAGAGATTTATTGATGGATTGATTACTAATGAATAATTGTTAATTAATGTGTTAGAAATCTCCATTTTGTATGTGCTACATGAATGTTATAATAAATAAAAAGAATTCTATTTGCAAATAGTTGATTGAATGCATCATGTGTAATTAGTTGACAAGAATAGATTTTTATTTTGTAGAAAGATGAGATCTTCGTGTTCTAAAAATATGGTAGATTGTCAATAAGAAAGAGAACAAAAATGTAGTGAATTGTGGAAGCCTAACTCTAAGTTTTTGAAGAAATGTGCTATTGTTCTCAATGTCGAAATTATGGACATGGAACACAAATTAGGATACATGTTTTATAAAGCAAATATTATTTATAAAATTACTGGTATACTGTAGATTTATTTATAATAAATTCTGGAAAATTTTGCTTTCAAAAGAGAAGAAAAAGAAACAATTTGTTGTGAGAATTGTAGATATGAACAGAGAGCTAACTCACAACCCAATTAAGTTACTTTCAAATCGATATGGCCACTTAGACCAATTGGTCGGTAGAGTCTTCGGTCGCTACAGTAGCGGGGGCTAGTCCTTAGGTCTCGGGTTCGATCCTGAGAATGGAGCTTTTGTTTTTATTTTTTTTGTTAAAAATCCGAATGCCAAGAGTTGATACATAGGGATAATAACCCCTATTCATATCACCTTGGTGACTTGGCGCAGTGGTTTTGGGCACTGTCCTTTGGGCCGCTGGTTGTGGGTTCGAATCCGGATGGGGGTTTGGATTTAAAAAATGTTTTTTTTGGTATTTAATATTATTTTGAGTTTTAAGAATAAAATTCAATAAAAATATGGAATAAAATACTGAAATTATTTGGACTTTATGTGTAACTTTTGATAAAGCATAATTGAGAAATTGAGACTATTTGCAAGAAATGACTTCTTTTTAAAATTAAATTATCTTATGAAATGAAGGAAAAATAAATGAGATTTTTTTAGAGTTATAAAGATGAGGATTAGTAATGAGGAATTTTGAAAGTTGTGATTTGTGTAATTAATTGGACTTATAAATTGTGCTTTTAGTATGAATTGAAATGAGAATAATAGATTCGTGGAATAAATGAACTATTGATTACTACTAGTTAAAACTTATTGTTCTTACGCATAAATTGTACATTGAAATTGAATTATTGATTATGATGAGTTATGCAAGATGTAGATATATGAATACTATGCTTATGAAATGTGAATTGTGATTAATCATGAAAAGACCTTATGAGTATGAAAAGCTCGATGTTGTAATTATGAATTGAAATTGAGAACTAGGGTGTAGCTAAGCCTTATACCGACAATAAAAGAAATGTGAAAATGATATTTGAGATGAAAAGACCAAGGTTTGGGTCATGTGAAATAAAAGAATAAGACCAGTATAGTGGGAGTGCTAACCCTAAGGGATTGATTTTATTCATGATTCAACTAAACTAAGGATTAGATACATAGTGAAGATGTGATGAAAGTAAGAGAAAACCATTGAGTATGAGGGCCATTAGATTGGCGGCGTGAGAGTATTCACAAGATGTCCCATGATGCGTCATGATAGGGCATGGATACTGCTCCAGAGTACCGTCCCGGTGGCGACGCTCGTGGGGTATTTGACGACTGCGGGTGGTGTCATGTTTATGGTAGGAGCTGAATCACCACAGGATGCCTGCATGATGAGTCATGTGTTAGTGCATTGGGATTCCCTGCAGGGCCCTAGACATGAGTTCGTAGGTCAGAAAATATCTAGGATACTTACCGTAGTTACAGTAGTAGATTAAGTCATAACGAGGGATTGAACCCTACAAGATGAAGAACGGTTAAGGGCTTGCCCTCGGACCTATGTAGTGTGGGCTGCATAGACTCTGAATAAGTGCGCATTAGTGTCATGTAATACAAATAATTGTATTAAGGACTAAGTGCACATTCACAACACGACATCAATAGGATAGTCCCTTTAGCTTTGTTTGTGAACAAGTTTGTGGTTTGCTAAGTATTGAGAATCGTTATACTGTTTCCGGCATAAAGTGGATGGCTGTGTATAATATTTCGTCAGTTGAATAACTGACATGCCCACAGTTTTATATGCAGGGTAAGGATGCTTGACAAATTGAAGTATACATGCTGCTCAAGGATTGATTCAATTGTTGTATTATGTAATTACTGTATAATTGCTTCCGCTGTAATAATGTAAAGGTGTATTATAACTCTGATGTAAGAAATATTTTTTTTCCTTGTATAATTGTACGAAAGAAGTGTAAAGATCCTGTGGAACTTCGAATTCAGTTGTATTTTGGAATTCGGGGTTTTACAGATTGGAGGTAACATGGTGCGATGCACCACTATCAATGAGCCAATTGGAGCCTTTGGAGTTGTTAGTTATTGCTACATTAACATGTGGTTGCCATTGACGAGATAATAGTGGTTGTGGATTGGACTGCGACTGCATTGGTGTGAAACGAAATAGAGGACAATACTGAACTGTGTGTCCGTGAGCACGACATCCTTAACACTTTCCAAGATATGTCTGAGATGGTGTGTGTCCCCACGACCGTTGATTTCCCGATCTATTCGTTCTAAAGTTGGCCATGACTAGTAAAATGAGGGTGTATTTTTTTCGAGAAATTCTCGTGGGCTTTGATGCCTATGGGCTTTGGAAGAGAGGTCAACTGATTTTTTTCCTTGTGGCCTTTGGGCTTAGGCTGGGTGTGGGCTTTACTTACTTAATAAATAAAAAAAAAGACTAAATTCCTAGCCTCAATTCTTACAATCCTATCTTTTGCTCTCCTCCTCCTTTTCAACTGCAGGAGCAAAATGCAATGGCGGTGGCATCGGAACGGTGGCAAGGAGAGCTCGGGTGTGGGAGTGAGGAAGGTGGTGTAGTGGTGGTTGGGTTGCAGTGTGAGGTGGTGGAAATGAGGGTGTAACCCCTGTTTCCATTAATTTTTATTTTCGAGTATTTTCCCGTATTTTAAATTTAACTATTCTCTTTTAATTTAATATGATATTCAAACTATTTTATGAAGCCCAATATTTGATTATTCAACTATTTTAATATTTGAGATGTTTTGGGGCCCAAATTCTATTATAAGCCCAGTAATTTAAACTATTTTGTATGAGCCCAAGCCAATTGTTTAAATTAAACCCAATTGCCAAATTATTTATCTTGGGCCCAATTCTATTTTTTAAATAATTAAATTGTTTTGAGCCCATGGACCAAGCCCGCCTCCTATTGGGTCTTGATCCGTTAACCCAAACCCAAATTCTATTGTTGACCAGATCCAACAATTAATCACTAAATTTCTCACGTAACCCCCAATTAATATTCCTAAAAATCTGCATATAAATTTGAATCCCGTAACACCCTCCCCTACAATCACTCTCCTCCTTAATTTTATACCATTATCATATTATCTTCCCCTATTCTCTCTCCCGTACTCTCTCCCCTCTCCTTCTCTGATTAAAAACAAAAACAAAACCAAACCAAACAAAACAAAACCACACAACCAAAACAAAACCAAACCAAACCAAACGAACCAACAAAACCCATTCTCATCTCCTTCTCCCTCTCCCTTTCCCGTTACCAGCTCCACCACCATCACCCCATTGTCGAACCCAACCACCTCCAGCTTCAACATCACCAAGACCTTCGCCTTCCTCTCGCCTTCACCACCCGCTCCTCGTCAGCACCCAACCACCACCACCGCCATCTCACAACCACCATCATCTTCGCCATCGAACCCACTCCGAACCCATTTTCTTTCGCCATTGCCCATCGCCCTCATCCCCTCCGACCACCTCTAGCCTCCCCCGTCGTCGCCACCATCTCCACATCTCCAGCACCTCACCCCAACCTCGCCCAAAAATCCGTCGAACCCAACTCCACTCTCGCCTCATCACCCATCACCGAACCAAACCCAATCGCCAACACCACCACTCCATTGTCGTCACCACCGTCATCTCCATTACCACCTAGCCCTCCCTCATCACCTTTTTTCTTCGCCGTTAAACCACTCAGTCGAATCCATCGAAGCTCCGCCAAAACCAGCTTCGCCAACGGAAACTCACTCCGACATCACCTCCGAACCACCTCTATCACCTCTTCCACCCTTGCAGAGACCCCCGTTGCATCACCGTTGCTGTCCAAGTGCCGAAGAAGCCATTGCCGTTCTCCTCTGTTTTCGAGTGCGAGAACAGAGTCTCGCCAAGTCGTCGTCGCTGCTGTCGCTTCCCGACCGCAGCGTCGTCATCGTTGTCGTCATGCCGCCGTCGCATCGCGTCTCAGTTGTCGCGCCAGCCTCCCGCCGTTTTCCATCGCGCCGCTCTCTCTCACTGATCGAAGGAAGAAGACGAACCGTGATTTGCTAGACTCGCTGTTTCGTGTTCGGCCCACTTGATCCGTTGCTTCGCTGTCCCCTGTTTGGACTCGATCCGGTGTGAGGAAGGAAACCATTGGACGAGAATGCTGTCCCGTGTTCTGGGCGCAGCGAATCCCACCTGCTATTCGCTGTTTTGCCGATCTGGTGTGGGGATTTTTGGCTCTTCTATTGGATCTTCGCACGTGCTTTTAGGAGACTTTTTCCGGGATTTTTTTCGATCCAACTTTCTTCAACAAGTGGATCTAATCGTCGTCAAATTAAGGCAAGTATCTCTTGTACAATTTTATTTGTTCTAGTACAAGCTCTTGTAAAAATACCGCAAGTATATTATTTTTGACTCCAATTCGCATTCATAAGTCGAATTGATACCCGTTTCCATTTCTAATCCGTCGATCCTGTATTCACATGTGATCGTGAATACTTTGCTATCCTACGCATGATACGAACACAAAAATAAATACAAACATATGTAATTTTAGGGATTATACATATTGGTGTGAATGACTATTTTACCCTTGTTAATCATTTATGTTTTGTTTATTATTCCTTAATTTTTTATTTAGTTTTATGCATGTAATCAGTTCTTTTGTAGTTGCAATATTATTTTAGATGACCCTAAAATATTATAGACCCATATATGTAATAATAAATTTGACCCATATATGTAATAATAAATTAGACCCAAATATGACATTAAAACTACATGTTTCACATCTCATTACTTAAGAACATATTTCATGCACAATTCCTAGATGTTTCCTATCCATATCTTGACATCGTCCCCATTGCATTATGATCATGTTAACAAAATTAATAAAAGTAACAAGCCGGGGTATAAGGAAAAGATTTAAGTAGTGGGCAATATAGAAGAGCGTACTCAGACGGGAGCTCGTGGTTTCCCGATGCAAGTTGCAACTTACAAGTTGCAAGATTGTGAATTACAAGTTTACATGTTCACGTTACAAGTTTACACTCTACATGTTCCACGTTACAAGTTTGCACGTATCTCGATACAATATTGAATGTACATGTTTTCCCGAGTACGTGACCTATAAAACCCACCACTAAATCTAAACAAAACTGATTGCAAGTAGCAACCATGTAGTAAAAGGATGGATGCATGAAGTGCTACCTAGATAGAATCAAATTACTAGACTTAAGATTTACACGTGCACTTGTATGATCCAATTATATGTTATATGTTCATGTTGACTTGATATTTGTTTACTTGATTATTCGTTTTATATGCCACCTGTTTCATTATGCCTTGTTCACACCATGTTTACATATTGCATTTCCCTTACTCTTGATTTCTTGCAATTTTCCTGTTTTTTCTTTTGTTTATCTTTTGTTCCTGTTTCCCTTAGCTTGTACCCCTTGCAGCCCGTAACTTGTATTAACGGGTCTTCTTGTTTCTCTTTCCTTTTCTTTTGTTATAATATACTTGTAGGCCCAAATGGAGAGTTACCAGAAGGTGTCGCAGATCAAGTGTTTTAGACTTATAATTTATGTTATCGTATTAGTTTGTGTTTTATTTCATAAAACTATTTATTGTAATCCGGGCTTGTTTGACCCGTAACTATTGTATTTCCCAGTTGTTGGTTATTTTTATGGACTATGTCATGAACTTTTATTATTACATTGTGATTTTTATATGCCTGCGTGGTTTGTTTTATTATCTTGTTGTTGAGTTTACTTGTACAGCTTATGAATGGTGTGTTCGCACCATTCGCTGGGCCTTAGTTATGTGCCCGTATTCCCGTATTTTGGGAAGCGGGGCATGATAGGATTTTTAGTGGTATCAAAGCTCGGGTTTGGGCTAATGTGTTAGTTGACTAATACATTAGACAGACTTGACTCAAATCAGGTTAACTCAACAACATGTACACCACATTGATCACATGGATAATGAAATAACCAACATATAAACTGGATACTAACCGTTTAATTTTATTGCAAACCATGGCTAGGAAGGGTACTCTTTATTCCAGTGTTGGAGATGATCAACCTGATGAGCCCACCCTTGCACAGATATTGGAGATGCTTAGGAGAGGTGCTTCTTCTTCCAGCCAGCCAGAAGGGCCTACAATTGCTCAAGTAATGCAGATGCAGCGTGAGCAGAATGAGCTGATGATGCAGATGCAGCGGGAGCATGCAGAAATGATGAGGGTAGCTTTGGAAGCTACTAACAGGGAGCCTAGAGTACCTGCACCCGAAGTGCTGCCACCGAGATTTGGCAGCGTAGCAGACTTCATGAAGCTATGACCAGACAAGTTCTTGGGCACAGAAGGTCCGCTTGAAGCCGAACAGTGGCTTATCCGGACCGAACAGCTATTAATTGTAGCACAAATAGAAGACAATGATCGTGTGGATGTCGTAAGCATCCAGCTGGTTGACATCACCCATATCTAGTGGCGAGCTGAAGTAGAGAGGCTAGAGCGCCCCATCGCTTGGGACATCTTCAGAGAGAGCTTTCTCACAAAGTTCTTTCCTGATGTGACGAAGAATGAAATGGAGCGGCAGTTTGTCACACTCACACAGGTTAGACAGATAGTGTTTGTTATGCAGTTTTCATTGTTATTTCATAAATATACCAATGTTAACTAAGACGCCATCTTGGACCAGGGGAGTCGGACCGTAGATGGGTATGCTGCGGAATTCACTCGACTGAGCTGTTTTGCCACTTCCATGGTGGCAAATGATTGGGATAAGGGCCACCGTTTCATGCAGGGCTTGGACCTCGATATTCAGGATCGTCTGGCTGCCTTGCGGCTCCGATACTATGTAGATATCCTGGATGCTGCCAGAAGCCAGGAACAGGCAAGTACGAGGAAGCGTGCTATGCAACGTCCTATCCCGAACCCCATCGCTGCTAGATCCGTTGGTGGACCAATTCGGAGAACAGCCCCTGCCGCTGCAAGTTTAATGCCTTACCCACCTGCTGCTCCGAGGAGGGATGTGATATGTGACTATTGCCAGAAAGTCGGTCACATACGTAAAGACTGCCGATTTCAGAATCACCAATGCTTCGCTTGTGGATCTCGTGACCATGTACTCTGGGATTGTCCACAGGCAAGAAATGGTCCAGCCACCGGAGGGCCGATCCAGCAGAGAGCACCAGTTCGAGGACCACCACTTCCACCACAGCAGCAAGACTATGGTCAGAGGCCCGCAGCTCCTGGGAGAGGGCAGACCTACAACTTGATTGCAGAAGAAGCTGAGGCAGCTGAAGTTATTATCGAAGGTATGTTGCAGTTTATTATTTCGTCATCGTCCTGTCATTTCTTTCCTTGCATCGTTTATTTCTGCAAATCTTTCTTGTGCATGTACATTTTTGATTGTACTCTTAGACTCAACCTTAGTATCATCTAAGCCCACTCATTTCTTTTCATTGTTTCCTGCATCTCCGTCTTTTGGGTGTTACATTTGCCCTATCCTATATACCGCCTACGCAAATTTCGAGGACGAAATTTTGTTGTAAGGTGGGTAGGATTTGTAACCCCTGTTTCCATTAATTTGTATTTTCGAGTATTTTCCCGTATTTTAAATTTAACTATTCTCTTTTAATTTAATATGATATTCAAACTATTTTATGAAGCCCAATATTTGATTATTAAACTATTTTAATATTTGAAATGTTTTGGGGTCCAAATTCTATTATAAGCCCAGTAATTTAAACTATTTTGTATGAGCCCAAGCCAATTGTTTAAATTAAACCCAATTGCCAAATTATTTATCTTGGGCCTAATTCTATTTTTCAAATAATTAAATTGTTTGAGCCCATGGACCAAGCCCGCCTCCTATTGGGTCTTGATCCGTTAACCCAAACCCAAATTCTATTGTTGATCAGATCCAACAATTAATCACTAAATTTCTTCCGTAACCCCCAATTAATATTCCTAAAAATCTGCATATAAATTTGAATCCCGTAACACCCTCCCCTACAATCACTCTCCTCCTTAATTTTATACCATTATCACATTATCTTCCCCTATTCTCTCTCCCTTTTTTACTCTCTCCTTCTCTGATTAAAAACAAAAACAAAACCAAACCAAACAAAACAAAACCACACAACCAAAACAAAACAAAACAAAACCAAACGAACCAACAAAACCCATTCTCATCTCCTTCTCCCTCTCTCTTTCCCGTTACCAGCTCCACCACCATCACCCCATTGTCGAACCCAACCACCTCCAGCTTCGACATCACCAAGACCTTCGCCTTCCTCTCGCCTTCACCACCCGCTCCTCGTCAGCACCCAACCACCACCACCGCCATCTCACAACCACCATCATCTTCGCCATCGAACCCACTCCGAACCCATTTTCTTTTGCCAGTGCCCATTGCCCTCATCCCCTCCGACCAACTCTAGCCTCCCCCATCGTCGCCACCATCTCCACATCTCCAGCACCTCACCCCGACCTCGCCCAAAAATCCGTCGAACCCAACTCCACTCTCGCCTCATCACCCCATCACCGAACCAAACCCAATCGCCAACACCACCACTCCATTGTCGTCACCACCGTCATCTCCATTACCACCTAGCCCTCCCTCATCGCCTTTTTCCTTCACCGTTAAACCACTCGGTCGAATCCATCGAAGCTCCGCCAAAACCAGCTTCGCCAACCGAAACTCACTCCGACATCACCTCCGAACCACCTCTATCACCTCCTCCACCCTTGCAGAGACCCCCGTTGCATCACCATTGCTGTCCAAGCACCGAAGAAGCCGTCTCCGTTCTTCTCTGTTTTCGAGTGCGAGAACAGAGTCTCGCCAAGTCATCGCCGCTGCTGTCGCTTCCCGACCGCAGCGTCGTCATCGTCGTCGTCATGCTGCCGTCGCATCGCGTCTCAGTCGTCGCGCCAGCCTCCCGCCATTTTCCCTCGCGCCGCTCTCTCTCACCGATTGAAGGAAGAAGACGAGCCGTGATTTGCTAGACTCGCTGTTCCGTGTTCGGCCCACTTGATCCGCTGCTTCGCTGTCCCCTGTTTGGACTCGATCCGGTGTGAGGAAGGAAACCATTGGACGAGAACGCTGTCCCGTGTTCTGAGCGCAGCGAATCCCACCTGTTGTTCGCTGTTTTGCCGATCTGGTGTGGGGATTTTTGGCTCTTCTATTGGATCTTCGCACGTGCTTTTAGGAGACTTCTTCCGGGATTTTTTTCGATCCAACTTTCTTCAACAAGTGGATCTAATCGCAGTCAAATTAAGGCAAGTATCTCTTGTACAATTTTATTTGTTCTAGTACAAGCTCTTGTAAAAATACCGCAAGTATATTATTTTTGACACCAATTCGCATTCATAAGTCGAATTGATACCCGTTTCCATTTCTAATCCGTCGATCCTGTATTCACATGTGATTGTGAATACTTTGCTATCCTACGCATGACACGAACACAAAAATAAATACAAACATATGTAATTTTAGGGATTATACATATTGGTGTGAATGACTATTTTACCCTTGTTAATAATTTAAGTTTTGTTTATTATCCCTTAATTTTTGATTTAGTTTTATGCATGTAATCAGTCCTTTTGTAGTTGCAATATTATTTTAGATAACCCTAAAATATTATAGACCCATATATGTAATAATAAATTTGACCCATATATGTAATAATAAATTAGACCCAAATATGACATTAAAACTACATGTTTCACATCTCATTACTTAAGAACATATTTCATGCACAATTCCTAGATGTTTCCTATCCATATTTTGACATCGTCCCCATTGCATTATGATCATGTTAACAAAATTAATAAAAGTAACAAGCCGAGGTATAAGGGAAAGATTTAAGTAGTGGGCAATATAGAAGAGCGTATTCGAACGGGAGCTCGTGGTTTCCCGATGCAAGTTGCAACTTACAAGTTGCAAGATTGCGAATTACAAGTTTACATGTTCACGTTACAAGTTTACACTCTACATGTTCCACGTTACAAGTTTGCACGTATCTCGATACAATATTGAATGTACATGTTTTTTCGAGTACGTGACCTATAAAACCCACCACTAAATCTAAACGAAACCGATTGCAAGTAGCAACCATGTAGTAAAAGGATGGATGCATGAAGTGCTACCTAGATAGAATCAAATTACAAGACTTAAGATTTACACGTGCACTTGTATGATCCAATTACATGTTATATGTTCATGTTGACTTGATATTTGTTTACTTGATTATTCGTTTTATATGCCACCTGTTTCATTATGCCTTGTTCACATCATGTTTACATATTGCATTTCCCTTACTCTTGATTTCTTGCACTTTTCCTGTTTTTCCTTTGTTTATCTTTTGTTCCTGTTTCCCTTAGCTTGTACCCCCTTGCAGCCCGTAACTTGTATTAACGGGTCTTCTTGTTTCTCTTTCCTTTTCTTTTGTTATAATATACTTGCATGCCCAAATGGAGAGTTACCAGAAGGTATCGCAGATCAAGTGTTTTAGACTTATAATCTATCATGTTATCGTATTAGTTTGTGTTTTATTTCATAAAACTATTTATTGTAATCCGGGCTTGTTTGACCCGTAACTATTGTATTTCCCAGTTGTTGGTTATTTTTATGGACTATGTCATGAACTTTCATTATTACATTGTGATTTTTATATGCCTACATGGTTTGTTTTATTATCTTGTTGTTGAGTTTACTTGTACAGCTTATGAATGGTGTGTTCGCACCATTCGCTGGGCCTTAGTTATGTGCCCGTATTTCCGTATATTGAGAAGCAGGGCGTGACAGAGGGTGGCTTCGGGTGTGCTCGGTGGAGGCAGTGAGGGGAGACGGTGTCAGGTTGTAGAAGGAGGAAGAGGGAGAGCTCAGGTTGAGGAGAAGAAGGAAAAGAAGCAGTGGGTAAGTTGGAATTTGTTTTGTTTGCTAAAATTTGTTCGATTTGGATTTTTCAATTGGTGGCTCTGATACCATAAAGAGAGTGATAGAAGATAGAAAATTATGACATACATTACATCAATTACAAGTTGAAATATATAGACATACGGGAGAAGATCAAGACCCTCCTCTAATCCACATATGATTGAGTTTAGAATGGAAAAAGGCTTTTGGGTGTTGGGTATTGGAAATGTTGAAAATATAGAATAGGAAAGGTCACTAATCTAAGGAAGGTCAAGAGTCTACATTTATCTACATATATCTTTATGAATTTTTACCAAAATGGCCAATTTTTGAAATTATTTACCAAACTAACCCATTTGTAAAAGTATTTATCAAAATGACCCATTCGCTAACTCGGTGAGCGACCCTAGTGAAAAAAGGGTCGCTAACTGAGTTAGCGGGTGTATAATTGGCTTTTTTCTTCAGGTTTCACCACTCAGGGAAAAACCTGAAAAAAAAGTCAAGTATACACTCGTTATCTCAGTTAGCGACCATGTTTTCACTAGGGTCGCTAACTGAGTTAGCGAGTATCGATTGGGAATTCACTTAATACCACACACGCTATCTCAGTTTCTTCTTCTCCTATCTCTCTCCACACTCCGAAACCCTAGTGCCCCAAATCTCATCCTCGTTATACCCAGTATTCTTGTGGTATTTGTTCATAACTCTTGCTATTTGATTTTTGGTTAATTTTGATGTAGGGTTAGATTTAGAATTGTGAGTTAATTTGAGATGTGTTCAACAATAAATTGAGTATTTTGGTTATACGAATTATGCCTATATTGTACTAAGTGTGGATGATTTGTACTAAATTTATTTGTGTAATTAACCTAAAATAACCTATATTGTACTAAATTAGTTAGTGTTATTCGTGAAATATTAGTGTCAAGAAAAAGATCAAGTATAAACTCGCTATCTCAGATAGCGATTGTGTTTGTATCTCAGATAGCGAGTGTATGGTTGTATATAAAAAATGAATAAAAATATCAAGTTTAGACTCGCTATCTCAGTTAGCGAGTATGTTTGTACCACACTCACTAACTGAGATAGCGAGTGTATTGGCTTGAAGAAAAATATAATTGGGTTTAGACTCGTTTTCTCAGTTAGCGAGTGTGGTAAAAACACACTCGCTAACTGAGATAGCGAGTCTAAACCAAAATGTAATTTTCTTCAAGCCAATACACTCTCTATCTCAGTTAGCGAGTGTGGCTAACTGAGATAGTGAGTCTAAACCCAATGATTTTTTTTATAATTCAAGCCAATACACTGGCTATTTCAGTTAGCGAGTGTTGTACAAACACACTCGCTAACTGAGATAGCAAGGCTAAACTTAGTATTTTTCTTTACCTTTTCTCCAAAGTTTGGTACAAACACACGAATGACACTAACTAACTTAGTACAATATAGGTTATTTTAGATTAATTACACAAATAAATTTAATACATATCATCCACACTTAGTACAATGTAGGCATAATTCGTATAACCAAATGTCACGCCCCGCTTCCCAAAATGCGAAAATATGAGCACGTGACTGAGGCCCTGCGAATGATGCGAATGTACCATTCCTAAGCTGTACAGGTAACTCAACAACGAGATAACAAAAAAACCACGCAGGCATGTAAAATCACAATAGGATAACAAAAAGTACATTACATAGTCCATAACATAACCAACAACTGGAAATAAAAATATAGTTACGGGTCAAACACGTCCGGGATACAATAAAGAGTAGCATGAAATAAAACATGAACTAAAGCAACATGAAAATAAACAAGACTAACACACTTGATCAGCAACACCTTCTGGTAATTCTCCATCCGGGTCTGCAAGTACATTATACAAAAAAAGAATAAGAAGACGTCCATTAATGCAAGTCACGGGCCACAAGTGGTACAAGCTACGGGACAAGTATAAAACGAAACAAGTAGCAGGAAAAATATTATGGAGTCAAGAATCATGTAATAAGAGAAATATAACATGTAAACAGGAACATGAACAAGGCAATGCATGTAAACGAGTGGCATGTAAACAAGTAATCAAGTAAACAAGTCAACATGAACATGTACATGTAATTGGATCATGCAAGTGTACGTGTAAATCTTATGTCTTTTGTTTGATTCTATCTAGGATAGTACTTCATGCATCCATCCTTTTACTACATGGTTGCTATATACAATCAGTTACGTTTAGGCCTAGTGGTGAAGTTTATAGGGCGGTGTACTCAGGTAAAACATATCAATTGTATCTTGTTCGAGATACGTGCAAACTTATAACGTGGAACATGTAGAGTGTAAACTTGTAGCGTGAAACATGTAAACTTATAATCATGAAATGGATTCTAGAGGTGGCCCCCGTAGATTCTAGAGGTGGCCCCCACCAACCCCGGACATGGCACTTAGTTCTACGTGGCACTTAGTTCTATATAACTTGTTATCATGGAAAACACGGGCTCCCTTCCGAGTACACTTATCTATATTGTCCATTTCTATGGTCTTTCCCTTAAACCCCGACTTGTTACTTTTATTAATTTTAATCAACACTAACAAGATATCATATTTAAACTACTATCACGGGAAAACAATCATGCACATAATCATGTATAATCCTAAGAGTACATATGTGTGTATTAATCGTGTTCATGAAATGTATGTGGCAACAAGGTATTCGCGATCATGTGTGAATACGGGATCGATGGATTATGTAATCTGTTACCGCTGATTTCGGTGTGGGGGTAAACAGATAGAATTTGTGTGTCCGGGAACAACCTGAACAGTTGAATCAAGCCTTCTGGCTCCTGGTGCAACTTGCAAGGAAGTGCGAGACACCGGGGTTGATTCCGGCAATGCACCCTCCGACGCTCTTGTCAATAACCAGAAGAGATTAAGAAAGAGCTTAAAAGTGGTGAAAAAGTGATTAACCTGTAACAGAGGTAGGAGGGGTCGTATTTATAGTCGCCAGGGGAGTTGTTTAAGGGCCTGATTTCCTGTGTAACAGCCAGGAGTAAAATCCTCAGTCTGTTTAGGAAACTGACCCCTTGATTCCCGGTGAGAGCAAATCAGGCCCGTTGACTTGGTCAAATCAGTGGCCCTGATTTGTCTCTTGCTAGTCTGGGCTCGCTTCGGGTCGGGACCCGTGCCCAATTGGAGCGGACCCATTCGTGGGTTATTGGATCTGTGAGAAGGAGATTCAGAACCCGCTTTGGACCCGCTTGTATGTGAAATTACCTTTTTACCCCCGAGCTTCGAGATTCGTGCCCGATCTGGACGGTTTCGATTTAACCCCATTTTTAGCCATATCACGAGCCCCCCACTCCTAAAGACTGAGCGTGATCAGCCTTTGAGGAGTAGTTTGACTGTTTTGGTGGCTAGCGGAGTTGTATCGGAGTCCGTATGGGGGACTTAGGATCTTGAAGGGGGTAGTGAGGTAACTTTTTGATGCCATGTGCTGTTTCCTAGCTATATCGAGTATTTGGCGTCTTTCATCTATTTTTTTCGGATTATTTATTCAATTTTGCGATGTGTTTACTAATTGTTCGGGGGGCCTTAACGGTGCATTCTGGGCAATAATTGTTCGTTCAGGGGCCCAAAAATATACCCCCGAATTTTCAATTATTTTCTAGAATTTTTAGTTGAGTTTCCCGAATTTTTAGCAATTTTTCGCAATTTTTAAATAAATAAAGCGATTTAAATAAATAAAAAACGATTTTTAATACTGATTTATGGCGTGGCACAATCTGGACCTCTGATCGTCGTCGAGCATGACTTTCTGAGAGATCTGACGGTCTCCATCGCTCGGCAGATTTTTCCTCCGTTTGCGAGCTCGGAATGGCACTTGCTCGGCTGCCGACCGGAGACTAGGGGGTTTGGCGTTCCGAGCGACGTGGCGCAATCTGAGCCATCGGATGGTGGCGCGTTTCCCAAGAAAATGCTATCTTGTCTTTTAGCGCACGTGGCGCAATCTGGACCGTTCATCATTAGAAGCGCGAATTTCTGAGAGATCCAACGGTCGTAGTAGCTCGGTGTCCTTTTTCTCCGTTTACGGGATCGGAAAGGCACTTGCTCGGCAGCCGACCGAAGGAATGGGGTTTCGGCAGTCCGAGCGACGTGCTCGTAGCTTCGATCGGATGACGTGGGGCAAGTTCAAGCTCGGAAAGGCGCTCGTACGGCAGCCGACCGAAGGCAGGGGGTTTCGGCTGTCCGGACGACGTGGCGCAATCTGAACCGTTGGATGACGATGCGCATCTCGAGACGGGCACATTTCTCAAGAAAACACTATCTTGTCGTTTAGTGTCCTCGGCGAGATCTGGGCCGTCTGATCGAGATCAGGCGCGATTTTTGAGGAGAAAGTGAATTTTCCCCATTTGCGAGCTCGGAAAGGCACTTGCTCGGAATCCGACCGGAGACAGGGGGTTTCGGCAGGACGAGCGACGTGGCGCAATCCTTCTCGAGACGATCCTGTTCCCAAGGACATTAATGGTTCTCCGGAGTTTGTGCGGCGTTCCACCTTCTCCAGGTCATTAAGGATAACTCCTTCAATTAACGCGTGGCGTTTCAACTTCCGAGGGTCATAATGGCTGGTTCTTGGAGGTTAGGCTATAAGTACTCCATTCCCCCTGTCATTTCAGTCGCAGTAATGTTGAGTTTTAGACCTCGGTGGTGTCTGCCTCTGGCGGACGCCAGTCTTGTGGGGTCTTGACCTTGATAGGTTCGGAGGGGTGGTCACTCTACTGTCTTCTTCTTCTCCCGTTCCTGACGGCCCCCATTGTGGGTGTCAGGGTCGGGGGAGAACGAGGCAGGAGTAGTGACGACTGTGATCCGAACCCGAGGTAAGAGTCGCTCCGGGATGATCGGTGGTCGTTCTTCCACCAAGGTGGGTGGCGGGGTCGGAGGAGATCATGGTGGAAGAGGTGACGATCCAAATTCAGAACCGGGGGCCAAGTTGCTTCGGAAGGATGAGCGGTCGTTCTTCCGCCATGATCTTCGGCATTCCGAGCTTGTTTGTTTGCAACTGTGAAGGCTCTGTTGCCAGGGTCCTCTATCAGGCCGAACCTTCACAGTTACAATCAACTAGCTCGGAATGGTGCGCTACTCCCGATCTCTGAGTGTTGATCTGCTTTCGACCGGGACCCGTGGGTCGGCGGAATACCGACCGAGACCCGGGTCCTGGGGGGTGCTCGCTGAGGGCGGTACCTTAGAACTTTGAATCAAAACTTTTTCTGGTTTCTTCAGACAGAGGTGAGGTACGGAGGCGGTATAGGCAATCCGAGCGAGTTGGCGCAATTTTAACCGTTGGATGGCGGCGCGCATCCCGAGACGGTCACGTTTCTCAAGAAAACACTATCTTGTTGTTTAGTGTCCTCGGCGAGATCTGGGCCGTCTGATCGAGATCATGCACGAAAGTTGAGGAAAAAGTGCGTTTTCAACGTTTGCAGGCTCGGAAAGGCACTTGCTCGGAGAACGACCGGAGTCTGTGCAATCTGGCTTGGATTGCGTGTGGCTCGGATTCTGATCCCATTGCGCCGAGCTGGTTGACTTGGTGAGGAGGGCAGTTGTGTTAGGCCTTCGCGACGTTTCGAGAGCAGCCCAAAAGTCGCGCTCTTTCGTTTGGAAGTCCAAAGAACGTTCCATTTTACTATAAATCTTCACCCCCCCCCTTAGACCAAGTCTCATTTTTCACTTTTACTCTCTCTCTTCAGTTTTTACTTTGCCTTCGAAGTTTTCAGCTCTCTGGTGGCGGTGCTAGCTGTCGCGGTAGCGTTCCTTGTCTCCGGTGAACTTTCCGACCGTACCTATCACTTCAAGGTCAGTCTCTTTCCCTTCTCTTTTAGAAAAAATGGTTAAGATCACGGATGAGACCCCCGCCTCAGAGCAAGCCGTTGGCCGAGGGGATAAAGGGAAGGAGGTAGTGGAGCCGAGCGATCAGAATGTCGTTCGTCCGGACAGAGAAGGCGAAGTGGCCGAGCTGCCTAAAGAGGTTGCGGCGGTGTCCCGGGAGGGCAAGGCTGTGGTCACGATCGTGGAAACGCCGAAGATGGCTGGAGCCTTCGGTCGGCAGCCCATTTCTCTGTCGAGCGTGGGGGGCGTACGGGACTACGCCGAGGATACCTTGGAGATAGTGACACAAGGTACGGCTAAGTTGGTGGAGGAGAACGAGCCGAGGGAGCTGTCCGAGGTGGACCATACCATCTCGTCTCTCACCGAGGGTGACCTCCACCTGATCCGAGAGGGCTTCCGGATCCCTGCCGACTATGGACTGCTCCTCCCCGGGCCGGGTTTCCGAGCCAACACAAAGTCCTCGTCGGACGTGTGCGTCTTTCCGGTCAACTCCCTTATTGCCGGACTCCGCTTTCCCCTCCACCCGTTCGTGGTTGATGTTCTGACATGGTACGGTTTGAGCCCCGCCTAGCTGATGCCGAACACATGGAGGCACGTCATGGCATTCGTCCTCCGATGCCAAGAGATCGGCGGTAAGCCGAGTATGTTCCTCTTTCGGAGTCTCTACCGACCCTGTCAGCCAAGGCGAGACGAACAGAGGTTCTATCTTTCGCCCCGAACGGGCGAGAAGCTGATCGAGAATCCGGACTCGATCAAACATTGGAAGGAGAAGTACTTCCTCGTCCGAGCTCCGGCGCCGTGGGTGATACCAACGGTTTGGGCAAAGGAGGGTCTGCCTAAGCGGACCAAGAAGGAGGCGGCGCTGAGTGATGAGGAGGCGGAGGTCCAGAAGAAGCTCCTCGCCCTGCCAGCGCTAAGCTGGAAAGAAATTACCGAGGAAGATCTGTTCCGTGGGGGTCTCAGTCCGATCGACCCTAGTATGCTTCTGGTATTTATACTCTTTGCTTAAAGTTCATGAAAATCTTTCTAAGTTTTTTCATTCGGCTTGTGCAGAGACGATGAAGCTGGATTACAAAGCTCTGGTGGCGAAGGGCCGGTCGGAGCAGGAGGCGAAGAAGAAGAGGCCTTCGGCAGGGCCTCAGGACAGTCGAGCCTCGAAGAAGCCTTCGGTCGAGAAGACTGCCGACCAACCGAAGGTCGTTGTCCTCGAGCAGAGGGAGATCAGGGTCCTCGACTCTCCTGCCTCGGGTGCGCCGACACCGCCTTCGAAGGGGGATGCCCCCGGTTCGTCGAACGGTGCGTTCGGTGTGAAGGAGGTGTTGTCCCTCCAAGTTCCGCCCCTCACTGCCGATGCGGAGAAGATCCTGACCGAGCGTCACAAGCAGATCTTCGTGCCCGACTGGCAGGTGATGAACGTCGATGGCTTCTTGGGTGACGGCAATATCTGCATGGAGGCGGTGAGGCACCTGCCGACCCCGAAGGATCGAGCGACCCTGAAGGCCGGGCTGGCAGGGGACGCCGTGATGCAGATCGCTCGGAATACTATGTCGGTAAGTAGGCCGAGCTCTCCCTTATCAAAATTTCTTTCTTAGAATTTTTTTCTAAGTCTTTGGACTCGGATTTTAATCCGCTGTTATTTTTCAGACCCTCTGCCACTTCAATTTCCTGGTCGAGGAGTTTGCGAACAAGGAGCAGGAGAAGGAGCGGGAGAGGGCGGAGCACGTCAAGGCCATGCAGCGGCTTGATGCCGAGCAGCTCCTCTCGACGAAGAGGGCTGCCGAAGTGGCGGGGTTGGAGAAGCAGCTGGCCGACGCCATTCCGCAGTCGAAGGACACGGCGGCCAAGCTTGAGGCATCGGAGAAAGAGGCAGCCAAGCTGAAGGAGGAGCTGGCCAACGCCCGGTCGGAGGCGGAGAAGGCTCGGAAGAGGGCCGAGAGGATCATGGCCAAGCACCAGAAGAAGGTGAAGAAGGTGAGGAAGGCCGTGCAGGAGGAGGCCGCGCAGCACATGCTCCAGAACATGGAGGAAGCCTACGGTCGAGCCCTGCTCCACGTAGCCGCCAAGAACCCGGGCTTCAACACGTCCTCCTACCACTTTTACGACCTCGTGGAAGGGGAGGAGGGTGTTCCCGAGGGGTTGCTCGGCCCCAAGGGAGAGACGGAGAGTGCCGAAGGCCCAGGGGAGACCGAGGCCGAGGGCGAGGAGGAGGACGACTCCGAGGAGGAGAGCGGGAGCAAAGGCGAAGGCGAGGGCGGTGGCGAGGACAAGACCGGGGGGTCGACGGACCCGAGCAGCAAAAAGGTCGACCCCTGACTCGGTTGTCTCTCTTTTTAGTTTTTTTTTTTGTAAGCCTAACTGCGGACTGGCCACCGCTTTTGTAAAACCTTCTCCTCGGTTTTGAATGGAAACATTTTGTTTGGCCAAAATTTGTCCAAGTGTTGAGTCTCAGATTTTGTGTTTGATTTGGCGTAGAATTCTCCAAGAGTTGGGTCTCGGATTTATCTCTGATTTTCAGGTAAGGTTCGGCCCGATTACGGAGGTCGCACACCTTCGTAAGGAGCTGGCCAAAATGAAGGGTGAGCTCTCGGACAGCCGACAGAGGCAGTTTCTTCTGCTCGGAAAGCTGAAGGAGACGAAGGCAGCTGTGCGGAGGTATTGTCGCAAGCTGTGGCAACTGCGGAAGTACCCCCAAGCCCCTTGTCCCGAAGGCGAAGTCGAGCGGCTCCGTCGAGAGCTCACTGTCGCCAAGCAGAAGAATGACGACCTTTTGGCTGAGGTCCAACACTTGGAATTAGCGGAGAAGGAACGCTCGGCGGCGGAAGAGAAACTAACTTCCGAGCTGGAGAAGGAGTCGACCAAGCGCAAGAGGCTATTGGCCGAAGTCGACAGGCTCAGAAGGATCACAATAGATAGGGGGATCGAGGTCACCCACTTCCGACGGCTTGCGACTGATGGTGCCACGGTCTCTGGCTCGTCAAGACCCTCTCGTCCGAGGAAGTTGGCGAAGGACGAGGCTCTGAGAGACAGAATCATTGAACTGGAGGAAGAGATTGCATCGCTCAAGCCCGTGCCGGAGAGGGCCAACGTCCGCAGTACGTCGTGCACCCGCGAAGAGAGCGAGAGGGGGATTTCTTTTTACGAACTCGCAACACGTTTGCCTGTGGCTAGGAGGAGCCCTGCCGATGCTCAGAGTAGTGCAGCCGTCTCGTCGAGCGGTGCCTCGGCCGGCGCCACAGTTACGGTCGGCAGCAAAGGGGGTTCACGCTTCGTTGGTTTAGGATCGAGTTCGGAGGGCAGGCCTCGTCGTCCTCGCCTTTCCCTGAACCGAAGCGTTCCCCTGCCGAAGAGGCCCTGATCATGTAGTTTTATGTTCCTTCGGATTTGTTGTAAAACGTTGTTGTAGGGTCGGTTCGGTCATGTGTAACACTATTATGTCTGAATGCGAATTTGAGAGTTTCTTTATAAAATCTCCAAGTGTTGGACTTCAGCAGTGTATTGAAATTTTGCTGTTCGTTTGTCCTTCTTTTCAGCTCGAGACGGCCGACCCATATGCTGAATCCCACGGTTCGGATGATGACCCTGAATCCGAGGCCACCTCTGGGACGGCGGCTCCGAGTCCTAGGAGCATTGAGCTGGAGTTACGCCGAGCTGAGAGCGAGCGGGCCCATCTTTCGTCCGTCCTCGACCTTCGGGAAGCCGAGATCCAACGCCTGGAGAATAGGATCACCGAGTTAAGCCCCGCAGGAGGGGATGAGGATTCGCAAACCGCTTTCAGCAACGCTCTTCGGGTCAAGTGTATTCGGTACAACCAATCGAAGATCATAGCCGAGCGGAACGATTTGCTCTCGGAGATTCGACACTTGCAGACCGTGGTGGCAAAGCTCCGGAAGGGTGCGGGGGAGCCATCAGCCGAGGAGGACGGACAGGCGACCGAACAGTCTAGTGAAGAGATTTCCATATGAGGGCCAAGTATAGTGGGTTGGCGTCGTGTATCTTATTTGCAAACACTTTGTAACCATGGAACAGACGCATTTTGTATTACAGCCTGGTTGTTTAATAAAATACTTGTCTTGCTTATAACTGTGTGGGTTGCGCTGAGGTCCTTGAACCGAGCGTGTTAGTTCCGTCGGCGAGAGTGTCGAACCGAACGGGTTCCTATATGTACGGTATTTTGTCGTTTAGTGACTCTGACAAGGTACGGAGCGAATATCTAGGCGGCTCTGTCCCCACGAAAGCGTTATCCTGTCGTTTAGCGCAGGTGGCAAGATCTGAGCCGCTGAACGTAGGCACGAATCTCGAGGCGGCTCGGTTCCCAAGAAAACGTTATCTTGTCGTTTAGCGCAGGTGGCAAGATCTGAGCCGTCTGATCGAGATCATGCACGAAAGTTGAGGAGAAAGTGAGTTTTCTCCGTTTGCGAGCTCGGGAAGGCACTTGCTCGGTAGCCGACCGAAGGCGTAGGGCTTCGGGCTTCGGCTGTTAGGCAAGGGTGCTCGGATTACGTGGCCGAACGTAGCTTCGGTACACCTCCACTGGCGAAGTGGAGTGGGGGTCCACTCCCAATTTGCCGCGAAGCAAGCTTGAGGGGACTGGGAGCTAAGTGTTAGACTTCGGGTCCATCGTTGTAATTCAATGGCTGTGGGAGCAATTCCGAACGGCGATCTACCCCTGGCTCGTCCGGAGGCGAGCCGAGGAGGTAAAGTCGAGCCGAGTGTTGGACTCCGAGCCATCGGTTTAGTTCAATTGTTGTGGGAGCAATTCCGAACGGCGATCTACCCCTGGTTCTCCCGGAGGCGAGCCGAGGAGGTAAAGTCGAGCCAAGTGTTGGACTCCGAACCATCAGTTTAGTTCAACGGTTGTGGGAGCAATTCCGAACGGCGATCTACCCCTGGTTCGCCCGGAGGCGAGCCGAGGAGGTAAAGTCGAGCCGAGTGTTGGACTCCGAACCATCGGTGTAGTTCAACGGTTGTGAGAGCAGTTCCGAACGACGGTCTACCCCTGGTTCGTCCGGGGACGAGCCGAGGAGGTGAGGTCGAGCCGAACGTGGATTCCGAACCATTGGTTGAAATCTCAGTTTAAAAAGCAGTTAAGAGGGGAGAGAAGCATGCGAATTCAAAAACACGAAAGAGCTTTCTTTATTGATAATCGACGGCGAACCGTTTTACATAGTACATTTTATGAAAATAGGTTACAAGTCGGAGGACTGGAATGACTCGATATCCTGTGATACTTAGAGTGGCGCCGGAGCGCTTTCTTGGTATTTTAGGAGGTGGTCGGCATTCCAAGTCCTCGGAAGCTCTCTGCCCTCTAGGTCTTCAAGACGATATGTTCCGGGCCGAACTACCCTCGTGATCCTGTACGGCCCTTCCCAGTTCGGAGCCAGCTTGCTCTTCTGACTGGGGAAGGATACGGCTAGCTTTCTCAAGACCAAATCTCCTTGCTTAAGATTGGCGGGTCGGACCTTTTTGTTGTACGCTAGTTCAACCCTTCTTTGGTAAGTCTGCTGCCGAATTGACGCCCTTTCCCTTAGTTCATCTATCAGATCTAGGTCTACTCTGAGGTCCCTGGCATTCTGTGCTTCGTCATAGGCTGTGAGCCGAGGGAAAGGTATTCCGACCTCGAGAGGTATCACGGCCTCGGACCCATAGGTGAGGTTGAAAGGGGACTCGCCTGTGGGGGTCCGCTTGCTCGTGCGGTAGTTCCATAGGACGTTGGGGAGTTGGTCGACCCACAAGCCCTTGGAACTTTCGTCTAGCCTTTTCTTGATGCCTGCGAGGATCTGCCGATTAGCATTTTCTGCCTGTCCGTTCGACTGAGGATGGGAGACGGACGAGAAACACTGCTGGATAGCCAGGTCGTCGCATAGAGCTCGGAATGCCGCGCCAGTGAACTGAGTCCCGTTGTCCGTCACGAGGATGCGGGGGACGCCGAACCTACAAATGATGCTCTTCCAGAAGAACTGTACCACCTTGTTCTCGGTTATAGTGGCGAGGGGCTCGGCCTCGACCCACTTCGAGAAGTAGTCGATGGCTACGACCAAGAACCTGAACTGACCCGGAGCCTGAGGGAAAGGCCTTAGTAAATCCATCCCCCACATTGCAAAGGGGATGGGACTTGATAGGGAGGCGAGGTTGGCCTGAGGGAGGCGTCGGATGCTGGAGTGTCTCTGACAAGAGCTGCATTGTCGAACGTGTCGCTCGGCGTCTTGAAGGAGGGCCGGCCAGAAGTATCCATAATTTAAAGCTTTTCGGGCCAAGGACCTGAATCCTGAGTGTGCCCCTCCGATGCCTTCGTGGAGCTCTTGTAAGGCATATTCGGCCTGATCCGGAGAGAGGCACCTTAGGTATGGTCGGCCGTCTATTTGAGAGAAAGAGCGTTTGTATAGGATGCCCTCGATCAAGACATATCGCTCGGCCCGGGTTCTGACTCGGCGAGCCTCTTTGGGGTCTTCGGGTAGGAGCCCGTCCCTCAAGAACTCCACTAGAGGCTTCATCCAATTATCTTGTAACATGACCAGCAACGATTCCGCCGAGCCAGGTGTCTCGTCTTCGATGCTCGGCTTAGAGAGGACTTCGATCAGCACGGTCTGTTCGAGACCTTGCAGGGAGGACGAGGCCAACTTGGAGAGGGCATCGGCCTGTGAGTTCTCTTCCCGAGGGACCCGCTGGATGAGTGCCTCCTCGAACCGGCCCATGAGGGCCCGAACCTTAGCAAGGTACTTCGCCATTCGCTCGTCTCGAGCCTCGTATTTGCCCAAGACCTGATTTACGATGAGCTGGGAATCGCTGTGGATTCGGAGGCGTTGTGCCCCAGCACTTCGTGCAAGTCCGAGGCCAGCAATGAGTGCCTCGTACTCCGCCTCGTTGTTCGAGGCCTTGAAGTTCATGCGGATCGCGTACTGGAGGACGAAGTCGTCAGGGCCGTTTAGAATGATGCCGGCGCCGCTTCCTTCATTACAGGAGGATCCGTCCACGAAGACTGTCCAAATAGGGGGTCCATTCGGAATGTGTTCGACCTCAGGGATAGTGGACTCTACGATGAAGTCGGCGAGTGCCTGTGCCTTAATTGCTGTCCGAGGCTGGTAAGAGATGTCATGCTGGCTCAGCTCTATGGACCACTTCATCAGCTGGTCAGAGATCTCAGGCTTGTAGAGGATCTGCTTTAGGGGTTGGTCGGTGAGGACGACGATCGAGTGGGGCTGAAAGTATGGCCGAAGCTTCCTCGCCGCTGTGACTAGGGCATAGGCCATTTTCTCAATCTTCGGATAGCGGAGCTTGGCGTCCCGAAGCACCTTGCTCACGTAGTAGATGGGCCTTTGGGACCGGTCCTCCTCTCTTACCAGGACAGCACTTAGGGTCTGCTCGGAAGCAGCCAAGTAGACAAAGAGAGTCTCGCTCGGGACCGGTTTGCTGAGCAAAGGGGGGTTCACCAAGTATGCCTTCAGTTGGTCAAACGACTCCTGCTGTGGCTGGCCCCATTCAAAACCCTTAGCCCCCCTGAGTGCTTTGAAGAAGGGGAGGCACTTTTCCCCCGACTTCGAGAGGAACTGACCGATAGCAGCGAGCCGACCGGTGAGCTTCTGCACCTCCTTGATGTTCCGAGGCGGGGCCATGTCTAATATGGCCTTAATCTTCTCGGGGTTAGCTTCGATTCCTCGTTGGCTTACCATGAAGCCGAGGAATTTTCCCGAGGAGACCCCGAATGCACACTTGTTCGGGTTCAGCTGCATGTTGTGCCTTCTCAACACGCCGAAGGCCTCTTGGAGGTCGGCTACATGGTCTGTGCCCCGGATGCTCTTGACGAGCATGTCGTCGACGTACACCTCCATGTTTCGGCCGATCTGGCTCTGGAAGACCTTGTTGACGAGGCGCTGGTAGGTGGCGCCCGCATTCTTCAAACCGAACGGCATGACCCGGTAGCAGTAGAGGCCTTGGTCGGTGACGAAGGAGGTCTTCGGAATGTCCGGAGGGAACATTCGGATCTGATTGTACCCCGAGAAGGCGTCCATGAAGCTGAGGAGCTCATGGCCTGAGGTGGCGTCAATAAGGGTGTCGATGTTCGGGAGAGGGAAAGGATCCTTCGGACACGCCTTGTTCAGGTCGGTGAAGTCAATGCATATCCTCCAAGAGCCATTGGACTTCTTGACCATCACAACATTCGACAGCCACTCGGGGTAATTTACCTCCTGTATGAACTTAGCCTTCAAGAGTTTATCCACCTCCTCCTTGATGGCCTGCTGTCGCTCGGGAGCAAATTTCCATCTTTTCTGTTGGACCGGTTTGCACCCCGGCTCAACACTTAGACGGTGGACGAGCAACTCCTCGGAAATACCGGGCATGTCCGCGGCCGACCATGCAAACAAGTCACGGTTATTCTGGATGCATTTAATCAGGTCCGAGCATAGTGCGGTCGGCAAGGATTTGCTGATGAGGAACTTCCGGCTCGGATCCTCATCCGAGAAGAGCACTTCTTTTAACTCGTCTGCCGGCTCGGACGTTGGCCGAGCTTTCGGCTCGGGGATTTCTAGTGTCTCGAGCGAGAGCACTGGTCCCCCGGTGGAAGTCATGTAGCACTTCCGGGCTGTTTCTTGGCTTCCCCTGACTTCCCCTACTCCCGACCGAGTGGGGAACTTCATTTTCAAATGGTACGCCGAGGGGACAGCTTCCAGGGCGGCTAGGCCGGGTCGGCCTAGAATGACATTATACGCCGCCGGGACGTCGACGACCATGAAATCCATCGGCTCGGTCCGGGTAGTAGGGACGCTCCCCGCGGTTATGTCTAGGGTTATCACTCCCTCGACAGTTACCGGGACCCCCGTGAACCCGTGGAGTGTGTAACCGGCCGGCTTGAGACGGTCCCAGGACAGTTGCAGGCCTCGGAAGGCCGAGAGGAAGAGAATATTGACCGAACTCCCATTGTCTACTAAAATCCTCTGCACCTTGAAGTTGGCCATGCGGAGGTCGATGACGAGGGCATCACAGTGTGGGGTTCGGACCCCTTCGAGGTCGGCATCGGAGAAAGACACAGGGACGCCGAGACCTTTGGGGGGAGGGGCACTGTGAACCGAGTTGACCTCTCGGACGAAGGCCTTTCGGGAGGAATTAGAGGAGCCCCCCATGGGGCCTCCGTGGATCAGGTGCAGAATCCGTTCCTCCTCGAACTCGGGCGTCACTTCGCGTCGCTCGGAGCGCTTGTTAGCCCCCCGAGGCGGAGGAGAATTGCGATCCGCCCGATCGTTAGCCTTCACGAATTTGGCCAACTGCCCCCTCCGGATGAGGGCTTCGATCTCATCTCTCAAAGCCCGACAGTCGTTCGTGTCGTGGCCGTGGTCCCGATGGTAACGACACCATTTATCTTTGTTCCTCCTCTTTGCCGGGGTGTGCATCTTCGGAGCTGGAGGGATGACCCCCTCCTTCTCCACTTCCATTAGGATGGTAGAGATGTTAGTGGTGAGGGGAGTGAACTTCTCGAACCTGGGGGTAGGGCGACGCTGACCGCCATGGTCCTTCTGAGCTTTCTTGGACCCCTCTTCCCCCGTCGCCTTCCTCTTCGACCCTGAGGAGGGCCCCCCGAAGCTCGGAAGGGCTTCAGCCTCCTTTGCTCGGATGTACTTCTCGCACCTCAAGAGGAGGTCGGCGAAGTCATGCGGGGGCTTCTTAGCTAGGGACGATCGGAGGTTGGCATTGAAAACGTTCGACTGGAACGCCACGGTCGCCACTGACTGGTCTAAGGAGGCGATAGACCTGACCTCTGCAGTGAATCTCTTCACATAGTCCCGCATCTTCTCTTCCCTTTCCTGCCGCAGGTTCAGCAGGGAGAGACTTGTCTTCTCGGCTCGCCTGCTACTCACGAAGTGAGTTATGAACAGTGTTTCAAACTGCTCGAACGAGAAGATGGAGGAGGGGGCGAGTCTGGAATACCATTCCCGAGCCGACCCCCTGAGGGTGGCAGGGAAGGTCCTGCAGAGCACGGCGTCGGAAGCTTGATGGATCAGCATAAGGGTCTTGAAGCTTTCGACGTGATCGACCAGGTCGGATTTCCCTGAGTACGTTTCAAACTGTGGAGGTTTGAAACCCCTCGGTATGTGGGCCTCCATGATCGACCGCGAGAAAGGGGGTCGGCTGGGACGGACGGTTCCTGCTCGGGACTCCTCCTCCTTGTCCATGCGGCCGATACGCCTTTCCACCTCATGGAGACGGCGGATGAGGGCGTTGTCCCTCCGCTGGTAATCATACGACCCCCCGAACTCTTCTTCATAGGAAGGGGAGCGCGGACTGCGGCGCCGGTAGCCCTGGGATCGGCGAGGACTGTACTGCTGCTGCTGGCGGCTAGGAGCCGGGGAAGGACTTCGGGTTCGGCGGCGAGGACTGGGATCCCTCGGGGGCGTTGGAGCCCTCTGGGCATTCTGGACGTTCTACCGAAGGTTGAGGGCCTGCAGAACGGTGTCTTGGAATTGTAGGAACTCGGCACGAGTGATCGGTGCGTCATTGTTCCTCCGAGGATGCCGATCCGCGGGGGAATGCGGCCTCCTCCTCCTGCGTTCGGGAGACGTCGCCCGGCCCCTGCGGTTCGGGGACCTCCTTCCGTCTCGGCGACGTGGGGACCGCTCACCCTGACGCTGGCGGGAGGCTCCCTCTCGGGCCCGCCTCTCGTCAAGGTGGGTGCGGAGGTCGTCATCCTTCTGGCGGTTCAGGAGCGTGTCGCGGAGGTCGGGATGATGAGAAGCCATTGAGTCCGAGGACCCATTATGGACCGAGACATGGTCCGGGTTGAGTGGCTGCTTCTGCTTCCGACCGTTATGGCCAGAAGGGCCATTGTTGGGTTGCTGCTTGGGAAGAGGAGGTTGGCCCTGCTGGGCCGGAGGAGGAAGGTCGGGCTGAGGAATAGGATTGAAGGGGGCTTCCTCCGTAGGATCGGCGGGATTAGCCCCACGGTTTGACCCACGGGATCTGACCTTCTTTGGAGGCATGGTTGGAGAGGACGACAGAGAAGGGGCAGAGGCTGTTCGTGTGGTTGTTTTCCCACAGACAGCACCAATCTGTTATCGCTGATTTCGGTGTGGGGGTAAACAGATAGAATTTGTGTGTCCGGGAACAACCTGAACAGTTGACTCAAGCCTTCTGGCTCCTAGCGCAACCTGCAAGGAAGTGCGAGACACCGGGGTTGATTCCGGCGACGCACCCTCCGACGCTCTTGTCAATAACCAGAAGAGATTAAGAAAGAGCTTAAAAGTGGTGAAAAAGTGATTAACCTGTAACAGAGGTAGGAGGGGTCGTATTTATAGTCGCCAGGGGAGTTGTTTAAGGGCCTGATTTCCTGTGTAACAGCCGGGAGTAAAATCCTCAGTCTGTTTAGGAAACTGACTCCTTGATTCGCGGTGAGAGCAAATCAGGCCTGTTGACTTGGTCAAATCAGTGGCCCTGATTTGTCTCTTGCTAGTCTGGGCTCGCTTCGGGTCGGAACCCGTGCCCAATTGGAGCGGACCCATTCGTGGGTTATTGGATCTGTGAGAAGGAGATTCAGAACCCGCTTTGGACCCGCTTGTATGTGAAATTACCTTTTTACCCCCGAGCTTCGAGATTCGTGCCCGATCTGGACGGTTCCGATTTAACCCCATTTTTAGCCATATCATATAGCAACAGATTTTAATTCTACCGAAGAATACGAATTAGAGTCAAAGAATATATATACTTGCGGTATTTTGCAAAGAAAGCTTGTACGAGAACAAACGGATTGTACAAGAGGATACTTGCCTGATGAAAACGATGCAGGGAACAAGAATAACGGGAACGGATCCCGGGACACAAACACAACCACAACGAACGGATCATGTCACGCCTCGCTTCCCAAAAACATGAAATACGAGCGCGTGACGAAGCCCAGCGACTGATTTTAACATCATCCATAAGCTGTATGATCGACCCAACATCACAACAACAATATAATAAGATATATATACCACCAAGCATGCATGGATAATTTATTAAACAACAGAAAACAATTGAAAACAAATAATAATATCCAATTATTTTTCAAGTCTGGATCAAATATAAAACTCGGGAACATCAGTCCGTTACAAGTCTTTAAGTAGCAAGAATAAATAATTCAAGAAAAATAAACAAATGTTCTAAACAAGTCTTTTCTCCACTTGAAGACTAAAACCTCTGCTCACCAATCCCAGCAGGTATCTCGTCTCCAAAGTCTGTTTAGTAAAAATAAAAGGGAAAAACAGGAAAAACAAGAAAAAATACCCTTAGTGCAAGTTAGGGCCACAAATAGTAAACAAGAGTACAAGTAATGTGGGACAAGAATTGGAATCAAGAATGTAACCGAGATACAACAAGTAGTAGAAATCCAAGAACTAGCTTGCAAGGAGGACAACTCAAGTGAACATGCTGAATAATGAATTCTAATAGTAGAGTAAGTGACAAGTGAACATGTAGGGGTATCTAACCTCAAGTGACAGGCATCAAGTACAAGTGTCAGGTAACAAGTCTCAAGTCTAGTGCCAAATTATCAAGTACAAGTATCAAGTGAACAAGTATCAAGTTCAAGTTTCATGTATCAAGTTTCATGTATCGAGTAATCAAGTATCGAGTTCAAGTCTTGTAATTATTACTACCTAGGTAGCACTTCATGCATCCATACTTTTACTACATGGTTGCTACAGTCAATGCAATTTCATTTAGATCTAGTAATGGATTTTATAGGGCTGCGAACTCAGGTATCAAGTATCAAGCAAGCCATGGTTCATGAATCGGAAACTAAATAACAAGTTCACGAAGCAAGTTCGCGAATCTAACAACAAGTTCAATAACCGCACAGTGGGTTCATGAATTAAACAAGTTCATGAGCCAAGTAACTGACTCCATGAATCGATCAAGATACAACAAGTTCATAAACCAAGTATTTGGGAAACACGGGCCCCCTTCCGAGTACACTTACCTATATTGTCCACTAATATAGTCTTTCCCTTAAACCCCGGCTTGTTACATTTATTAATTTTTATCAAGTAAGCATACATGTGTGTGAAACTAGTCAAGAAATCATAGTCATGGACATGGGACAAGTTTGAGGTAGTTATATGGCATAATCGAGGGTCAACATAAATAAAAATATCACGAACAACGAAAATCCCAAATCAGGACAGCACGACATTGCTGTACCAAAACTATGATTTCCGTTGCTACGAGATAGCAAATATGGATCCGTCAGGAGATCTATAAACTAGACTCCCGCCCGGTTCCAACGCATATAATTAAGGTACAAGAAAGTGGTGGAAATATGTGTCAAAACAACGAACTACTCAGCTAATGTGTTCAGGCAGAATTTGTGTTCCTAAGTTTAAACATGTGAAATAGGGTTGAAATATTGTTAATTAATTCTAAGAAATTTTGGGAAGGTTCTCTAGGGTGTCCAACAACAGAATATAGAATTTCGAGTCAAACGCTTACTGTTAACATAGTTAAATTAAAGCGCAAACTAAAGGTGTGCAGCAGTTTTGCGAATTTGCGTCTACCGACGCAGCTGCAGTAAAACTGCGATAACTCCTAGACCAGAACTCCGAATTCGAAAATTCCGGAGGATATCGACATATAGACATCTAGAGCTACATTTACTGTTCAGGGCTTGGGTTCAGATTCTGATGTTAAAGGAGTCAAAACAGCATATATGATCAAGGACAGCATCGTATGGGAATGTTTTACGTGTATAGGTTGCATGAAAATTGGTTATTAGGCAGGCGTCTAGGTTAATGTGTGATATAAATATGGGGTGGTTATCAAACAGCAAGTAATATTTATTTCTCGACTCAAAATGGTGCAAGTTCATCACATACAAGATATAACTCACATCTACAAATATAGGGTTCCTTAATTTTATGTGTTCATGTGTTCAGGAGATAAAATGAGTCCAAGTGGTTGTAATATAATACAATAAAATTATTGTGACTCTTAAGATTATGAAATTGGTGAGGATTAATATTTAATCAATAACAACGAGTTAAAGAGAGTCACAATTTCTAACTATTTACAGTATTTTCAAATGAACGCTTGTACTAGAAAAAAAATATGTACAAGTTGAATACTTGCCTTAGAGGTGAAGACGATGATCCGACAGAGGGTAAAGAAGATGGATCCCAACACGAACACAACGAACGGATCGAACGAACACCCGAACTAATCACGAACACGCAATCACAATCGAAATCACGATCCCAAATCAAGGATCTCGATGATCAAGCGGACGATCAAGATGATGAAGATCAAGAGATCCAACGACTAAATCAAAAGATCAAGATCATATCAGATCGGGCGACTCTGATCGAAAATCAAGATGATGGTCACGATCGCGATGATCAAGGAAGATCTGGCGGTCGAGATCAAGTATCTTGATGATGATGATGATCAGGTCAGATCGATGATCGGATGGTCCAGATCAAGAGATCTAGATTAGATCATACGATGTTCAAGATCGGACGGCCCACAATCCACTAGATGATGTTGATCGGATCAGGTGATGATGAAGCAAATCTGACGGCCAGGAATCACTTGATCAATAATTGATCAAAAAGAACAATCCATCAATGGGGGGGGGGGGGGGGGGGGGGGGCACTGGTTGGCTGGTCTGGCTCCGGCGACGGCACCCAGGCCAGTGCCAGCGACGGGGACGGAGCCAGATGGAACGGCGGACGGGAGCGGCGCCGGAAGAGTTGTGGCAGCTGCGAGGAGAAGCCTCGCGCTAGGGTGTTGCGGCGTCGGAGACTGCAGGCGAAGGAGTACGGCGAGGTTGGCGACTGGTGCTGTCGCTGACGCTGTGGGATCGCGCTGGCTGGTGGCGGAGGATAGGGCAGCGCAGGGAACGCTGCGTTGGCAGTCGCGATGACGGGAGGACGGGCCAGGAGGGAGGTGGTTGCGTTGCGTCGCCGTGGGAGGCGGCGCTGCAGTCGCAGGTGGCACGACTGGGGGTGTCGCGAGGGCACGCTGGCGATCGGGGGTGGGCTGCTGTCAGAGAACAAGGACAACACCGGGAAGCGGTGCGGTAGCCGCTCGACGCGCCACAGGGTGGCACGGGAGGACAAGCGGCGGCGGAGTGGCTGCCGGTGGCTGCGACGCACAGCGGACCATTGCTGGGGTGCGCTGTAGTCGTCGGAAGCGGGAGGTCGGGGTCCTGCTGTTGTTGTTGACGCGAGGAGAGGCGGGGGATGAGGTGGTCGCGGGAGCAGGGTATCGCTGACGTCTGGGTCGAGCTACTGCTGGGGGACGGGGGTCACGAGTAGGGTGGGTTTGGGTAGACGGGAAGGGAAAGAGAGAGAGGGGAAGGTGAGGAGGCGGCGGGTGGAGTTGGAGATGGTGAACAGGTGTATTAGGATAAAAAGTATATATATATATGGGTTATTATTAGGGTTAGGTGTGAGTTGGGTTGCGGGTTGGGGAAGGATAACGGGTTTGGGTTGTCATATAAGGTATTTGGGTTAATTGATTAGGAATAGGGTTATTGGGTTTAGCAATTGGGTTTTAGGTATAAACTTTTCAAAATGGGTTTTGGGTATATCCAATAGGAAAAAATTAAATAATAAATGAATTGTAGGATTATATATCAAGATATATGTATTGTACTACCGTATGAAAATTATTTGAAAACACTACAATACAAAAAAAATCAATTGAAATAGATTTTTAAATCAACAATCAAGATGATAATATTAACCCAAATCAGGATCTGACTTCCCTTCGAATACAGGTGGTTTCATTCGTTTGAACGATTCCACTAGTTTAATCGCTTCGGGCACTGGATTCACAGGCCCCCTTCCTTGGTTTTGGTTCATGGCCACGGCGTTGAGCGTCCGATAGACCCTCGCAAGTTCCGTTTCCAGATCCAAACCTTCCCCGTTTCTAACTCCTCTTCTAGACATATTCTGATGCAAAAGATCCATTAAATTAGAAGTATAAGACATGAATTTTAAATCAACTTGCATTTCATTGAATTCCAAATTTTATACATTCGAATTGAAAAACATTTCTTGATATCAGAATGAAAATAGTAGAAGCTACAACAGTCTAACTCCTACGGTTCCTCTTCGCTTCTCGAAGTTCTCCCAGTAGTTCATCAACTTCATCCTTCAGCACATCGGTCAAATTCTTCCTCTTCTCGAGTTCTCATACCCGATGACTGAGAACTGAAAAGTCGTCCTTGCGCTTTGCTAGCTGGCCCTCCAATAATCCGACTCTCTCTCGTAGTGTTTCTACCTGCCTCTGAAGAGAAGCCACAAGCCAATCGTCGTCTCCAGCAGGGTCGAAGTGATCAGCCATCTTAGAAATAGAGAGGAAGAAACATAAATCATAGAGCAACACAAATGTAAGTCACTTACATTTAAATCTCTAGACTCAAACACACACTCTAATGTCCACTACTTATAAATTTGTACAAGTATGAAGCGTGGCTCGGATACCACTCTGTAACACCCCGAATCCCAAATACAACTGAATTCGAGAGTTCTACAGGATCTTTCCACTTCGTTTAGTACAATTTTACAAGGAAATTTGAACTTTTCACTTTACATCAGAGTTACATGAAAAACATTACAATTTACAGTGCACAGTGGAAGTAAAACTACAACATTTAAATAAATGTACAACAACTTTGAATAATCTTTAAGCATCTGTTCCTCTTTAACCTTTATCATGTCATTACCCTGCATATAAAACTGTGGGTACGTCAGTTTATTCAACCGACGATAGTTATACATGGTCATCCTCTCTATGCCAGAAACAGTATAACGATTCTCATTTCTTAACAGATCACAAACTTGTTCACATATCAAATTAAAGTAAAGGGAAAAATCTTAATGATGTCGTGTTGTGATTGTGCACTTAATCCTTAATGCATTATTTATATTACATGACACTAATGCGCACTTGTTCGGATTCTATGCATCCCATACTACATAGGTCCGAGGACAAGCCCTTAATCGTTCTTCATCTTTATAGGGTTCAATCCCTCGTTATGACTTAACCTACTACTGTAACTACGGTAAGTATCCTAGATGTTTTCTGACCTACGAACTCATGTCTAGGTGCCCTGGAGGGAATCCCATCGCCCTGACTCATCATGGGACATCCTGTGGTAATTCAGCTCCTACCATAGACATGACACCACCCGTAGTCTTCAAACATCCCACGAGCGTCGCCACCGGGACGGTACTCTGGAGCAGTATCCTCGCCCTGACTCATCATGGGACATCCTGGGATACGCACTCGCCGCTGATCCAATGGCCCTCATACTCAATGTTTTTCTCTTACTTTCATCACGTCTTTCACTATGTAACTAATCCTTAATTTAATAGATTCATGAACAAAATCAAAGTTCTAGAGTTAGCCTCTCCACTAAACCGGACTTATTCATTCATTCAAACCTGACCAACCTTGGTCTTTCATTTCAAATTTCATTTCATTTCTTTCCAATTGCCGGGGGAGACTTAGCTACTCTTTTGTTTCAATTTCAAATTCACAATCACTAAAATCTGAGCATTTTCAACTCATGAGTTCATTTCATAATCTCAACAGATTTTCTTGTCATAGCTTTCATATTCATTTAATTCCCACAACTCAAAATAAATGATTCACTTCATGTACATTCATGCAAAGGAAAATAAAGTTTACCAATATCAATCATAAGATTCACAATCTTTATCATAAACCAAATAAGATTTCTGACATACCAAAAGTACTCTGGACAGTTGACTTGGAACTCATCCAGTCGACTTGTTCAGTCAAATAAGTTCTTCAATAACACTCGGAAGAGTCGACTGCTGCACATGGCCAGTCGGCTGTTCCGCAGTTTTCCACGTCTAAAATGTCATTCACTTGACAGTCGACTGTCATTCAAAACAGTCGTCTGTTCTGGGTAATTCAACTATACAATTTTCCATGCTCAGTTCAATCGACTTCTACAAGCATTCGGTCGACTGAACAGGTTAAATTTCAAATTAAGGAATCATCTTTCCTTCTGTTCTTCAATTCACATATTACATTATATTCATACCAACATAAAACATGTAATTTCTTATCTGTTTACTAACATCACAACGTGATTTCAATTAAATGTAAATTTCACATAACTAATGTTTTCTTTTCTCAAGAGAAATGCTAAGCATGCACTTCCATTTACTCATCATTTACTTGCAGAGATGAACACTAATCTCAATTTAACACACTAGAACATCACATTAAAATACATCGTTTTATGGAACTCTGGACTGTACATACTTTATTTCAATGAGCCAGTCGACTGTTCACATTACCAGTCGACTGTATGTGTTATTTCCAGTTCTCTAATTATCACTAGTTCTTTTTCATCCATTCATATTTTCTATACCGCATGGAGAATATTGGTTTAACAATCATTCTATCGCTTCAGCTTGCATACACATACACAATTAAATCTTCAGTCTTAATGTAATTTTAATTTAGAAATCATGAGAAAACATCCGCCTCGTACCAGTCGACTTATCCACTTGACGGTCGACTGTACAGGTCAATTTCTGTCTTTTAAAACAATGTCATTACTTCATTATCATTCATTCACCTCTTCCACAATAAGCATATCACAGAGCATTTCGATATAACAATCACTCTATCAATTTACTTTTCATAAGCATGATATCAATCATTATTATCCTAGCATAATCACTATATTAGAAGTCCTGAGAAACACCCACCTTATTGACGAAATAAATGAATCCCGCGAAGCCTTCTACTTTGATAATGTGACTTCTCCTCCTTGCTCCTTGCCACCGAGATCTTTCTGAAGCAAAGCCGGCCTCCCAGGAATAATTACACTCAACTCTCTCTTAAAATGTATTTTTCTCTTTTCAATTAGGTTTCTAATCAAGAAGACAAAGGAGGGGGGTATTTATACTAAAATCCTAGGTGAAATGGAGGGCTAGGATCTAGTAGTTGGTTATAAGATGGAGGGCTAAGATGAAAGTAGGAGTTGCACTAACTACCCACAACCAAGTAACCACCCATGCATGATTTCCATTTGAAAATTTGATTTTCCCTCCCAAAAAGATGCAATCCGGCCTTGCTCTTGGTGCATATTGCACGTGTACGTGCGATGCACGTGCATACAAATTTGGTCTCCAAAAATTTTGTACATTATGTTTTATATAAAAATAAACTTTAAATTGTATTCTACATTACAAGTTGTATAAAAAAATAAATTAGCTAATGGGCTTTAGTTTTTGGGCCAAAATAATAATTTTAAAATAAAATAAATGAATTAAATTTTGGGCTTTAAGAAAAAGACTTTTTGTCTAATTGAAAGAAGACTTTATATAAAAATAATTAAAAGCACATATTTAAAAATCTAAACCCATCATAATAAAAATATTTGCCAAAAATATTGCACGTGCACACTACGTGCAAAATAAATAATTTTTCATTAAATGAAAAATCAGGGCATTACAGGATGGCCAAGATCACCCCGATGGTGATGATCAAGATCAAATCAACGAACGAGATCAAGGGATCAAGCAATTGACGACCGAAATCAAGAGATCAAGATCACGATCGGATCGGACGGCCAAGATCAAAGTAATTAAGATCAAGATGATCAAGAAAGATCCAACGCCCGGGATTCAAAAGATCACAACCTCAATCAAACAGTGACTCCAAGTGGTGCATTGACTTGGTTCAGATGGCGCGCGGTGCGCAGGGGCAACGCCGGCGAGATAGGCTGCTGGCAGAATGGCGGCCACCGGGCGGACGGCGTGAGCGCTGCCGTCGGCTGAAGGCGACGCGGCTGCAGGAGGGCTGGCGGGGCTGACGACGCTGCTGGAGTTGCATCATGAAACATGGGGGAGAGGATCAGAGGGAGAGAGAGCACAGGGAGAGGAGGCCGGGGACAGCGACGGATCGCTGCAGTCGCGGCTGCAGTCGGCGTCGCCCAGGGAAGCACGACCAGCGATGCTTGGGGATAGATAGAAGGACGACGGGGGTGTTGGAGGTCGGCGGCAGGGAGAGGGAGAGGAGCACCGAGGGAAGAAAGGGAAAGCGGGAGCAAGGGTTGAGTTTTGCGAATGGGCAATGGTGGTGGCGACGGGCAAGCTCGATGGTGGGTGTACGGTGCGAGCGAGAAGCGCTCACGAGGGGAAGAGGAACGGGCGGAGGTCGAGCGGGCTTTGGGTTTGGGAGGTGAACGGGGAAGGGAGAGGGAGAGGAAGAAGGAGGAAGACGGGTTGATTGGGTTCTCTGTTTTGGTCTTGGAGACAAAAAAAGGGGAAGAGATAGTGCGGGAGAGAGAACAGGGGAGGGGTGGTTTTTTTTTATAATAAAATAATATTATAATTTATAATATAATAAATGTATTAATAAAAAGGGGTAGTTAGAGCATCCACAATGGTTGTTTCTCATTTGCTATAATCTGCGTCTACAGTAATAGCAAATAGAGAGGAATGCTGCAGTGGTCATTTGCTATATTTTTCTCATTTGCACGAGAGACGGGATATGATATCCCGTCTTTTTTTTTTACGTCGGACGGTATATGATATACCGTTTGTTAAATTTTTTTAATAATTAAATGAGAGACGGGGTATCATTCCCCGTCTGTTTATTTAAAAAAAAAAAAAAAAAAAAAAAAAAAAAAAAGGGGAAAAGCAACAAACGGGATAACATATCCCGTTTGGTATCATTCCTACTGTTGACCTTTTGACCTTGGCTTGGGTTTAAATAATTTGGTTCCTACTTTACCAATGAAAAGACCATAATGCCCTCCACTTTTGGCATTAAAGAAGACTATAAAATTTAGTTGAAGGGTACTTTAGTAAACTCAATTTAATCCAGGAAATAAGAAAAAAATAAAATAAAATAAAATAAAATCCTCTCAAACGGTACATGATATCCCGTTTGAGACAAACGGGACATCATGTCCCGTTTGAGGAGGATTTTCTTAAAAAAAATAAAAAATAAAAAATTAAATGTGAGAGACGGGGAAACATATCCCGTTTGACCATTACTGTGTAATAAAAAATAATAAAAATTGTCAGACGGTATATCATATACCGTCTGTTGATAAAAAAAAATAATAAAATTTCTCAGACGGGGAATCATTCCCCGTCCTCTATAATATGAGAATTCTCATATCGTTTCTCATATTTGAGAAACAGATTTGCTTAGTTTGCTAAAAAATGGACATTTGAGAAACCATTGCAGCAGTTTTTTTCTCAAAAAATGGCAAAATGAGAATTTTGAGAAACCATTGTGGATGCTCTTATTGGGGGGTTAGGGAGTTACAGGAAGTGAAGAGGGGGGAATGCCACGGGTGTATACGGGTAGATTAATATTGTGGGAATAGAATATAATCATATGGGATGGAGTCCATACAAATATATATGAGTACTGGATTGGATTTGGGCTTGGTTTACGGGCTCAAAACAATTTAATAAATTATTTATAGGTTTGGGCTTAAATTAAACAATTGGGCTTGAGTTTAAAATCATTTCATAAATCAATTATGGGATTGGGCTCCAAAACATTTTAAATATTACAACAGTTGGATAATTAAATATTGGGCTTCATAAAAAGTAGTTTGAATATAATCAATTAAGAAGAATAGTTATAAGATACTATGAATTTAAAATACGGAAAAATATTTGAAAAAAATACGTATTAACGGAAACAGGGGTTACACCAAAACACTCAATTTATTATTAAACACATCTCAAATTAACTCACAATTCTAAATCTAACCCTACATCAAAATTAACCAAAAATTAAATAGCAAGAGTTATGAACAAATACCACACGAATACTGGGTAGAACGAGAATAAGATTTGGGGCACTATGGTTTCGGAGTGTTGAGAGAGATAGGGGAAGAAGAAAATGAGATAGCGAGTGTGGTATTAAGTGAATTCTCAATCGACACTCAGTAACTCAATCAGCGACCCTAGTGAAAACATGGTCGTTAACTGAGATAACGAGTGTATACTTGACTTTTTCCTTCACGTTTTTCCCCAAGTGGTGAAACCTGAAGAGAAAAGCCAATTATACACCCGCTAACTCAGTTAGCGACCATTTTTTCACTAGGGTCGCTAACCGAGTTAGCGAGTGGGTCATTTTGATAAATACTTTTGAAAGTGGGTCAGTTTGGTAAATACTTTCAAAAAGTGGATCATTTTGGTAAAAAAATCTAATCTCTGGGGATTACTGTGTTTGCGAATAATGCAAGCTATACAATTGTAAAATTCCAATTCAGCACAGCCATCTCTGTAAACACACGGTATCTCTACACGGGCAAAAATCAAGTGTCTTGAGTAATTGTGATTGTCCATCTTAAATTATCTAGGATAAGTGGTTATAATTAACTGCTCCTTCAAATGTTACCAGTAGTTTTACACATGCGATGCCCGTTTTAATAAATATAATTTTTTTTAAAGTAAATTTTCAGACGTAGTCTGGATTTGATCTGAAACCTCATTTACAATAGTTATGCATGTGCGTTGTACGGATTGATAGGTGGACAAATTACACTAAGACCTTCTCCCATTATAGTAGTAGAGATATATCCATAAATTATGTCAATTAAATTACTTTGAATTTAAGTATGTCCTAAGTTTAAATATGAGCTTATGCAAGTTTGGTACGTAAGTCTTTTTTTCTCAAAGCATCATGTACAACTTAATACATCCATCTCTACTATTGGTCATTAAGAAACATGCAAAAACTTGACCGGTGACAATTTGGAGCAGAAAAAGAGAAAAACAAGTATTATTTCTTATTTTTATTGTCCAGTCCTTATTATAAACTATTTTTATTCATATTCTTAAAATCCTTATGTATTAAATAAATGATGATTGTTATTTTTTTTTTTTTTTTTTTAATAAAAGATGACCGTAGTCGTCGTCTCATTAATGATAATTAAGAAAACAAAGTAGTACTCCCACTAATATTACAGATACCCGTGCTCATCTGAGGCACTAACATGACAAAATACAAAGACAGAATTTAAAAATACATAAACTGAGATAACTATACAAATAAAGCCGTAGCTTCAGAGATGTAATCTGCTAGTCACCCCTATCCTACTTGAGGGGATCTCCCTTCCTCGACCTCCTCCTTGGCTAGTCTCCTTCGTTGTTCCTGATTCTCTTGACCGCCTCCTGAGCACCTGCCCAATCATAGATTAGAACAAAAATTTTATGCATTGAGTAAGATAATCTGTAATGATTGTTGCGAAAAATGAAATCGTTTCTTTCAAAGGCTCCAAATTGTTGTTGCTATGGCTATATCCCATGCCTTTATGTCCACTAGTCTAATGTGTGCTTCTCTAATGGTCTCCTAAATGTCAATGGTTGAGTTAGGAACCTGGTTACACCCAAAACCCCTACAAACAATCTCTTAAATAAGACGAGCTTTAGGGCATTGAAAAAAGATATGATTTACGTCTTCTTCCGCGGTTAAACACATCTCGCAGATAACGTCGATATTCAAATTTCTCTTCTTAAGGTTAACTTTCGAAAGGATTGCGTTTTTGTGGGCTAGCCAACAGAAAACTTTGACTCTGAACAGAACGTAAGCCCCCCAAATAGCTGATTGTGCTTTACATCTCATTCCTCCATCGTTGATCCATCTATACATTGATGAGACCGTGAACGCTTTAGAGTCATCTCTCTCCCACCATCTTTCATCTTCTAAGCTATTTCCCTGACCCCCTTCTTGATGAACCAGTTTGTTCATCGCTTCGAATTGCGCTATGCTCTCCGTACTTATGTTATGTGACACCACGAATCTTAGTTTATCGTTTTTCTGAATGTCTGCCACTGCGAGGTCTAGGTTTTGTGTGGCTTCTGCGGCCTGGGGGAATTGATTTAGCATATTTGTTTTACGACACCATTTATATTTACAGAAACTGGTGTTTTTCCCATTACCAACTTTGCATCTAGTGTTAGTGTAGAAGATCTCTCCTTGCTTTGCTATACCCTTCCATAGTAGAGAGACTTTAGCCGACAGACTTCTTCCGTCGTATTGAAATTTCCTTCTCTTACAGAAAAGTTCGAAAGAGTATCTCCACCATCCTTTGTGCTTGTTTGTTATTTTCCACCACCACTTCGTAAGCAATGCTCTATTCATGTCGTGAAGATTCGTGATGCCCAGTCCCCCGAATTCCCTTCTCTTACAGACTCTTCCCCATTTTACCAAGCGGAAACCTCTATTCCCCTCATCCGTTCCTTTCCATAAGAATCTCCATCTAAGTTTATCGATTCTGTTGATAAACCACTTTGGTAAGTCGTAGATTGACATCAGATATTGCGGGATAGCACTAAGAACCGAGTTAAGTAGAATGATCCTTCCCCCGAGGGAAAGGAACTGGCTCTGCCAACCTGCTAGTTTTTTTTCAATTTTATCGATAAGGAAGTTCCAATCCTCCTTCAACAGGGCCCCGGGTCTAATTGGCGTGCCCAAGTATTTAATTGGGTAATCGCTCGACTTGCATTCTAAAATATTCATAATGTCATTAACCGGCATTGAGAGATGATCGAAAACTGAGATTATGCTGGTCTTATTTAGATTCACCTTCAGGCCTGACCACCCTTGGAAACAAACCAAAACTGCTTTAATGGCCACCGCTTCTTCCACAGCAGCTCTTCCGAAGAGGATAGTGTCATCTGCATATTGTAGTATCCACATCGGCTGAGTAATTCCCTTGATCTGTAGCCCTTTGATGATGTTGCTTTCCTCAGCTCTTCTAATCATTTCTGCCATACCGTCCGCCATTATTGCAAAAAGGAGGGAGGATAGTGGATCCCCTAGCCGTGGGCCTCTTTTGCACCTGATCTCCTTCCCTTGCCAACCATTTACCTGGATGACCGATTTGCCACCTCTAATGCATTTTTTCATCCATAATCTCCATTTATGGCCAAAGCCTTTTAGTTGTAGGGCCTCTTCCATGCAATCCCAGGAAACCGAGTCGTACGCCTTTTGGAAATCTAGTTTAAGGAGGAATCTATCCATCCTACCTCTGTTGTCTCTAAATACAATTTCGTGGGCGGATGCGATGCTATCCATGATGTCCCTTCCTTTTATGAACCCACTTTGTGAATGTGCTATGAACTCGTTCAGGTGAGTTGCTAGTCTTTGAGCTAACACCTTCGTGATGATTTTGAACGATCCGTTGAGCAGGGTGATTGGTCTCAGATCTTCGTGAGAGATAACTTCGCTCTTTTTTGGCACCAGAATAATTGTTGCGTAGTTTAGCCTATCCAAATTTCCCACTCCTTCGTATAATGCATGAAAGATGTTCATAAGATCTTCTTTGATGATCAGCCAGTATATTTTGTATAAAAAAAATCGGAAGTCCGTCTGGTCCCAGGGCCTTGTCCTGTCCGAGATTCTTTATTGCATCGAAGACCTCTGCTTCTGTGAATCTCGTTTCGATTCCCTCACTTCCTTCTATTCTGGAGGATCTCCACATGTTTGTTGCTAGCGCACATCTCCCTATTGTCTCACCTCCTAAAAGATCATGAAAGTGCTTGTCGAGGTGGTCTTTGATAAGATCGTCGTTTTCTGTCCACATCCTGTTCACTGTGATTCCCGAGATATGGTTTAGTCTTTTTCTGCCATTAGCCACCTTGTAAAAATATTTTGTGTTTGCGTTCCCTTCTCTGAGCCATTGAATCCTCGATCTCTGTTGCCAATACAACTCCTCCATCTTCCCAATCTGTAGAATCTCCAATTTTTTGTTGGCAAGCTCGTCTTTCTCGTCCTCCTGGAGGTCCCTATCCTCTTGTGAAGTTTTCAGATTGTCAATTCTATTCACCAGTAACTCTCTTCTAAGGTTAATGTCGTGCATTTTTTCCCTGGTCCAAGCTTTTAATCTTCTTCGGAGACGTCTTGTCTTCTCGACCCATACTTTAATTCCAAATTTAACTGGTTTGCATAAATTGATGTTCATTTCTAAGGACCTTTTTCCTGTAAGTTATAATATGATGATTTTGAAGCCATTGGTTGTCAGATTAATGAATTACAAAATAAAGCTTTTGTTAGTTTTGCAAGCGTTGATGTGTGCAAAAAATAGCGAGGAAGATTTTCCAAATAAAAAAGAACACAAAAAAACCAATTATGTAGAAAATCATATTCATAGATAGAAAGCAATTTAATTAGTATGATACAATAATAGCTTATGAGTGGGCAATTAATTGTGGCTTTTTATTCAAGACGATTTAAGGTGGATGACCACAATTAATCATGTGTACCCTACGCTTGATTTTTGCTAGTGTAGAAGATCTGAATCCCCTCTATCTCTAATCTCTAATATTATAATGGGAGAAGGCCTCAGTGTCATTTAGGGGTGGGCTCGGTACGGTACCGAACTTTTTGATATTGTACCATTACCGTACCAAACTAGTTCGATTTGAAAATATGCAAACCGTTACCAACCAAAAAGTTCGGTATACCGACTAATTCGGTTGGTACGGTTCGGTATTGGTGTTATACCAAATATGATCCAACAAATACCTTATCAAATATCAATTTCTCTGGATGTATTAGTACCTATATCAGTACCTATGGAACCCGTGAAGTGGCAGAAGTGGCAAATAAGATGAATTATTTCTTTGACAATGAAAATATACAATGTTCATATTATACAATACAAAATGGTGGAAAAAATATAAAGAAAATAATTTATGGGGGGTGCTAGAAAGAAAGCCTGCTTGCATAATCTCATTTAGATAATTAGTGGTTAACCTAAACGAATAATCCTCAGGAATACAGATGCTGCATATGATTCTTGGTTCTTCTTGTTCTTGAGTTTTCTAAATGCACAAGATTCAATCTGCCGAATCCTCTCCCTGCACACTCCCATAAACTCCCCAATCTCTTGTAAAGTTTTCATTCTCCCGTCCTCAAGACCAAATCTCCATCTCACCGCATGCTTTTCTCTAGGGTTCAAGCTATCTAACACTGCGTTCAGATCCTGCTTCATTAGCTGTTTCACAAGTATTTCCTCTGTCGTCAGCTCGTCAGGATCTGCTATCACTTCCTGTAAACAAAGCATGAATCCTACGGTAAAATACCGACTTAGTATATAAAGTGTTAGTTTATTCGGTACGGTACGGTAAAATACCGACTGAACCATATTCATACCGAAACCGAACCGGATTTAAGAACTCGGTACGGTTGTACCGTACCATACTTTTGGTAACCGAATTTTCCGAATTTTTCGGTACCGAATCGATTGGTTCGGTTGGAAAACCAGTCTGTTGGCTCATTTCGGTATGATCGGCCACCCCTAGTGTCATTTGTAAATGTTTTGTCATTCTACCAATCCGTACAACACACGTGCATAAATATTATAAAGGAAGTCCTAGATTCAAATCACGACTATATCTAAATTTTTATTTTAAAAAAACTATATTTATTAAAATGTGCATCTCACGTGTAAACTAGTAGTATAGATAGTTACAATGTGTTGAAGTCTGTTAAAGAACCAAACTTATCATAGTTACAGTGAGTGCATGCATGAACATGCTCGAAGACACATGTGTTGGAAAATATTTTATAAAAAATAAAATTCAAAATTATATTAATTTTATTATTGTTATAAATAAGAGAATATGATCTCAAAGCCCAATAGGAAAATCCAATTAATTTTAAAACCCAGTAGAATTGACAAATACTTCAAAACTCACTCCTAAAAGATAGGTGTTATGTTTTTTTTTTAAAGGGAAAGGTGAAATATGGTCACCATGTTTCATTAATAAAAAATCAACGATACAAACCCACAGAACTGGGTTAGACAGAAAATAAAATATACATGTAGCAATCCGACCCGTACAAACAACAAATTTCTCCAACAACCCTGGAGGGTGGGCCGACAAACAAGCTCGGTCCAGCAAAATTGTATGTACGTCAGTTTAGCTTCGTACACTGCCTCCACGGCACGTGCACACCCACCTGAGACTAGTCTGACAGACTTTTATCACCCGTCAATCCCTGCCTTCTCCTCGCAGGGGGGACCCCATCTTTGGGCTCAAGCCCCGCAGGCCGGATTACGGCACAAGCATAGCAACCGCACCCTCCCACCATCTCCACGCGCCAACATCTCCCACAGCCGCTACCAAAGAGATAGCCGTGAAGAGGATATCTTCACATCTCTTACGATTGTGCTTTCTCCGGCGATTTCTCACCAAACAAGTATCTTGCTCACCCCACCAAGAGACCACGCTCCAAGGCAGAGCCGTGGAGATGATACCTTTACCTCTCTCATGCTCTTGCTCTCACAGGCGATTTCTCACCACACAGATTCATCTCGACTCTTACTCCCAAACCAAGGGAAGAGGCGACGCTGTAACGAGACAGTGGCCTAAGTTGGGGGAAGCTCAATAGTCTGATAGTAGGCGCTGTGAAGACTGTCCGACGACATCGTTGGACACCCCAGAAGTTGAACCAAGAGAGCGCACAACAAGGAGGGATCCCATCTTCGGGCCCAAGCCCCACAATCGTGCAAACTTCACACTTCCCAACTCTAACAGCAAATCTTCCTCATCGCATGTGTATCTGGGACACCCCACCATGGGAGTTCACCACCTTCAAAGTCGGGAAGCAATATTAGGCACGGGGGGAGTGGGCGCATCTCGCCATCGCCCAGATCCGAGGCGATCCCGACCAAAGGCGCGGGAGGATGCTCTGGCGCGACGAAGACGTTGCTCCGCGACCTAAGGGGGCACGACCAACATCCACGATAGGCGCGCCGACAAACTCCGCTGTCGAAATGCGGCGGCGCACCGTTGGATGAACTCAACGATCGGGGGGGGGGGGGGGGGGGGGGGGGGGGGGGGGGGAGGCACCAGTTCGTGGGGGCTCCCCACCGTGGGAGCTCCCATGGACTGGTGTCGTCGGTGAGCACCGTGGGGTGGGTCTGACCGCTTCGACCCCTGGTCGCCGTGAGGAGCTCACCATCCGAGCCGAAGGTGGCTCCAACTCCCCACCGTGGGAGTCGCGATGAGATCCGCAGTCGCCATGGCTGCCGAAGGGAGGCGGCGCACCGGAGCGCCGTCGCTCGAACAATTGGCGAGATAGCGTCGATGGCGTTGGACGCGAACTCCCCCCGACTGGACAGGGGGCGCGAACAGGGGGAGCGTCGAAAGGGGGTTCGTCGTCTTCGTTGTTGTCGCCGCAAAGGGGAAGGGAGGGATGTCGGGGGGGGGGGGGGGGGGGCGCAGTCGCCCTTGGGGTTTCAGATCTAGGGTTTTTGTTGAGGGCTTTTTTCAGATCTAATTTCTCTCTCTAGAGTTTTCTAGAGAGAGAAACTCAAAATGTGTCCTAATGATAGGTGTTATGTTATCTCTCATTTTACTCTTTAATATTTTCAATTTCCTATTTACTACAAAACTGGAATGTATGAGTTAGTTTTTGGGTTTTGGATGAATAGACTTAGGTAATATATTAATTAGATTTTTTTTTGAATGAATGAATGAATTAATAAACTACGAATTAGGATGAGTTGATTTGATAGATAGTATTGGAAGGAGTAGGATCACAAGGAACATGAAGAGTGGAAGCAGGGAAACTGCAACTGCAACTGTTGCAACTCAGGGTGTGTAATGAATATCCTGCAGCATATGGAGCTCTTCCTTTGAGTTGTGAAGCTTATTTCATACACTCCGCTATCCCCTTTTTTTGCTTCTAGTTCTTATCCTCCTTGTGGTGTGATTTAATTCTCTCTGGCTATTTTGATATCTGCTGCTTTTAGTGACTGCTCTCTGTCTGTTTCATGATTGTTTGTATCTTTATGTATTTATTTAAGCAACTTACACCATATTTGGTATACTTATTTATTCAATAAATCACTGAACGGTGAAGAGTTTTTAGAGAGAGGCCAGCAAAGTGGGGTTGGTGGAGTCAAAGTGAAGAGAAGAAGACTGAAACATGAACATGATATCGTAGTGAAGCGATGAGAATAAGGATATATAGATTTTACAGCAGGTGCAAAAGAAGATGAACGGCTTGTACACAAACATATATCCCTCCATAGAAAATCCCTTCATATTAACTACGAGAATGGAATAGCTTTAAAAGAGAAAGTCAGATCTATTTATTAAAAAAAAATAAACCAAAGTGTTCTAATTAAATATATTATAGATCTTATTTATTAGGAGAGAAGGTTAAAATAGGAAATACACAGCGTTAAATCAATAAAATACTGATTATAAATCTCTAATACTATCTCTAATCTCTAATACTATAATCGGACATGCAACCAAAATTTCTGTCTCTTAAATACACGCAGACTGTTCCTCTCCCTCTTTCTCAAAACCGAACGTCGCTTCGCCCTGCACCGTTGGTATGCCCGCCGCCGCTTCGCCGTGTCGTCGCTTTGCCCCACCTTCTCTACGCTGTGCCATTGCCCCGCTTTACCGTCACTTTGCCTCACCGTCGCCCCTCCGCATCCTTGCTTCGCCGCTGTCACTCAAGGTAAGACATCTGTCATGCTATTAGTTTAATATTTTTTTTGATCATAAAAGGTTGGCCTAGGCCCCCATAGTTTCATTCAAAGGCTTTAATAAAACATAAAATCGAGAATCGGGCAATGATGTTCATGCGTCCCACATGTGGGCCATGATACTCATTGCCCCACCAAAAAAGAAGCCCCTACTGAGGTCATAACTGACCCCTAGCCCCCCCAAAATACATACAATGAAAAGAACCCCCCCAAAATACATACAGTGATATATATGAACCCAAAATACACGATGAGCCCAGACTCAAAATACAAGAAACCCCCAACTTCCCAAAAACACCAAGTTCGATGTACCACCCTCCTCAAACCCAGCAGTCAAGCATCATCTGCTGTGCATTCCCCATCCTGTGGCTGAACCTGACCGGTTGCAATGTCGTTGTATATATCCTTGATCTTCTTAATCTGTTCACCACCTATTGTTTTAGACCATAACATGATATTAGAAATAATCTTGGACATCAATTGTTCATGCATGGTGTGTCTGTGTGTGCTTCTGAAGATTCTATTGTTCCGTTCTAACCATATGCCCCAACATATGGCTGCCACCCCAATTTCCCAAATATATGATTTGCTGCTGTGAATGTGCTTCTCCCTCCAGTTTCCCTCCCCCCTCCCCACGCGTCCTGAACCGTCTCCGGACCTGGCCCACAAATACCAGTTCTTTTAAGTAGGTCCCCCCATATTGGCCTCGCAAAGCTGCACGTGACAAGTAGATGGTCCACCGATTCATCATCCTATTTGCACATCACACAGTTAGCCGGTCCTTGCCATCGTCTCCTAACCAAGTTATCCATGGTTAGGATGGCGTTCCTACATGCCAGCCAGTTAAAGGTCTTTATTTTAAGTGGTGTATGTGCCTTCCACACTGGGTCGTATACTCTAATCCCCCCATCGTTTAGCCTTTTATAAGCAGATTTAACTGAGAAGACCCCGCCTTTTTCCGCCTCCCATTTAGGTATATCCTCATGATCATTTCCGGTTGGTTTCCAATTCTGCAAGAAGGCAATGATCTCCCTTTTTTGTCTTCTAGCGTCGTTTGTAAGTCTGCCGGTGAGTCTCGGCCTCCATTCCTCATTCCTCCAATTCCTAGCGACCCGATCAAATTTTTCAGAGGCAAATCTGTATGCTTCCGGGAATCTCCTCTTTAGGTTAATATGACCACACCATTTTTCCTTCCAGAAGCACATTGACGCACCATTACCAATCGAGAAAGTAACTCCTGAGATGAAGATGTCTCTAGTTTGAGTTACACCTCTCCAGAACCCTGATGCTGATTCCTTGTTTTTCTGTTTCTGGTGTATGCATCCATTCTTCAAATATGATGCCTAAATCAGAGCACCCCATTTAGTCCTCGTTTTAGTTTTGAGTTTCCATCACCATTTGTAGAGCAGTGCTTGATTCATTTGACGAATATTTAGCACCCCTAATCCCCCAAGCTCTTTTCGTCTGCACACTATATCCCATTTGATTAGAGCATACCCTTTCCCCTCCCCCGCTCCATGCCATAAGATCCTACGCCTAAGTCTGTCGATTTTCTTGATCACCCAGATCGAAATTTGGAAAAAGGACATATAGTAAAGTGGTAGTGAACTCACCACGGAATTAAGCAATATAAGTCTACCTCCTAAGGACATCGTTTTACTCTTACTCAAGCCTATGGAAAATTTTGTCAATGATTCCATGCCATTCCATCCTCCTAATATTTCCTGTTCCGATCGGGAAACCCAGGTATGTAATAGGTAAATTCTTGATCGGGCAGTTGAGAATATTTGCAATACTGGTCCCCGCTTCCCCACATTCCTCTAATAATGTGATAGAGCTTTTGTTGAAATTAACCTTTAACCCTGAACATTCTTCATAGAGATACAGGCCCCATTTGAGAAGGGATGCTTGCACAGTATCGTACTCACCAAAGATCACCGTATCATCAGCATATTGTGCATTAATAACTGCAGAAATCCCTCTTCTCATGCCTAGACCATTGATCAGGCCATTGACTCTCTAGTCGTGAAGCATTCTATGCATACCGTCCCCCACTAGGGTGAACAGAAGTGGAGATAACGGATCACCTTGTCTCAGACCCCTCCTGCATCTGATTTCCTTTCCCGGCTCCCCATTTAGCAGCATGTTTACCTTGGAAGTATTTAACCAGGTTTGTATCCATCCTATCCACCTGTTTTCGAATCCTCTTCTCTGAAGGATTTCCTATAGGCATTTCCATTCGACCCTATCATAAGCTTTCTCAAAGTCTAGCTTTAACATGAAGCCCGCCTTCTTACGTCTCTTCGTGTCCTGAATAACTTCCTGTACCATGCTATTAGTTCAATATTAAGAGACATCTACCATACTATTGTTTTGACCATGCTATTAGTTCAATATTAAGAGGCATCTGTCATAATATTCTTATGCTTTGTCAATTTATTTGTCTTACACAAACATATTTCAGATTCTTTATATGCTTTCTTATATTAGAGTTGTTCGATGTCAATGGGTAATCAGTTCAGGATTTCAATATATAATAGAGGTTCTTCATGTTTCTTTCAAGTATCACTTATATCAAAAGCCTGGCTTTAGCAATATTTTACTTTTTAACGATGATTATAATTGCAATCGAAAATTGTTTATGTTTCTATTATAAGATTTGCATTGGAAGTGGAGATTCAGTAAGTTCTAAATTTATGAGTTATCAGTATTTCTCATTATTTGAAGTTGTTGGTGTTCTTGGTCTTATAACTGCCACTTTAAAGCTCCGAAATTGTAGTGAGGCAAGACCTTTACTCCCATATTCTTACATATTCCCCTGCCTAATTTTGATTGCGAATGCATTCCGTTTTCTACTTAATTGACTTGGTATTTTCTTTATAACAATTGATGTTTTAGTAATGTATTATACAAGAAAGTCTCATAATGCAGTCATTTTCTGATTGTAGTATGTTTTAGTAATGTGTTATGTATAGTACAAGAAATTCTCATAATGCAGTCATTATAATGTAGTACGCCTAAAACACCTCAAACTTATAAATTAGTATGCACTGCACCTAGAATTTTCATGTTCAATATTACGGTTTTCAAGGAAGTTGTAATTTGTTGATTCAGTAAAGATTTGAACTTGGTTGGGTAATTGAGTTAACAGAAGATTCTGTTCTTAATTATGTTCTTAATTCTTTTATATCAAATTGTTGCATGCGAAACCAGGGGCAAAGCCAGAACAAATTTACCGGGAGGGCCAAGGAAAAATTCTATGACTACATGTAAAATTATAGAAATTTTTTCATAATTTTTAGGGGGGCCAAACAATAAACTTAGAATTCGGGGGGGGGGGGGCAAATTATAATTTTTTAAGGATTTATAAAACTTTCAATAGTGTGAAGGGGGTTTGTGAAAATTTTGGGGGGGCCCGAGCACCCCTGGGCCCTCACTATGCTCCGCCACTGTGCGAAACTAACTAACTTTTGCACTTGGCCCATACACATGTCATTATTGTAGGATGAAAGAAGTCAGAAGTTAAAATTTTTGTTTGATTTAGATCCTACATTCATAGGACTCAAAGATTTGAAGGTCAAGTATGCGATACATTTTAACCGTTCTTTTATATCAATCACTACAACATATAAGACGTTCTATAGTGGATTTATTACATCATTTAAGTGTTAATGCTATTGAAAATGATCAATAATAGCATTTCCAAAGAAAATGTTGTATTTAATTTATTTTGAAAATTACTTTTAGCTACGACAACATTTTTGAAATGTTGTAATTTTTTACGGCATTTTAGAATTGCTATTATATCCGTAAATAAATTGAATAGATATGGTTTAAAAAAAATATAACTCAAAAATCCAAAACCATCTCAACTCCTCAATTCTTCTCCTTGTCCAAATAAAAAAACCCTTTCTTCCACAACCCTATTCTGATCCAAGTACTTGAACTTGGCTCAGGGTACTACGGAGTTCAACAGAGGAAGGAATCAAGCACAAGTTGATTGCGGGAAGCTGAAGGGAATGAGTTGAGTATCAGAGACATCAGATATAGTGTAAATTGTATGTTGTGAAGGATTTGATTGTAAAAATGCTGAGTAAACTTGCAAGAAAACCCTTGTAAATAACTAGTGCGTATCGCACGTAGGACCGCTGTAAGCGATTGGCTGGTGGGTAACGTTTCAGATGGGGCCCACCTCCAACTGATTCTGTTAGGCGTGAGTAGGGTGCTTTTCATTTTCCATGCTATGCACTTGTCTTGTGATGTATAAAACCCCAAAAGGGAAAACCATTACAGATATGAACAAAATTCTAGACACTTCGCCTTCTGTTCGTCAATCTCTTCCTTCTTCCATCTCAAGCTTAACCTAGGGTTTGCAGGTTGATGGTGAGAAGACGACCCACGGTGTTCACACATGCTGTCAGAGGTCGAGCTGGAGCATATTCCAAATCCTCAATCACTGCGTCCCCTTCCCCTTTCCCTGTCGCCCTCTTCTCCTCCTCGCAACCGAATCCCCACTTCTCCATCGCCCTCTTCTCCTCCCCGCCCCCCGATACCAGACGCTACCCATCGCCTTCTCTTCACCATCGTCTTCTCGTTCTCCTCCTCGCCAGCTAGCGCCGACCTCCTCGCTCCTCTTTCTCTCGCGCCGCCGACCACCACGCCGGGGGCAACAACTCTTTCTCTTGCATTTTAGATTACTTTTGTGCTATCAGAATCTTGCATTCTTTCAATCATGTCAGCTCTCTCTCTCTCTCACATATGATCTTGCTATATTCTTGTTAATCCCATTCATGTTGACATGTTATTGATGCAAGAATCATATATATGTTCTATAGTATAGATTATAGAATTTCAATTGCTTTTTGTTGGAGACAACTCAACATGGGGAAGGGGAGGGGACGAACATTGTTAATGTTTAACGTTCTATTTTGGAACGTTAGGGGGCTTGACAAAATGGCCAAGCGTAGGATGGTTGGGGAAGTTGTTAGGAATAATAACATTGACGTGGTCTGTTTAGAAGAGACAAAGGTGTCTCAACCAACAAACAGGTTTCTCGGGGGTCTAAAGCTGAATCCCATTAAAGAGTGGAGGGTCAAGGACGGTATAGGAGCGTCAGGGGGGGGGGTTGGTTGGGGTCAATACCAATAATTTCGACTTACTGGACGACTGGATGGATAAATTTACGGTATCAATTGTGATACAGAGGAGGAGGGACGGATGGCAGCAGGTGGTAACGGCGGTTTATGGTCATAACGTAAGAAGTCAAAGACAAGAACTTTGAGAAGAACTATATAGCATCAGAGGAAGGTGGACCTTGCCATGGATGATCGGTGGCAATTTTAATATCGTCAGACATAGTAACGAAAGAAATAGAGGAATGGGTAATGGTCGGGACAGTTTTAAGTTCAACCAGGTTATTTTTGACCTGAGTTTGATGGAAATTCCGGTCAATGATCGTAGATTTATGTGGTCTAATCGGAGAAGGGACCCGACTCTTGCCAAATTAGATAGGATTCTGGTTTCTACGGACGGGGAGACTAAATTCTCTTGGGCAATGGCTCGATCGACCATTCGTAATACTTCGGATCATATACCAATCATCATTGGCACGGGGGAAGAAGAAAGACCGCGACATAAAATCTTCAGGTTTGAAAAAATGTGGTTAACCGATAAGGAATGCCATGAATTGGTAAGGAACAACTGGGAAGGAGGGTCTAGCGAGGACGATCTGGCTACAAGGTTAGTGAGAAAATTGGGTGCTCTCAGAAAAAAGCTTAAAAAGTGGAATCGGGTTAAATTTGGGAATATACTTCAGCAAAAGGACTACACTTTGAAGGAGAGTGACAAACTGGAAAAGAAAGAGGAAGCGGATGGCCTGGATGATATTCAATTCAGGAGGCTAACGACTTGTAGGCAGGAGATTTTGGAGTTATATAACAGGGAAGAAATCATGTGGCGACAAAGGTCAAGGATAAACTGGTTGTTGGAAGGGGACGCTAACACTAATTTCTTCCACAAATGCGCATGCATGCATCGTAGGAACAATTTTATTCACTCCTTGGAGATTGACGAGAACAAAATCAATGACGAACGTCAAATAGTCGCATATCCATGATAATTTCAAGAACCTTTTTGGGCGAAACCGGGAAAGCATGTGCGAGTCTGCGGACAACCTTTGGGAACCGCTTATGCCTGCGGTGCAGGAACGAGTAACAGCTTTGAAAGATCCATTCACCATGGAGGAAGTCAAGAGGGCGTTATGGGGTATGGGCCAGGATAAGGCTCCAGGACCTGATGGTTTCCCGACATTTTTCTACAAAGAATTCTGGGAAGTTATTAAGTTGGATCTTATGGATGTCATGAACGCATTCTATGAGGGGACTCTGGATATGGGTAGGTTGAACTATGCCAATGTTTGCTTAGTCCCAACGAAGAAGGAGGCAATAGGGATTGGGGACTTCAGACCTATTAGCTTGATTAACTGCTCGGTAAAGATCATCACAAAAACTCTAGCTAATAGGCTCAGAGCACTGATAGAAGATATCATTGAGGACTATCAGACGGGCTTTATTGTGGGTAGGGATATTCTAGAAGGGGTGGCTTTGGTCCAGGAGGTGATACAAGATTGTAAGAGACATCATAAGTCAGGGTTTATGTTAAAATTAGACTTTGAGAATGCTTATGACAAGGTAGAGTGGAAATGCCTACTGGAATTCTTAAAAGCAGAGGTTTTGGGGACAGGTAGATCAGATGGATTGAGACCTGGTTCTACATAGCCAAGGTTCTGGTACTGGTTAATGGAAAACCGGGTAAGAAAATCAGGTGTAGAAGGGGTCTTAAACAGGGGGACCCACTGTCACCACTGCTTTTCACCATAGTGGCAGACGGGTTACATAAGATGTTTCAGTAATATAGAGAGAAGGGTCTCATTAATGGGTTAGGGATGAGGAGGGGGGTTTCCGCGGTGATAAACGTTCAGTACGCAGACGACACACTAATCTTCGGAGAATGTGACACTATTTAAGCAAAACTTCTCAAGTGGGGACTGTATCTCTTCGAAGATTGGTCAGGGCTGAAAGTGAATTTCCATAAAAGTACCATAACCTTATTGGGAGAGACGGGGGAGGCCGGGTGGTGGGGGGGGAGTTGCATCCATTCTAAACTGCACGATTAAACCACTGCCTGCCTATTAATTTCTTAGGCCTTCCCATTGCGGCTGCCAAACCCTCAAGGGTGGTTTGGAATGAGCTTATCGAGAGAATTGCATTGAGGTTGGAAGGATGGAAGGGTAAGATGTTGTCATTAGGAGGTAGGCTAGTGCTGCTCAACTCCGTTATTAGCGCCATCCCCCTAAATTTCATGTCATTCTACGAGATTCCAGTATGGGTGATCAAGAAGATTGACAGGCTCAGAAGACGATTTCTATGGCACGGATCAGGCTCCGATGGGAAAGGGTACTCTTTAGTCAAATGGGAGATCGTCTGTAGACAAAAAGAATTCGGGGGTTTGGGGGTCCTAAACCTAAGACAAATGAACCAGGCTCAACTTCGGAAATGGTGGTGGAAGCTTAAAGTTAAGGCAAAGGAGAAATGGGCTATTCTTATAGAGAAAGCATACGTCAGAAAAGGCTGCATGCATAGGAAGCCGAAGAATGTGGCGTCCATGTCCGGGTTCTGGAAAGGGGTCTTGCGCACTAGGGATGTATTTCTAGCTGGGGCCACATTCGTGATTGGCAAGGGGAAATCTATCTGCTTCTAGAAAGACAAGTGGTGCGGCCCAATAACGTTAAAAAGGAGATTTCCAGAATTATATAAAATGGCGAGGGATAAAAACGATTGGGTAGCAACTAACTGGCGGAATGGAGAATGGCGGCCCAGATTTTCGGGCACCTCAAACGCGGCAATTAGAGGGCAAAACACGACCTTATCCCCTTTTTACAAGATTGGAAGCCGGTGGAGGACATCGAGGACAAGGTGTACGGGGGAGGAGGTAGAGGATGTGGATATTCGGTCCAAGCCACTTACGATTGGTTAAATGACGGGGGTATTCGGACAAACGATCCGATATGGAGGGTAAAAGTTCCACTAAAGATCAAAGTTTTCAATTGGCTGGCTCGAAGAAAAGTTATTCTTACTCGCGACAATTTGGCCAAGCGAAAGTGGCAGGGGCCGAGTATATGCGTTATGTGCAAAATGGATTGCGAGACGATAGATCACCTTCTTATCCAGTGTCGGTATGCTAGAGGAGTTTTTGGGGGACCTATTATAAAGATTACACATTGGGGGTCAGGCACCGGAAATGATTAACAATGTTTGGGGGGAATGGAGGGACGCCAACATTCGTAAGAACCAAACAACCATTTCGGAAATCGGGGAAGCGGCGATATGTTGGGGAATCTGGTTAGAAAGAAATAATAGAATTTTCAGGCCTACACACAAACACATCATGCATCAACAACTTCTTTTTAGTATTATTGCTAATATTAAGTTTTGGTCCAAAACGGCAGGTTCTGAAACGACAAAGAAGATCAAAGATGTGTACGCTGATAGCAGTACATCTACGTACAAAGCGGACTCAGAGGAGGATGGGGGCACACCTGCTGCGGAGGGGGGCACACCGACTGCGGATTGATTGACGGACGGGGTCGAGGTTTTGGCTTCTCTATTTTGGAATGTTCCGGCCTAAGGAACTTTTTGTTTCATCTATAATTATTTCATTTTTTGGGATGGGGACTCCTCTGTATGGGATGAGTGCTCTCTTTTTGGAATGAGGGATGAGTATCATGGCCCAATGTTGGGTCGCATGAAAATCATATCCCCTGCTTGGTGGTATGTTTTATTAAAAACTCTTTAATGAAGCGCGGGGGTCTAGTGCCCACCGTTTTCAATCAAAAAAATTGCTTTTTGTTGGTAGAATAAATTTGATATAGTGAATAAATTCTGAACAAATATGGTAAAAGAGCAAACGAGAGAACTCCCAAGATATAGATATGCATAAATATTACTCTGTGCCATAATATTGTTTGTACTTAGCACTTCACAATTTCTTCATTGTCGTTGTTAAGTTCCTTTCGTTGTACTTAGCACTTCACAATGAGATTCCAGGGAAGGGTTGAAAAAAACTTGAACTAGTGCTTCAGCTCTTTAAGTTAATACTTGCATCCTTTGTATTTGAACATATGACAACAGGTGCTTGTTATAGATCTGAGGCTATGAGAGGGAAAAACCAATTTTGTGGTCATGTTATTTTAGTTAAAGCCTTTATTTAAAACTTGGAATCAAGTTTCCTATAGGCTTCTAGTTTTGGTATTGTTTGCTCATTTTTCAATTTCACCTATAAATTATATTTTCATAAATTTAATTTGTACTAGGATATGAATATGAAGCCCAGAAGACATGCTATGAAATTTGTTCGAGTTATAACAATTATACAATATACACTATATATATGCATTTTAGATAATATTATGTTGCGCTCTCTAGATTTTGCATTCTCTCAATCATCTTGGCACTCTCTTTTGTGCTCCTTCTCATTCATATTATATCCATTCACATCTTGGTGCAGAAATCATAGGTATGTGTTATAGATCAGCCAAAAGCCGAGATATTACAGAGTATCTTTTCGGTTTTGACCGATATTTCAACCATGGTTAAAACTTATGCAACCAAGGGGCGTCCCTCTATAGTTCTCCATTACAGGGAAGGTGTTGAAAGATGATAAGCTTGAGATAGTGAATGAATGTCAACTGCTTGTGCTACGGGCAATTTTTTGTATTTTGAATGCTGCAAACCATATAAGACGAGGTGAAGCTGTAAGTCATGATCCTCCCCCCCCCCCCCCCCCCCCCCCCACACACACACACACACACACACACGCGTGTTGTCCTTTTTCTGCATTTATCTAAATGTGATGCTCTGTCGTGGCTCCGATTCAGCTATCATACCGATTGGTAGTTGTTAGTGATTTGAATTTTGGTCAATTATAAATTTTTAAGTAGGTGATTATTTATTTACTGATTTATTCTTCCACATTGCAGGATTAGGAGGATTTGTTGCATGCAAAGCACTTTCAAAGCGAAACAATGATCCTACAAAAGCTTCACAACCCTGGGATAGTGTATGCTCTTAATATTTTGCCTCATTAACTAACTCTTGTCTAAGAAAAATTCAACTCGTAGGCAAGTGTCACTTGTTTTTTTTTTATATACCAAAAAATTGACTTGTATATGTTCATGCATGCACAAAGACATCCCCATGATACACATTGATATACATGAATGGAGCATCTCCATTTAGTTAAACAAATTGATACATTAAGCCATTACAATCATTCTGAATATGAATGCTTATAAAGAATATGAGACTGTTTATAGCTAAAGGCTTATGCATTTGGTATATCTAGTTTAACTTGTGTACTCGTAAAAAATCAGTCCACATAAAAAATTATGTTGCTCCGCAGAGGAGGGGCTTAAAAGTGGAGGGTGGAGGAGGGCTGAGGAGAAATAGGGAGAAGTGAACTTCAGGGGTTTGGGTTGTTTGCAGAGGGTAGTGGGGTGCAGCTCATGTCGGCTGACAATGGGAAGAACCTGGGTGACGAAAAAGAGGTAGGGATGCGTACAGGGCAGGGTTGAGCTAGGGCCAGGTGCAGATCACCAACGAAGTAGTGGGAATTAGGAGAAGGGGAAGTGGGTCGAATGTGTGTTCAAAGAGAGGAATAATGTGTTAAGTGGTCGTTTAAGATATCACATAAATCAGGAGTGGATTTAGGATTCCGACTTTGAGACTAAGAATTCAGAATTCAAACTCTAGTATTGAAAATGTTACAACATGCACAATCAGTTGATTACTATTCAAATGAAACTTTAGGAGCATATGGACTTCATGAAAATTTGGAGGAATGGAAAAGATTAGTCAACCTGAATTGCATGCATGTGAATTCTTACTAATTTTCGGTTCCACCACTAAAATTAGTGGCCATGACATCTATATTATTTTAACAGCCATGACATCTATATTGGAAGTGTATCAGTGAATAGTTGTGGTTCTATTAGATCGTGGTATTTCTTTTCACTTCTCTAAAGTTTGTTTTACTCTTTGATTAGGTCAAAATGATTATGGCAACAAATTGACCTGATGTTTTAGATACAGCCCTTCTTCACCCTGGTCGGTTAGACATAAAGATTAAGATTCCATTGCCAAATGAACATTCAAGAAGGGAAATTCTTAAAATTCATGTTGCTGGTATAGCTAAACATGGCGAGATAGATTATGAAGTTGTTGTAAAACTTGCTGAGGTAAGTACCTCATATGTTGAAAGACTTGGTTTTCTCTTCTTTGTCGTAGTTTATTTTCTTTGTTCATTATGTTAACTACTCATCTTGATATTTTCAGGGCTTCAATGGAGCTGATCTTTGTGACATATGCACAGAAGATGGAATGTCAGCAATCCGTGCAGAGAGGGACTACATCATACATGAGGATTGCATGAAGGTAAACTATATGAATGCCTGAGCCGCTGCATACGGACATGATTCCTCATTTACAATTCACATCTATCTTCTGGAAGAAGCCTAGTATTATTTGATCTGCATTACTGGATAGCTTGATAGACCATTTAATTAAGTTTCAATTGTCTATCATCCTAATTCTCTCATGGACATATCAATCCTAGATTCCTTTTGATGTTAACAGATTTCCCTGTTAAAGAGTTTGTAAATTTCTGCTAGAAATTAGTGACATTCCAAACTTAAACACCTTATATAAGTTTGAAATTAGTGACATACTCTAATTTCTCTGCTAGAAATTAGAGTATCGGTATCTAAGAAGCATCATACATAGAAAGATATGACGTTATAATCTTAATTTCTTGTATGTACGAAACAAGTTCCTTATTCGCACTGATACTATAAACTAGCGCACACAATATATTAATGACACAACAAGCAGTTTCAAGGATTGCAAACTTAGTTTGTCACAATATGTCATCACGAAAAAAATACCCATCCTAGGATAATTTGCTAAATAACTAGGTTCCATTCTGTTGAAGTTAGTTAATTAATATCTCAGTGAATGAGTGTCTAACATGATATTTGCTACCAACTTTGGTGTAAGGTACTTTATGATTTCATTTTATCATTTTAGAATTCACTAAATGTCTTATTTCTGGCAGAAAAGATAAAAGAAAAACTTTTGAAGTGTTAAGGATTTGTATTTTGGTTTCTGAGTCAAATAGACATATTTGTATGGGACTTCAGAAATGAAAGCTTGAACAAGTGTATTAGACTAAGAAATCTAGCTAAGAAATCTAGAATACACGAGTTCTGAGAAAGCTTGTGTATCAGACTAAGAAATAAAGTGTATCAAACTAAGAAAGCTTGAACAAGTGTATTATACTAAGAAATATAGCTAAGAAATCTAGAATACACAAGATTTCTATGAAAGCTTGTGTATCAGAATAATTGAACAAGTGTATCAGACTAAGAAAGCTTGAGCAAGTGTATCAGACTAAGAAATCAAGAATACACAAGATTTCTATGAACCCTTGTGTATCAGACTAATTGAACAAGTGTATCGGACTATGAAATCTAGAATACACATGATTCTGAGTCAAATAGACATATTTTTATGGGACTTCAGAAAAGAAAGCTTGAACAAGTGTTCCAGACTAAGAAATCTAGCTATACACAATGAGGAGAAGATGCTAAAGCTTAAAATGGACAAGGATTGTCTTGTATTCATCTCCTGCAATTTCATAACGACAAGCTCGACACATGTCATCCCATCTGGTTATGCTCCATGAATATAACAATTGAAAATCCATACCTGAATCGAGTAAGATTTTTTCGGAGAGCTGTAGTTGGCAGGCATAACAACTTATATAAATTAGTTGCTACATGAAAACTCGATGCCCTTTGTTCTTTGTTTGGCTGCCACATTTGAGTTTTGATGTATCACCAGTCTTATTTCCTTTGATACGATACTCAAGCCTATTTTATACACACTTCAACAGCCATCAAACATTTTTATTTGGAATTAACGCACAACGTTGTGTTGTTGTCGTCTTCGTCCTATTCTCCATTCCTTGGTAATTCGCAAAATTTTGTGGTGATTGTGGCCTATGTAGCATTAACCTTTTATTGAAACCATACACAGGAGCAGTCTACATTGCCAAGCCTATAACAATATGCTTGCATTGTCAACAGAAACTACAAGACAACTATCAGTCCTTAACAAGACATTTTTTCTTCTCTTTGCAGGTTAGTGATGTTGTGGATGAACTGAAGAATGCGAATTGTTTTGATATTAGTCACTCAAGGGTTTTTTTCGTCGGTTTTAATTATATTGGATCGACTTTTTTATATGTTTGTATGAATTCAAGTTTATTGTACGGAAATTTTTTATGATGCTAGGTTTTGATATACTTGTACACACAAATTTTCAAAACTTTATAGGTTGAATGGTGTATTGATATTTTCTAGATATCAACTTTTATTTGCATCTGGAGATTTTTTTTTTCCTACACTGCTAAAAAGAAATAGCGTTCTTAAAACGCTATAAAAAAACACCGCTGTCAAAATGGTAGCATTTTCAAAATGCTGTAAGTTTGACTGTGTTTTCAAAACACTGAATCTTACGATGACATTTTGGAAAAGCTGTAAAAAGATAGCATTCTGCAAAAGCTGTGAAAGAGGTACATTTCAAAAACACTATTGAATTGATAGCGTTTTCGAAACACTGTTAATTGATAGCATTTTCGCAATGCTATCAATTGATAGTGCTTCCGAAATGCTGTTAATTGATAGCGTTTTGAAAACACTATCAATTCAACAGCGTTTGTGAAAACGCTATCAAAATAATAGCATTTCCGAAACGCTATCAATGACCCAACGTTTCGACAAAACGATAGCGTTTCCGAAGCGCTATAAAAAGCACAGTGTTTCCAGAAAACGCTATATACTTACTATAGCTGGAGTTTCGATAGCGTATCGTAGATCTTATATAGCATTTTACAAATGCTGCCAAATGTCATATTTGTTGTAGTGCCAGCCAATTTTTTTCTAACCAATAAGGATGAACTATGTTTAGGCCATTGTTGGCTTAGGCAACTTCAATCTTCCTAAATGTTTATGATACCCTCTAATTTTGTTTTAGTTGCTGTCAGGCAGATAAGTATACACAAGATGGAACGGTCGATATCCATGGATAACCTGCAGACAGTAGGAATACTGGAAGATGGAAGGCTTGCCCCTACATTCTTGGTAAATCTTATAATTCTGAAGTAGTGCACAGAAATAAAGTTGTAGGAATACTTTTATCCAACTCATATATCTAACGTGAGACAACTCTCAGATTAAATAAACTATGCTTTATATTTAGGGTACAAACAATACTGAAATTAATCATAATCATCAAGAAATAAATGCTACTGATATGGACAGAATTTAATATATGAGAATTGGATGTATTTGGAAAGATATCAACTCATGTCTATCTTTTTATCTGACATTGTTATCTCCCACCAGCAAATGAATGTTGTGAAAGATTGGCATACTATGGGATGAGGACCAATCTGGTGACATACATGCAGGAGTTCCTCAACCAAGGGAATGTAGCAGCAGCAAACAGTGTCACCGACTGGTCGTCTACATTACTGTAAGACCATTCTCATGTATACACTCCTCAGTTTTGAAGTTATAATTAATCATGTCGAATATACATGGATTCTGCCAAGAATTAATACATCCACAAATACATAATAACTTTGATCAATTAGCAACATCTGCATTCCAGCTTTTGGAATAAAAAATAATAATTAGGAAGGAGAAAAACATGATCACTCAAACAAACTCATTTACCATCACTGCACGGCGTACGGTAGTGTAGGCATGCACAATGAATGCCCTCTGAAACATAAATTGCACATGTATTTTCATCTCCATTTATAACATCAGTTTAAGCAACAATGCAAGTAACAATAACAACAATTACACATCGAGAAAATAAATGAGGTTTTTAACGGCAAGAAAATTAAAGGAAAATAAGTGTATTATTCGACATATATATGTATGTTTAACTACTCTTTCATTTTCTGCTATAGGCCGAAGTTGAAGTTGAGAGGCTAGATGAACTGAAGACCATCAAGATGAAGGAAATAGCTTTGAAGAAACAAATTGAATTTGAAGATATATTTACCCGTGCTCACATCGATATAGATTCAGTAGCCTTCGTTATTTATAAATTCGATTAAAGCAATCTACAGTATGCAACGTCAACTGAGATATCAAAGCAATCCTTTCTTCGGTAGGTATAACTTTTTTTCATATAGATATAGTTATTTATAAATTTTCCTATTCGCAAACTGTTCTTTTTCTTTGTTTATTCTCTGGATGTTTTAATGTGAAAATAACCAAAGATGAGCATTAGTCGAATTTGATGTTTACATTGATTTGACTATGCATTTTTCCACTTTGGCTTGATTCTGTATATGGGCAACATTTGTTGGATTTTGACATTGATGGTGAATGATTTGATCATAACTAGACTGTTGTAGCTTAATTGTAAATTGTTCTTCTTTATTTTCAGAATAAATTTTTGATATAGACTGTTAAATAATTTACTGTATCTTTTCTTATGAACATTTTATTTAATTTAATAACTATAATTTTTTGTAGTCGTGCATCGCACGTGCATTATACTAGTTTTATTTGAATGCTAATGTTTTAATCAATTTATAGGGAAAATGAACGCATCGTATCAGTCCAATCTATCTCCCCCCAGTCTCCACCACATCACCTAAAACCCCCACTACCATCAATCATCTCCGGCGATCTCCCTAGATACTCCCGTGACCTCTCCCCAACAACTTCGGTGATCTCTCCCCACCCCCTCCTTACTATCTTCACCTCCTCTGGCGATCTCCTTCAATTTCCTCGCCATATATTTGAAGAGAAGAAAAGAAAGAAGAAGGAAGAAAGAGTTTGAGTTAATGAGGATTAATAGCTTCATTTCCTCCTCCAATAAAATTTTCCGTCAAGTTCGGGAAGCAAATTTACAGACATGCAAGAATACATTATTTTATTTTATTTGGTTATAAAACATTAACTAAAATAGAGTATATCCTTTTGAAGTTTTATTTACTACTATACAGGATAGAGCCCTGTTATATATAGATATATTGAAAATAAAATGAGTTTACAAAACAAGAGAACATAAATACAACCACACCGCGACAATAAGAACTGGAGATAAACAAGAGTCTCCGAAACCAAAGTCAGAGAGAGAGAAAGAAACCAAAAAAATAAACTACTATAGCCATCGCCAGGTCGACGTACGGCCGCATGAGAGGAAAGGAGTCGACACTAGCATCACAAAAAAACATCAAAACCACATTCAGCATGCACTCCTTCTGAAGTTTTTACATACAATATTTACTATTCTACAATAATCTTCGAGAAGTCACTAACCTTGTTTCGAATTTCACCATTACAAGCTTCCACCCTCACCTTCATCTGACTGATAATCTCTTTAGTATCCTTCACAATATTCCTCTTAATTTCATTCAATATTGCTACCTCCTCCACGTCAGAATCTATAGCAAGCCTCCTTGTGTTAATCAAACCATTCCTCAATATTTTTAGTTGATTGACCATCTCACATATGATGTCCAACTCTTGAGTGATCCTAACCTCCTGCAGTCTATTGCGCATCGCCAACAGTACATCCTTCTCTCCCTTCAAACCCTCCAAATGGCTGGCCCACGCCGAATCCAACCACGTTCCACCTTCCATAATGAGGAGGTTGCTCCCCATTGCAATGCTCGACGTGATGGCTGCTGGCATCGACATGGCCACCAGAACAATCGACACCACCGAAACTGTAACAAAGGCTACTTTCACAACAATTTTGGTTATCTTCTTCAATTTCTTTGACTTTCTTAGTTTCTTTTTGATTTCATATATTTTACGTGTTATCTTACCTAAGAGTTTCTCTCGTGTCAAGATAAACTCACTTGTAAGAGAAGCAGCAGCCTCAATCTCCGTAAACTCCTTCAACTCAACAAATTTCTCCATGTGGGCATTGAGTAGGTTGTTTGCTGAGATTTCGCTTTTTAGAAAGTCTCTCACCATGCATAGCAGAGATTGATTCTTGATGATGGAGTCCTTGATCGAAAGTAGTGTTGGCAGAGGAGTACTTCCAAGGAGATTCCGCATAAGAAGGCAGACCTCCTCCTCCTCCTCGTCTAAAGGCAGGGGCTCAACTTGTGCTAGCCTCACCGTGTTGATGCTGTGGATGGTGCTACTGGGCCGGCTGGAATGGCAACCCATATATATATAATCCTAGAATGAGAGAGAGCGCCTGGTATAGTCTAGCAATTCATGTGGTGACTAATAGTCCCACATCGGCCACACCAAAAGAACTTGATGAGTTTAAGTAGGGTTTTGTATTTCCAAGAGGAAACCTCTGAACCAACTCAACGGAAGTAATGGCTAAGGAGTACCGGAGGAGAATTATTTAATGAATAAACATCACACCCGGGAATTTATAAAAGGGCAAAAGCCAAAGTACCCCCCTAACGTTTGGCCCGAGTACAAAATGCCCATACAACGTTTGAAAAAATACAATAAACCCATTCTTCCGTTAACTTAACCCTTTCCATTAAGTTATAATTATTAAATTACTTTTTCACCCTTACCCTTTCATATCTAATTGTTCTACACTATTATTATTGTTATATGTGTAAAACATTTTACACATATAACAATGTTATATGTGTATACTCTATCCTGCTGGAAACATAACCTGAGCATTCTTGTTGAACTATACATATATATTTTCTTCTGATGATTTATAATTACACATTAAGTAATATATTAGCCAGTAGTATTAGGATAGGACAATGATAATGCATGTGAAGCACTACTTGTTGATTATAATTATCAAATTTTGTCAAGCATTCCGGAGGTACAATAGCCTGAACTTGTGTCATATTACCGAATACTAGGACAATGCATTCATTATAGAATGATTCAAATTCGAGAACATTTTTATTAAAAAAATAGTGTATTATTCATTTATTTGTTCCTCTGTATATATATAGATAAGGACATGGTTAATTTGCTAAAAGAATCTGAAGAATAAACCTCAAGACTATGAAGCATAGCCGTAATGATATTTAATTTGCTAAAAGAATCTGAAGAATAAACCTCAAGACTATGAAGCATAACCGTAATGATATATATATATATAACATATAACAATAATAATAGTGTATAACAATTAGATATGAAAGGGTAAGGGTAAAAAAGTAATTTAATAATTATAACTTAATGGAAAAGGTTAAGTTAACGGAAGAATGAGTTTATTGTATTTTTTCAAACGTTGTATGGGCATTTTGTACTCGGGCCAAACATTAGGGGGGTACTTTGGCTTTTGCCCTTTATAAAATTTATAAAACATCAGGAATATGAGGAGGGATTATAAAACATATAGGAGGGGAATGAGGAGGAATTTATAAATATAAACATTGTGTATAACATCAGGAATATGAGGAGGGATTATAAAACATATAGGAGGGGAATGAGGATTGAGGATGGTTAGGGATGCTAGTCATCTGATGCTGAGTCAGCAAATAATAAATATTGTAGCCACAACTCCGAATTCAAAAGACAAATAATAAATATAGTAGCCACAACTCCGAATTCAAAAGAAATTTATAGGAGGAGGCGAATGATGCTAGTCATCTGATGCGCAGATAATAAATATAGTAGCCACAACTCCGAATTCAAAAGAAATTTATAGGAGGAGTCAAAAGAAATTTATAGGAGGAGGGGAATGATGCTAGTCATCTGATGCTGAGTCAGCAAATAATAAATATAGTAACCACAACTCCGAATTCAAAAGAAATTTATGGAAAAAAGTCAGCAAATTATAAATGCCGAAGATTATAGTAGCCAAAACGCCGACATGGTTAGAGCATCTCCAATGGGGCTCTAGCTCCATCTCCATTTTCAAATTTGGAGACCTTTCATCCCATCTCCAAAACACTATTCATTTTTTTTATTTCTCATTCTACCCTTTTTTACCTTAATATCTTTCTAAAAATTCCTTCCATATCCTTTAATTAAAATGTGTATTGTATATTTAGTGAATGTATCTTATAAAATATTAAACAAAATTTAATTATTTTGGTACAGTTGGAAATGTCTCGACGATAGCTTTAAAATGAGACCAATTTTGAATATTTTTTTATTGTTTGAAAAAAAATAATTGATACAATATTTATAGATAAGATTATTTAGTTATTTTGTATTAGCTTAACATATTTTAAAAAGACTACCCACTCATACAATGCGATCATTAATTGGAAATAGATAAACGATAAATACATAGAATCATTAATTGAAAATACAAACGTTGGACATTGAAATACATAGAACTGAATAATAAAAAAAAATTAAAATTATAACATTAATAATCCCCAGCTTTTAATCCATTTCATTGCCGTGTCTTGCCCACAAATGCTCTATCAGTGCATTTCTAAGTGCAATATGAGCATTTTTGTCTTTGAGTTGCTTGTGTCGAGCAAGAAATCGTTGGATTTGCTCAGCTTCGTTGACATCAATCTCTTGAGTATTCTGAATAATTGCAGGAGTAGACAAAACTAGTCTTTCAGAGTCATCGCGTTCATTCTCGATGATCATATTGTGCAGTATAACACACGCAGACAGGGAGGACATAGATTTGGAGATGACTTACCGGAATATTAAATTATATCTAATTTTTAATGTTATCGTAATTTGCTATTATGTAATTTGTTTTTCCAGTTATTGTAGTTTGTTGTTATTGTATTAGCTTATCTGTATTTTTTTCATCTTCATGTTGTACTTTCATTTTTAATTATTATAATCCGAAATTTTCTATTTCTGTCAAAATTTAATATTAAAATATACTAAATTAGAAAATTTATTTGATTAATGTTATATATGATATTATTAAATTAATTCCAAAGTAATTTTACACTTGATTATTTTACAATGTTAATACAAGTAAAAATTTCATAATTTAAAATTAGTTCCAAAAAGTACTAATATTAGGCTCGTTTTAAAGCATTCGGCGAGGTATTTCCAACAGCATAATTTTTATTTTCCCAAATAGATTATTAATATAAGCAATTTAATGTAAAATTATTTATAACAAAACTAATTAAAAATTCCTAAAAATTATAGAGATGCTTGGTTGGAGTGGGTCTCTATTTCCTCATCTCTATAATGAAATATTCCTGGGAATATTTCATTATAGAGATGAGGAAATAGAGACCCCCATTGGAGATGCTCTTAGGGGAGTTAGCCAAAACGCCGAAGAATAGTAGTCAAGAAAAGTTATAAACAAGGGGGGCATCAAAAATACTCATTCAAAAGAAATTTATAAACATGGTTAGGGGAGGAATGCGCAGGGATCATCTGATGCGTGCCCGCATCATCACCTAGTAATCTGACCATCAGGATGAGGAGGAATTATAGAACATATAGCAGCACCCGCATCATCACCTAGTAATCTGACCATCAGGAATGCACCCCCTAGTAATCTGACCACTGACCATCAGGATGAGGAGGAATTATAGAACATATAGCAGTAGGGGAATGAGGGGATCCCATCAACAGGGATCATCTGATGCGGGTCAAAATACTTATTCAAAAGAACCTGAGATGCCCTTCATAAAACACACCCAAAACAACTCCTATATTTATTTATTTAATTTTTTTTTTTCTCTCTCCCTTCCTCTTCTATTCAAAAAGTTAAGAAAATAATAATTTTTCTCTCCCTCCCTCTTCTATTCAAAAAATTAAGAAAATAATAATTTTAAAAATTCTTACAAAATAAAAAATTTAAAAACTAAAAAAAATTTAAAAATTTAAAATTTTAAAAACTTTAAAAATAATTCAAAAAAAATCAAAAAAATCATATAATATATTTTTTGCTGGACTCCCAAAAGTTTCTCATATAATATGTTTGCTATTTCAATTAATTTGCTGGACCTCCAAAACTATTTTATATGAGCAAACAAAGTGCACCGTTCCGAAGACGTGTCGTAGGCACGTGTCAACGGGAAAACCTAATATATTAACAAATTATAATATAACGGCGGGAGACATAAAAACAATACCCAGAAAAATAAAGATTACCTTTGTTTTGCTTTAGAAATATATGAAATCCAAGAGTTGACTGACTGAAATAGAAATGGATCTCTCATAAAACAACCTACTAGAAATATATGAAATCCAAAAATAAACTGAGATAACAGGCAGGGCCGGTGCTGAGGTATTTGAGGCCCTGGGCGAAAATGTAACACCCCGAATTCCAAAAACAACTGAATTCGAGATTTCCACAGGATCTTTACACTTCTTTCGTACAATTTTACAAGGAATTTAAAACTTTTATTTCAACAATAATTACATCAGAGTCTTTTACATCAATACGCAGCGGAATCAATAAAATACAACAATAATGAATGTATAATTGTTACAACTTTAACATTTAAGTAATCAACAGCATCATCAATCATCTTTATATCTTCATGTAACTCCATTTCCTGCATATAAAACTGTGGGCGCGTCAGTTGCTTACAACTGACGAAATATTATACACGGTCATCCTCTCTATGCCGGAAACAGTATAACGATTCTTAAATACTTTAGCAAACACAAACTCGATCACAAACAGAACTACAAAGGGACTATCCTATAGATGTCGTGTTGTGCGGTGCACTTAGTCCTTAATGCAGTTATTATATTATATGACACTAATGCACACTTGTTCGGATTCTATGCATCCCATACTACATAGGTCCGAGGGCAAGCCCTTAATCGTTCTTCATCTTGTAGGGTTCAATCCCTCGTCATGACTTAATCTACTACTGTAACTACGGTAAGTATCCTAGATATTTTCTGACCTACGAACTCATGTCTAGGCACTCTGGAGGGAATCCCATCACTGACATGACTCATCATGCAGACATCCTGTGGTAATTCAGCTCTCACCATAGACATGACACCACCCGTAGTCTTCAAATATCCCACGAGCGTCGCCACCGGGACGGTACTCTGGAACAGTATCCTCACCCAGACTCATCATGGGAATTCCTGGGATATGCTCTCGCCGCTATCCAATGGCTCTCATACTCAATGTTTTTCTCTTACTTTCATCACGTCTTCACTATGTATCTATCTGTAATTTCGGTAAGTATCATAGATGTTCTATAATTACAAGCACGTGTACAGAAAACCTGGAGGGGAATCCCATCGCTGACATGACTCATCATGCAGACATCCTGTGGTAATTCAGCCTCACTTCATGGTACACGATCCTCTTGCAGCCACCAAACATCCCACAAGCATCGCTACCAGGATGGTACTCTAGAGTAGTATCCACGTCATGTCACGACTCATCGTGAAGAACCTGTGCATACCCTCAACAACACCCATCCAATGGCCCTCAACTCGTGTTTTCCTTTCACTTCCATCACAGCCTTACAAGACTTGTTTTAAAAGAAAATCATCACAACCTAGAGCTAGCTTTCCTTACCGGACTTAAATCAAAACAACAGAGACAGTCAGCCTACCTGGCTACTTCTCAAGAGACGCTCAACCCTCAATGGTTAGCTCTCAAATCATAAATAAAACTGCCGGTCACTAGGGTCTCGCCTAGCCTCTAGATTCCAATAACTATCTCTTTCTAGAGATCAACATTATTTCATAATCAATCTCAATAATAATTCCATTTCCTTTGTTCACAAATCTTTTTCTCAAAACATTTCTTTTATAACCTCATCACATGAGAACCATTCAATTAGAATCTCTTTATCAATTTTCATCTTTCACATCCTGGTGTGCATTTCACAATAAAACTCAATCAAATATTAATAACCATAAAGTCTCATATTCAACTTATTTAACTTTCATTTGTCAAGAATCAAATCCAAACTCAAAACCAAAATAAACAGTTCGGTTCAGTCGACTGGTGACAATATCAGTCGACTGTTCCGTGAGTACTTGAACATCAAAACAACAGTCAGCTCGATCCAGTCGACTGTGAAAGCAGACAGTCGACTGCTCTACGAGACTTGAAACTTCAGTAATAACACAGTCGGTTCGGTCGACTGGTGACAGTATCAGTCGACTGTCCCGCGAATACCTTGAAAACTCAAACATCAAATTTATGACAGCAGCAGTCGACTGTGAAAGTAGTCAGTCGACTGTCCTGCTGACGAAAACCAATTTTTAACACTTACCAGTCGACTGTGGAAGTGAACAGTCGACTGTCAATCACACAAATTGCAGCCTACATATAATTTTCGACCTTGTAATTGATTTGTACTTCCATATAAAAATATAGATCATTTTTAGAAATGTATTCCTTTAAAACAATATCGTATATGTTATCAAATTCTCAAGTTTCTCATTTTTCAATGAAATCCTTAAAATGCATCAAAACACATATTCAATCCATTTTCCAAATAAGCTGTTTTCTTTTATCAAAATTTACTTTACAAAAGTCGTTATACTCCTATAAATAATATTTTGAGGTTAGAATCACACTTCTTTGTTACATTAGCATCGAAAGTCATTTCTCCAGACATTTGCATTATGTCAATTACTATTTCAATCATGCATCATACAATTTGAACTTACCAAATTGCACATATTCTTGCATGCAAATATTCTAACAATCATCATAACACATTTTGAGCCATAAATTTAACCATTCACATCTATCACAATAGTTAGAATTTAGCAATTAACAACTAGCATGTAGTATCATCATATCAATTCAATTTAAACCAAATAAATCATATCTCATCTATCATGCATTTTCTACTCCTAAATTAGAAAGCATTTAAGAAACACCCACCTAAATTGAAGAAATGGTACCCAAATGAACCCCTAGAATTTGGAGCTCCCAAAGAAAACTCCAATTGCAATCCTCCTCGAAATTCGTGCACCAAAGCAAGCCCCCAAGCTCCACATTTCGGCAAGCATCCATCAAGTTTCCAAAGGCACCGTGAGCACTTCATTTGCATCTTCGAATATACACATACTATATATATACATACATATGTTTACACACACACACACACACACACATATATATATATATATATACATATTGAATTGTATGGTGGATATTAGGAGAGTAGGACAATTGGATTGTTTGCTTGGGGGGATTCCTTTCGGAAATGGCAGGAGAGAGGAAGGAGAAGAGATGAGAGAATGAGAGACTAAGGGTGCACTTTTATAAGAGAGCTAATGGGTAGTTATAGCAACCACCCCACATGTACACCACTAACCCCATATCTAAAACTTGTTTTCCCTCCCTCTTTTCAAAAATCAAAATTCAGAATTTTTCCCTCCTCTCACATCAGCCCGGCCCCCAACAGTGTGCACATTGCACGTGTGCACGTGCACGTGCTTTGTGTACACCCAAAAATAAATTATTCAATTAATTCCTTTAAAACAATTATTTATATATGTAATAAATATGTAAAATTAACTTTAAAATTATACTTTTCATGCACAATTAAAATAGAAAGAAACATTTCATGAAAATTTATTTTGAAGGAAGAACGCGCTTAAACACGTGCGTAGCCCGTAAAATCTCAAAAATACAAAAAATTAATTTTACCAACCTGAAAAATATTTATAATTAATTGGAATGCAGCATAAAATATATATTTAATATACATATTCAATAATGTACTCAAACGTACCAAAAAAAATACGTGTATTGCACGTAGAAAAATTTATTTTAATAAAGATAGTCAAAAATTAAATTTTCGTTTACAAAACAAATTCAAACATGTTTATAAAAATAAATGATTGAAATCCATTGAAAAACTTTGCACGTAATGGTGGAAAACACGAAATCGACACGTACATCGATAATACGTAAAAAGCACGTAAAAACTCAAAGATTGAAATTTATCATTTGAGTTGTCTCAAATGTGATTTTAAGAATATGGGATTGCATAAATAATTGGAATTCAAAATACATATCAAAATGCGTTATGGATATAATCAATAACAGTACAAAAATGTACGTGCGTAACACCCGAGGGCAAAATTGTCATTTAAATTTTGTAGGGTGTTACAGAAAAAAATGGGCCCTTTATAAATACGCATGTATTTTTATATATATTAATAAATTATAATATAACGGCGGGGGACATAAAAAAAATACCCAGAAAAATAAAGATTACCTTTGTTTTGCATTATGACACCAAATACTCCATATTTTTCATTAACTATAGTGACAGCGTCTCTTGCACCTGCCTGAAAAAAAATCACATCTCATCTAAAATATAATACCAGGGCCCAGGAATCAAGCTGATCATATAAATAAGCTTCAAATTTCAGTTGGCCACTAAACTTGCCTAACAATAAAATAAATCAACAATACTATTGTTGGAGTGATTTCTACCTCAGTACCTCCTAAACCCACAAAAGAGATTCTCAATTCAATTAATTAAAAAAAAATGACATGAGAGGGCTGAACTACAAGAGTAGTGCTAAGAAGACCAACAACTTTTGTAGTCTTGCTAAGAAGACCAACAACTCAAACTACGCCTCTGATACCCGAGACACCATGACTACAACTTCAACTACAACTCCTGCTAAGAAAAAAAACTCTGTAAAAGAAACAAACGAAATTCTCAACTGACAATTTGAAGAAGATCTGAAGATGCCGGAAGGGGAGAGAAAGAGTGAGTGAGAGAGAGAATTTGAAGAAGATGAAGAGGCTGGACAAAAAAAAATTGAAGAAGTTGAAGTGACACTGAAAGAGAGATAGAGAGAGATTGCTAAATTGGGCAGAAAAATAAAGATTACCTTTGTTTTGCATTATGACACCAAATACTCCATATTTTTCATTAACTATAGTGACAGCGACTCTTGCACCTGCCTGAAAAAAAATCACATCTCATCTAAAATATAATACCAGGGCCCAGGAATCAAGCTGATCATATAAATAAGCTTCAAATTTCAGTTGGTCACTAAACTTGCCTAACAATAAAATCAATCAACAATACTATTGTTGGAATGATTTCTACCTCAGTACCTCTTAAACCCACAAAAGAGATTCTCAATTCAATTAATTAAAAAAAACGACATGAGAGGGCTGAACTACAATAGTAGTGCTAAGAAGACCAACAACTCTTGTAGTCTTGCTAAGAAGACCAACAACTCAAACTACGCCTCTGATACCCGAGACACCATGACTACAACTTCAACTACAACTCTTGCTAAGAAAAAAACTCTGTAAAAGAAACAAACGAAATTCTCAACTGACAATTTGAATAAGATCTGAAGATGCCGGAAGGGGAGAGAAAAAGTGAGTGAGAGAGAGTATTTGAAGAAGATGAAGAGGCTGGACAAAAAAAAATTGAAGAAGTTGAAGTGACACTGAAAGAGAGAGAGAGAGAGAGAGAGAGAGATTGCTAAATTGGGCAGGGATCATCCATGGTTAGGGGAGGAATAGACCAAAATGTACTATGTGAAGTGATCAATAAAAATAACATAATATTTGTAACCATCAATAGAGTATAATGGAGAAGTCCATAAATCAGTGTAAATAAGATCAAGGGAAGCATTTGATATCAATGTTGATTGACTGAATGGGAGTTTATGACTCCTATTACATTAACATGAATTGTAATGTCAATGCAATTAATTAAAAAAAAACGACATGAGAGGGCTGAACTACAAGAGTAGTGCTAAGAAGACCAACAACTCTTGTAGTCTTGCTAAGAAGACCAACAACTCATAATACGCCTCTGATACCCGAGACACCATGACTACAACTTCAACTACAACTCCTGCTAAGAAAAAAACTCTGTAAAAGAAACAAACGAAATTCTCAACTGACAATTTGAAGAAGATCTAAAGATGCCGAAAGGGGAGAGAAAGAGTGAGTGAGAGAGAGAATTTGAAGAAGATGAAGAGGCTGGACAAAAAAAAATTGAAGAAGTTGAAATGACACTGAAAGAGAGAGAGAGAGAGATAGCTAAATTGGGCAGGGATCATCCATGGTTAGGGGAGGAATAGACCAAAATGTACTATGTGAAGTGATCAATAAAAATAACATAATATTTGTAACCATCAATAGAGTATAATGGAGAAGTCCATAAATCAGTGTAAATAAGATCAAGGGAAGCATTTGATATCAATGTTGATTGACCGAATGGGAGTTTATGACTCCTATTACATTGACATGAATTGTAATTAAAGGAGAAACCACTTGAAACATCACGCCTAAAATTTGAAACCATACTTTTGAAGATGGATAAAGAGGGATGGCCAAGACGATGATGCCAATCTATAGTCGACACTTTAACACTGGAAAGAGCTAGAATAGGTGCAGGAGATGGCCACTCATAAATGTGGTGCCTAGGTGGACCCTGAATGAGTTGTGCCCCCGTGAGACGACCCTTCACAACAAAAGAATTAGAAGTGATTTCTATAATGAGATTATTGTCTAAGCAAAGTTGTGAAATGGAAATAATAAAATTATTATCAACTGCCGCCTCCTCGCCATTGATCCGGACTCCCGCTCCGCAATCCGACCATGCTCCCGAAATCCCAATGTCGTCCGCCCACAACGTCGTCGTCCCCCCACAACGTCGTCATCATCACCTCCACATATCAACATCAACAGCAAAGGCATTCCCTTCTGCACCTCCCATCTCCGAAAACCCTTCTCCTCACTGTCTTCATCCCCAAACCCTGAACACTCTTTGTAACACCCCTGTCCCGAGCTCGGACAATTTATATAATTTATCAGACAAATTATTTATAGCATAGTACAACTGTCCACCACAGGTTGCCTCTCAAAAGGTGGTTAACCAGATTGGTGACTCTTGATCATAGGCATTATTATTTATAGTTAATTATTTTTTTGCAACTCCCGATGTGGGACAATTTTCCTCTTACTTCTTTCTCTCTTCCCCGTGAGCACAAAGCCACAATGGTGGGCCCCGTTCCCACGTGGCACAAGTGACGATAGCAGCACAAGTTGTCGTTCTCTCCTCACCTGCACACGAGGGCCCCACACAAACTGCCACGTAAGTGGTCTCTGACTTCACGAGCAACACACACAGTAGCATACTGCTGCTGTTCTTCACGTGTGGGCACCCCCTCTACTATTCATTTTCAATTTATTTACTAAACTGCCATCATGCATTATTATTATTATTATTATTATTATATATATATATATATATATATATATATATATATATATATATATACTAGATTTGCCCGTGGGCACGTGCCTACTGCACGTCTTCGGAACGATACGGCATATGAAAGGCTTGTAAACAGTAAAACAATAATTATGTAGCTCATGTTTGAATAGTAAAACAATAATTAGTTGTAAATAAAAGTCCATGTTTCCATTAGTATATGTTGAAAAATAATTATAAATAGGGTGTAAAATCCAATTTCTTAGAACTTTGAGTGTGGAAAATGATGAAATTTAACTGCTGATGAGATATTTGCTATTTTCAATATAACATGAGCAATAAAAAAATGCATAAAAAATATGAAATTTTACAAACCTGAAATCTGAAAATATAAATTTCTGAGTAAATAGAGAGAGATAAATAAATAAAGAAGTTGTTTTGGGGATTTGAATTTGAGTTTTGGGAAAAAAAATTTGGACAGAAAAATATGTTTTGTGAAGTTAGATCTGGACCATTGATCTCAATCATATTAAATGAGAGCCATTTGATAGCTTTCTTTGTGTTTTATTATATAGATATATATATATATATATATATATATATATATATAATAAAACACAAAGAAAGCTATTAAGTGGCTCTCCTTCAATCCCCCCAAAATCAAAGACCTAGATCTAACCTCACAAAACATATTTTCTCCCCAAAACTCAAATTCAAACCCCCCCCCCCCAAAAAAAAACAAAAAAACTCATTTATTCTTTTAATTATTTCTCTCTCTCTCTATATATATATATATATGGAAACATGGACTTTTATACCCAAATTTATAATTATTTTTCACCATATTCTAATGGAAACATGGACTTTTATTTATAACTAATTATTGTCATACTATTCAAACTTCATCTACATAATTGTTGATTTACTGTTTACAAGACTTTTCATATGCTGTATCGTTCTGAAGACGTATTGTAGGCACGTAGCCACAGGAAAATCTAGTATATGTATATATTTCAAATTACGGGGTGTTATACACACCCCCTTCAGAAATCAGCGTCCTCGCTGACCATGGGGCATGCACAAACCTGATTCTGCTAGTTGTACAGTCCCCTGCCTGGGCGACCTGTCCCAACCTCGCTCCCTCTCAGGCATACTTACCATTACATCTGCTAGCTCCATCTCAGACATAACCACCATCGAAAGTCGGCTCTGATACCAATTGTAACACCCCTGCCCTGAGCTCGGACAATTTATACAATTTATCAGACAAATTATTTATAATATAGTACAACTGCCCACCACAGGCTACCTCTCAAAAGGTGGTTAACCGAATTGGTGACTCTTGATCATAGGCATTATTATTTATAGTTAATTATTTTTTTGCAACTCCCGATGTGGGACAATTTTCCTCTTACTTCTTTCTCTCTTCCCCGTGAGCACAGAGCCACAATGGTGGGCCCCGTACCTACGTGGCATAAGTGACGACAGTAGCACAAGCTGTCATTTTCTCCTTACCTGCACATGAGGGCCCCACACAATGTAACACCTGTTTTTTTTTTTTAATTCCTTGATTATTTGGTTTAAATTATTTTTAAAATATGTTTCTGAGTATATTTACCCCTATTAATTGATTTTATTAGTATTAGAATGATTAAATTGATATTTTAGGGTAAACGAGAAAAATTTGGAAATATATGAGTTTTGGGATGAGTTTTCTCGGTAGATACGAATCCGTTTCGACCCGAATTTTTTTTGGGGCGTCTATACATTGTAGGGGATTGATAAAATGCTAAAGTAGTAGAGTTTTCAGGTTGTGGCATTTAGTTGCAAAAATTTGATTGAAATAACCCCTTTTAAGGTATTTTCCTTAGCAAATGGGCTTAAGGCCCATAACCCTAAAACTAATTTTTATTATAACCCTAAACCATTTTCCTAAAGGGTCATTTTCCCTATCTCCTTTCTTTCCCATCTGGCCGACCGAAACAAAAAAAAAAGGAAGAAGAAGCCATTAAACTCCAACTAGGGTTTTGAAATCTATCTAATTCTCCACTTCCAAAAATCCAAATCTTTTAGGGTTTTGGTAGAGTGTTGAGTTCTCTTCCACGTGGTGGTGTTCGTTTTTCCCGAGGTTTCCGAAAAGGTATAAGAAATTGTATGTGAGTTTAGCAAATTTTATGCTTTTCATTTCTTTCTCTAGAAATTGATGTAGGGAGGTGTAGAGAGTATATAGAACATGTTAGAAGTTAGGATTGGTGCATCCCATAGTGAAATCGTGAAGTTCTAATTTCGGCATATAGCCAAATTTTCGAGTTTGTGAAGTGGAGTAGGAAACTTGCTTCTAGTAAGTTTAGAAATTTCATGGGAGGTTGTGGAGTAGTGTGAGAGTGTTAATACGAATTTAGAATGAGTTTTGTAGCCTTAGAACTTAGTGAAAATGATTCGAGAATAAAAAGGGTTATTTTTGCACACCGGGTGTTCGGTGGAATGCCCGAGCGAGAGTGAAGTGAGCATTTGATATATCCGGTGGTGTAATTAAGTTTTATTGTTGTTATTAATCCTAATTTGAGATATTAGGAATAAGTGAGTAAGGAAAGTAGGAGATAGAGAATTTTCTTAGTAATAAGTTTCCGATTAATCAATGAATTTTGTATGGGGATCCGAATTCGAAATCCATCGATGTAGCTCACCTACATATGTCATTTGTGACACGTGGGTGAAGACGGATTCGAATTTGGAGGTTCGTAGGCCGAGTTTTGAGTTTTGAGCTAATCGGTCCTATAATTTTCTATTTAGGTTGAAAATTTTGAATTTTGATTCGCTACCGGGCGGACGCGGGACCTCGTCTACTTGATCCGTCAAGTGAGTATGTTGTGTTTATGTATATTCTATGTTGTGGCCGAATTTTGTGGCATTTCAATATAATTTGTAGAAGTTATGCAAAAAATTCAATTTTCCGAAAAATACGGATTTTTAAGGCCCGAAAATGGGATTTTGAGATATTTGGTGTAATTAACTATTTTAAGTAGATAAAACCTATATTATGGGTTAATGTGACGTGTTGAAGTATAAAAATTAAATATATTAAATCGTTTATGCATATTTTTACCCCGTGCATGTTTTGTGCATGTTTTTAGGGTATATAGGCCGATATAGGTAATTGGGTATATGCAGAGCCTTGTGTATGGGCTAGCATGCTATGGATGGATGTTATAAGATGTAATTAGACAAAATTAGTGATTGTGATCATGTTTTGAAAATCCGTGTAATTATAGTGCACGTTTTATGCATGTTTTGGGGCATATAAGCCCTATAGGTGATTTTACTTATATGAAACATGATGTATGAGCTAGTATGCTATAATTGGATATTATAAGATTTAATTAGAGGAAATAAGTGGTTTTGGCCCCTTATGATGGGAAACCCGCATGTGTGGTGTTTATTTGTAATATATATATAGATGATTATGATGTGTGATGCAATAATTGATGAAATTAAATAAGTGGATACATGTTTACATTCTAATCATGTTCGAAGACAAGTAATGGGTAATCATATGATATTATTACGTGATGAAGTATATTTTGATATGTTTACGATACGGAATAACACCTTACAATTCTTTAATTAATGATATAACTTGGCGTATGTCTATATATGATTTAATGAAGTAGTAAATATCATGGTACCCTTAATGTGAATTGTTATGGCAAAATAAATATCTTAGCGCATTAATATTATGCAATAATATGATATGATAAGTTATGTGTTGAATAACAGGGTGTATGCATAGTGTGGTATAATGACATGAAGGTAAAAGATCAGCTGGTACGTGCTAATAAAATGATGTATTAATTCTTGTAATTAAAGTCAAGGATGTGGCTATTGTTTAATTAAAAAGCTGTGATGCTTTATGTTGAATTAGTAAAATGGAAAGATGAAATGATTAATGCTAATAACAGATGGTTTTGTTGACCAGTACCTACAGCAATCCTGAGGGTTTGGGCTAGACCTCCTAATACCCAAGGACCGGCTTGGGGTAAGTGGACCCAAACTATGTTTGGGGTAAGTGGATTTTATCGCCCAAGCTATCGGCTTGAGGCCCGGTTTTCCCTCGATGACAGCTGTCGCGAGGAAGTACCCAGTTTATCTGGGGTAAGTGGTTTTTCCCTCTTGGCTTCGGCTGGGAGGAAGTACCCAGTTTATCTGGGGTAAGTGGTTTTTCCCTCGATGACAGTCGTCGCGAGGAAGTACCCAGGTTACCTGGGGTCAGTGGCTTTTCCCTCTTGGCTTCGGCCGGGAGGAAGTACCCAAGTTCTACTTGGGGTAAGTGGTTCCCTCGCTAGTTCGGCTAGGAGGAAGACGTAGCCTCGGACGAGTAAGACTCTGTGTGAGCATCGGGCCACGTGTTTACTGGGCTGTCGGCTTTCAGTATGTTAGGATACTGTGGCTCACTGGTCGACAAACTAATAAAATAACTTAGTGTTAATAATAAATGTGATAGTAATGAAAGTGGATAGTGGAATGTGAATTGTGGATGAGAAAGAAAGTGGTTGTGAATGAAGTAATTGTGAAAGAAAATGAGTTATGAGTTAGTGTATGAAAAGAAGTGATAAATGCAGTACGTGGTTAATTTAAAATGATAGTAATAAAAGAGATGGGTTATCATGAATAATACGAAGTAATGGTATTATGTGTGTGATCATTAAAGTACAATACAGTTGATGTAAGTTGTTACACCTTGGAATTGTGTCAAGGAACTACCTGCCCGCTATTTCTGTGGAAATTGTGGAAACTACCTGCCTTGGCATAATTCGCAGGGTGAGCTGGTATGATAGTGGTAATGATTAATGGAAATAAAGAATTAAATTAAGTGAAGATGATAAGTGATTGAAGTGAATCAATAATCAAGCTATCGGCTTGAGATGTGATGTGATATAACCCAAACTGTGTGTTTGAGGTGCAGTGATTATTACCCAAGCTATCGGCTATGGGGTGTGATATGTGGTGGCCCCAAATTGTGTTGGGGATTAAGTGAAAATGATAATAAGACATATTGCTTATAAGAATGAGAATTACTAAAGTGATGTAATGAGATGTGAATGAGCTATAAAACATGGTTGTGATGCAATGAGTATAATTATTCTTATTAATGATGTGTTAATGATGTGATGAAATGTGAGTAAATTGCATGGGCAATGAGATGTGGTAATTATGTCATAAGACATGAAGGAAGGTGGTATTATGAGAATAGATACATATGTTTATGATGTGACACTTATTATAACACAATAAAATAAATACCTGTATTATGAGATTGGGTATGAAAATGGTTATTAAAGAAAGTATGTTGGGATATGAGTATGTGTACCTTGGAAGTGTGTCAGGGAACTACTCGACCGCTATTTCCGTGGGAATTGTGAGAACTACCTGCCTTGGCACAACTTCCAGGATGAATGTGTGTGCTGATGACATAATATAAGTAAATGAAGCGCATGGTTAAATAGAGTTGGAGAAATGATGTAATAACATCATGTAGTTATATTAATATAAATAGTGAAATGCTATTATGACGATACTTGTGGAAGAATGAATCTTGGGTTAGAGTAGTTAAATTGAAAAGTAATGGATGGTATGTGTATTCGTACTATACAGATGTCGAATAAGTATGTATATATATATATATATATACGAGGTTGATGTGAAGTATATTATGAAATGTGGGAAGTTATGGATAATTAAATAGTTGAATGCCGGATTAACAAAGTATTTGATATATCATTGTATTGACGATGTTGTTGTGTTCAGGATTCAGGTTGCATTATCTTAATTTGGTATTCGTAAGTTTAATTTATTTTCTTTATACTATTTTAATTTGTCATTAGATTAATAACTATACTCACACCAGAAGCGTGGATTGGTAGGGATGAAGTTTAATTTAAAATTTTGTATTATTTAGTTGTAGGAATAGTAAAATTTATGATTTAAATTGTATTAGGGATGTATAAGCATGTATATAACGATGAGGAGTATAGTGTGGGGTGGTGTGGTATGTTTGTAACCCGTACCCATCTCTTTGTGGAGTACCGGGCTCTGTGGTAGGTTTTACAAGGATTTTTCTAAAATTTTACCTTGATTTTCAAAGAAATTTATAGTTTTTATTTGATATGTGATAATCCGTTATGAGTTTGGCCCCCAGAGCATTATATATTATTGCCTGTATGTTTCTGCTCATTTTGGCCTGGGGAGCCCGTGAATTTATTGTGTATTGTGAGCTATGGAATTTTGAGCAGAATTCCGTAAGCTTTTTGTGTTTCGGGGTAAAATTTACAGGGGAAACTCTGCCAAAATTTTCCTTGAAATATAACTTTCTTCATGATCAAAGTGATATAAAAGTTGAAGGAATTGAATTTGGAGACTTAGTTTTCAAAAAAAAAAAAAATGGGGTGTTACAGTTTGGTATCAGAGCCTAGGTTAACTAGGAATTTGTTAATCCTAGTGATCTTACCATGTGAGTATGGGTTCATTTTCGCTTAGATGGAGATATAGAGTGTATTTTAGGCGGGTGTTTTGTTGAAGAATAGATTATATAGTGGAATGGTACGATCCTCATTAGACTTTGGTCTGACCTTGAGTCAGCATTTCCTTTCATGACCCTGCATATGGGTTGACCTCTGTAGAAATCCCGGTGTGAATTTGCGCACTATTGGAGTATTCTATTATATTGATTGCTATGTACCGTAAGGGGCTATTCCCAGGAGATCTGGTGTAGGTCCTATGGACGTATGTTCTATAGGTGTATATTTTATATATTGAGGAGTGATGTGTGGTTATGGTTTCATCCCATATTTGGGGAGATTGATTGGTTGTAGAAGGTTATGTAGGTCATCTGCGTAGTTGGGGTATGATGCAGGCAGGATTTGGGTGAGACAGCCTGATGAAATATAGTTTTGATTGTAGGTAATGCCTTGGATGATGAAAATTATGCCCGTGGGGTTCAGTAGAAATATCTAAGGCAAAGATTGAGATTGTTGATGTGGGTTGCAAAGTTTCTGGTATATTCGAAGAGGTTCTTGGTCCCCTACCTTGGTGAACTCTAGAGTTCAAGGTTGATTTGATATTTGGTATGACTCCAATTTCTAAATCAGCTAGTGGTATAGCACTTTAGGAATAAGGAGAGATGAAAGAGTTTGAGGAGATGTTTCTGGAAGAGGTTATCGGTTCAAATGATATGCCGTGGGCGTGCCGACAGTTTTGTAACAAGGAAGATAGTTCACCGAGAAGGTGTACTGAGTAAGGTGACTGTTAGGTATTCATTGTTGAGAATAGATAATTGGTTGGATAAGTTGTGGGGAGTGTCACTAATCTCCCGATTAGGGTTGCACACCGAGTACTATCAGATAATCATCGAAAAGGGGAAAAACCTCAAGAATTGTTTTTCGTACTCGGTATGAATTGGATGAGTTCTTAGTGATATCTTTTGGGCTGGCGAACGTCCCTGCAGTTTTTATGAATTTGACGAATTGGGCCTTTCACCCTTATATTAACAGGGTGTGATTGTAATTGTAGATGATATTTGGTGTACTTTCACAGTATGGAGGGGCAGAGATGGCACCTCAAAACTGAGTGGTAGACTCGTTGGGACTAGAAGCGGTATGATATGTCTGTAAATTGTCATTTTTGGGAGTGAGAAGTATGATTTTTAGGCACATTGTGTATGTTGAAGGCATATTTGAAGATCCAAAGAAAATTTCGATGGTGAAATGATGAAGAACAGTCCCCGAATGTGGCGAAGATTCGGCATTTCTTGGACTTGGCTAGTTAGTATCGAAGGTTCATTCCTCGATTTTATATTATTGCTATACCGATGACTCATTTTATTATAAAGAATGAGCCATTGGTATGACCTGAATAGCGTGGAAAGACATTTTCAAGAGTTAAAGGAAGAATTAGGAAGAATTAACGATAGCTTGCGTTTTGATTACTCCGAAAAGGGAGTCTCTTCGAATAGATGCGAATATATGTGATATAGGCAGGTGCAGCTTGATGCATGAGGGAAGACTTATGGCTTAGGCATTTAGGCCGTTGTGGTCATATAGAGTGAGTTATCTTACTCAGCTTTGAAATTGGTAGTAGTAATAACGATGTGAAGATATTCCTTGTTGGGAAGCAGTTCAGTTTTGAACAGATTAGAAGAGTTTGAAGTATTCTTTTTGTAATAGGAGCTTAGCCTGAGGCAATAGAGGTGACTCGAGTTCATTAGTAGCTTGGGTGTGGAATGAAATATCACCCGGGACAGCAATGGGATTTTGGCCTTAATGACGTCCCAGGAGTGGACGGTGCTAAATTCATTAGACCAATTTGATTTTATTTCAGTAGTAGAGGGTGATCCAACCTTATATATCGGTAGTTTGTTGTTACAGCTGTCTATCTTACAGTTGACCAGTCAAACATGAATTCAAAAATTTCTGTTTGTGACCGAGGATGCAAAATCGAATTCTGGATGGGATTAATGAATGTAATGCAGATTGGTCAGTAGGCGGAAGGGAAATCCTTGTATTATCGTAGATTTGTTGTTCTTGATGAGGATGGCTTGTGGTAGTGGGTAATGGAGAATGCTCCTTATACTCAGTATATTGTCTATCCTGGTGGCATGAAGATGCATCAAGATTCTAGGAGAATATTTTATTGGTCCGGAGCGAGGAAAAATATTAATTGTCAGGTGAGCATGGACAAGCCTCTTTTGAGGTGTGTAGTCAACAAAAGGAAAGGTGATGCAGATCAGTGGCGAAAGCTTCCGGAAGTTAGAAGTTGGAGACTGGGTGTTCTTAAAGGTATCCCTTATCCATGGAGTACGCCGTTATAGGAATTGGGAAAAAGTTAGACCCGAGGTATGATGGCCCTTCAGAGTTATAGAAGGAATTGGAACTGTGATATATTGTTGAAGCTTATTTTGGAGATATCGGGTATTCTTGATGAATTTCTTGTTTCTACGTCGAGAAAAGTGTGAGAGATCTATCTCAAGTATGGAGCCGTTGTAGATTGAAGTCCAGCTGGATGTGGCATTGGATGTGATATCCTATGAAACTAGTGGTTATTGTAGGTCGATAGTGCGGCAGACCAGACGACGAGTTGTTCAGCAGTTAATAGTGCAATGAAGTAATGATGCTGATAATATACGTTGAAATCCTAGGTGATGGTGTGGAGGAGGTATTTTGAATTTGTTCGAGGAGTTATTTTAACCTCGTAGCTCGAGGACGAGCTTCTTTTGAGGTGTGTAGAATGTAACACCTGTTTTTTTTAATTCTTTGATTATTTGGTTTAAATTATTTTTAAAATATGTTTCTGAGTATATTTACCCCTATTAATTGATTTTATTAGTATTAGAATGATTAAATTGATATTTTGGGGTAAACGGGAAAAATTTGGAAATATATGAGTTTTGGGATGAGTTTTCTCGGTAGAGACGAATCCGTTTCGACCCGAATTTTTTTGGGGTGTTTATACATTGTAGGGGATTGATAAAATGCTAAAGTAGTAGAGTTTTCAGGTTGTGGCATTTAGTTGCAAAAATTTGATTGAAATAACCCCTTTTAAGGTATTTTCCTTAGCAAATGGGCCCATAACCCTAAAACTAATTTTTATTATAACCCTAAACCATTTTCCTAAAGGGTCATTTTCCCTATCTCCTTTCTTTCCCATCTGGCCGACCGAAACAAAAAAAAAAGGAAGAAGAAGCCATTAAACTCCAACTAGGGTTTTGAAATCTATCTAATTCTCCACTTCCAAAAAATCAAATCTTTTAGGGTTTTGGTAGAGTGTTGAGTTCTCTTCCACGTGGTGGTGTTCGTTTTTCCTGAGGTTTCCGAAAAGGTATAAGAAATTGTATGTGAGTTTAGCAAATTTTATGCTTTTCATTTCTTTCTCTAGAAATTGATGTAGGGAGGTGTAGAGAGTATATAGAACATGTTAGAAGTTAGGATTGGTGCATCCCATAGTGAAATCGTGAAGTTCTAATTTTGGCATATAGCCAAATTTTCGAGTTTGTGAAGTGGAGTAGGAAACTTGCTTCTAGCAAGTTTAGAAATTTCATGGGAGGTTGTGGAGTAGTGTGAGAGTGTTAATACGAATTTAGAATGAGTTTTGTAGCCTTAGAACTTAGTGAAAATGATTCGAGAATAAAAAGGGTTATTTTTGCACACCGGGTGTTCGGTGGAATGCCCGAGCGAGAGTGAAGTGAGCATTTGATATATCCGGTGGTGTAATTAAGTTTTATTGTTTTTATTAATCCTAATTTGAGATATTAGGAATAAGTGAGTAAGGAAAGTAGGAGATAAAGAATTTTCTTAGTAATAAGTTTCCGATTAATCAATGAATTTTGTATGGGGATCCGAATTCGAAATCCATCGATGTAGCTCACCTACATATGTCATTTGTGACACGTGGGTGAAGACGGATTCGAATTTGGAGGTTCGTAGGCCGAGTTTTGAGTTTTGAGCTAATCGGTCCTATAATTTTCTATTTAGGTTGAAAATTTTGAATTTTGATTGGCTACCGGGCGGACGCGGGACCTCGTCTACTTGATCTGTCAGGTGAGTATGTTGTGTTTATGTATATTCTATGTTGTGGCCGAATTTTTTGGCATTTCAATATAATTTGTAGAAGTTATGCAAAAAATTCAATTTTCCGAAAAATACGGATTTTTAAGGCCCGAAAATGGGATTTTGAGATATTTGGTGTAATTAACTATTTTAAGTAGATAAAACCTATATTATGGATTAATGTGACGTGTTGAAGTATAAAAATTAAATATATTAAATCGTTTATGCATATTTTTACCCCGTGCATGTTTTGTGCATGTTTTTGGGGTATATAGGCCGATATAGGTAATTGGGTATATGCGGAGCCTTGTGTATGGGCTAGCATGCTATGGATGGATGTTATAAGATATAATTAGACGAAATTAGTGAGTGTGATCATGTTTTGAAAATCCGTGTAATTATAGTGTATGTTTTGTGCATGTTTTGGGGCATATAAGCCCTGTAGGTGATTTTACTTATATGAAACATGATGTATGAGCTAGTATGCTATAATTGGATATTATGAGATTTAATTAGAGGAAATAAGTGGTTTTGGCCCCTTATGATGGAAAACCCGTATGTGTGGTGTTTATTTGTAATATATATATCACTGTTTTAAATTTCCTCCAATACGGCCGAAATTTCGTTTCGGCTAGCTTGCCGATACGAAATCACATATTTTATACTCTACATTGTTTTGGACCGAAATGTGTTAGATTTCAGCCGAAATTACCGAAATATCGGAAAAAATATTGCCAAAATTGGCGAAATATCAATCGAAATACACACATGTTATTGTGAATATATTTAAAAATTTGTTTTACTTTTTGCATATATGTTTTGCAATATAGGACCTTAAGCTAAAATAATGTGAGGATTTCGTATCGCTATTGTTTGTTTATATGCAAAGTCAGGTAAGTTTATTTACTAAAAATATTTTTTCTAGTCAATGCAAATTCAATATAGTTATATACTTATATTACATTCTCTTCTATATTATTATTAAATTATGCGAATATTTACTGTAACTGATTCATGTCATTAGTTACATTATATAGTATTTTATATGGTAAATGACATGTAGGACATATAATATCTTATGTAGAAGAAATTTTTTTATTATTTATAGAAAATGAACATCCGATATGATCACATTTTCCCGAGATCTCCTCCGATATCTCCGATCCGAGACGATACACCCCTTACCGAGACAAGTCCGAAATCCGAGATTTAAAACCATGATATATATAGATGATTATGATGTGTGATGCAATAATTGATGAAATTAAATAAGTGGGTACATGTTTACATTCTAATCATGTTCGAAGACAAGTAATGGGTAATCATATGATATTATTACGTGATGAAGTATATTTTGATATGTTTACGATACGGAATAACACCTTACAATTCTTTAATTAATGATATAACTTGACGTATGTCTATATATGATTTAATGAAGTAGTAAATATCATGGTACCCTTAATGTGAATTGTTATGGCAAAATAAATATCTTGGCGCATTAATCTTATGCAATAATATGATATGATAAGTTATGTGTTGAATAACAGGGTGTATGCATAGTGTGGTATAATGACATGAAGGTAAAAGATCAGCTGGTACGTGCTAATAAAATGATGTATTAATTCTTGTAATTAAAGTCAAGGATGTGGCTATTGTTTAATTAAAAAGCTGTGATGTTTTATGTTGAATTAGTAAAATGGAAAGATGAAATGATTAATGCTAATAACAGATGGTTTTGTTGACCAGTACCTACAGCAATCCTGGAGGTTTGGGCTAGACCTCCTAATACCCAAGGACCGGCTTGGGGTAAGTGGACCCAAACTATGTTTGGGGTAAGTGGATTTTATCGCCCGCTTGAGGCTCGGTTTTCCCTCGATGACAGCTGTCGCGAGGAAGTACCCAGTTTATCTGGGGTAAGTGGTTTTTCCCTCTTGGCTTCGGCTGGGAGGAAGTACCCAGTTTATCTGGGGTAAGTGGTTTTTCCCTCGATGACAGTCGTCGCGAGGAAGTACCCAGGTTACCTGGGGTCAGTGGCTTTTTCCCTCTTGGCTTCGGTCGGGAGGAAGTACCCAAGTTCTACTTGGGGTAAGTGGTTCCCTCGCTAGTTCGGCTAGGAGGAAGACGTAGCCTCGGACGAGTAAGACTCTGTGTGAGCATCGGGCCGCGTGTTTACTGGGCTGTCGGCTTTCAGTATGTTGGGATACTGTGGCTCACTGGTCGACAAACTAATAAAATAACTTAGTGTTAATAATAAATGTGATAGTAATGAAAGTGGATAGTGGAATGTGAATTGTGGATGAGAAAGAAAGTGGTTGTGAATGAAGTAATTGTGAAAGAAAATGAGTTATGAGTTAGTGTATGAAAAGAAGTGATAAATGCAGTACGTGGTTAATTTAAAATGATAGTAATAAAAGAGATGGGTTATCATGAATAATACGAAGTAATGGTATTATGTGTGTGATCATTAAAGTAAAATACAGTTGATGTAAGTTGTTACACCTTGGAATTGTGTCAAGGAACTACCTGCCCGCTATTTCTGTGGAAATTGTGGAAACTACCTGCCTTGGCATAATTCGCAGGGTGAGCTGGTATGATAGTGGTAATGATTAATGGAAATAAAGAATTAAATTAAGTGAAGATGATAAGTGATTGAAGTGAATCAATAACCAAGCTATCGGCTTGAGATGTGATGTGATATAACCCAAACTGTGTGTTTGAGGTGCAGTGATTATTACCCAAGCTATCGGCTATGGGGTGTGATATGTGGTGGCCCCAAATTGTGTTGGGGATTAAGTGAAAATGATAATAAGACATATTGCTTATAAGAATGAGATTTACTGAAGTGATGTAATGAGATGTGAATGAGCTATAAAACATGGTTGTGATGCAATAAGTATAATTATTCTTATTAATGATGTGTTAATGATGTGATGAAATGTGAGTAAATTGCATGGGCAATGAGATGTGGTAATTATGTCATAAGACATGAAGGAAGGTGGTATTATGAGAATAGATACATATGTTTATGATGTGACACTTATTATAACACAATAAAATAAATACCTGTATTATGAGATTGGGTATGAAAATGGTTATTAAAGAAAGTATGTCGGGATATGAATATGTGTACCTTGGAAGTGTGTCAGGGAACTACTCGCCAGCTATTTCCGTGGGAATGGTGGGAACTACCTGCCTTGGCACAATTTCCAGGATGAATGTGTGTGCTGATGACATAATATAAGTAAATGAAGCGCATGGTTAAATAGAGTTGGAGAAATGATGTAATAACATCATGTAGTTATATTAATATAAATAGTGAAATGCTATTATGACGATACTTGTGGAAGAATGAATCTTGGGTTAGAGTAGTTAAATTGAAAAGTAATGGATGGTATGTGTATTCGTACTATACGGATGTCGAATAAGTATATATATATATATATATATATATATATATATATATATATATATATATATATATATATACGAGGTTGATGTGAAGTATATTATGAAATGTGGGAAGTTATGGATAATTAAATAGTTGAATGCCGGATTAACAAAGTATTTGATATATCATTGTATTGACGATGTTGTTGTGTTCAGGATTCAGGTTGCATTATCTTAATTTGGTATTCGTAAGTTTAATTTATTTTCTTTATACTATTTTAATTTGTCATTAGATTAATAACTATACTCACACCAGAAATGGCTAACCCCTTAGTGTTTGGGGGTTAGGGGAGTCTGAGGACTACCCTAGATTCCCCACTGTTGCAGGTTCTCATCAGTGCAGGGGTGAAGCGTGGATTGGTAGGGATGAAGTTTAATTTAAAAATTTGTATTATTTAGTCATAGGAATAGTAAAATTTATGATTTAAATTGTATTAGGGATGTATAAGCATGTATATAACGATGAGGAGTATAGTGTGGGGTGGTGTGGTATGTTTGTGACCCGTACCCATCTCGTTGTGGAGTACCGGGCTCTGTGGTAGGTTTTACAAGGATTTTTTTAAAATTTTACCTTGATTTTCAAAGAAATTTATAGTTTTTATTTGATATGTGATAATCCGTTATGAGTTTGGCCCCCAGAGCATTATATATTATTACCTGTATGTTTCTGCTCATTTTGGCCTGGGGAGCCCGTGAATTTATTGTGTGTATTGTGAGCTACAGAATTTTGAGTAGAATTTCGTAAGCTTTTTGTGTTTCGGGGTAAAATTTACAGGGGAAACTCTGCCAAAATTTTTCTTGAAATATAACTTTCTTAGTTCATGATCAAAGTGATAAAAATTGAAGGAATTGAATTTGGAGACTTAGTTTTCAAAAAAAAAAAAAAATTGGGGTGTTACACACAAACCGCCAAGTAAGCGGTCTCTGACGGTACGAGCAACACAATAGCAGCATACTCCTGCTGTTCTTCACGTGCGGGCCCCCCCTCTACTATTCATTTTCAATTTATTTACTAAACTGGCATCATGCATCATTATATATATACTAGATTTGCCCATGGGCACGTGCCTACGGCACGTCTTCGAAACGATATAACACACGAAAAGTCCTGTAAACAGTAAAACAACAATTATGTAGTTCAAGTTTGAATAGTATGATAATAATTAGTTGTAAATAAAAGTCCATGTTTCTATTAGTATATGTTGAAAAATAATTATAAATAAGGGTGTAAAATCCAACTTCTTAGAACTTTAAGTGTGGAGAATGATGAAATTTAACTATTGAATAGATATTTGCTATTTTCAATATAACATGTGCAATAAAAAAAGCATAAAAATTCTGAAAATTTTACAAACCTGAAATTTTTAATTTTAAATTTCTAAGTAAATAAAGAAAGAATGGGAAAGAGAGAGAGGGAGAGAGAGAAAGAGAGAAATATGAAAAGGTGAAGAGAGAAGAGAGAGATAATAATAAAGTAATGAGTTTTTTAGTTTTTGGGGGAAAAATTTAATTTTGGGGTTTGAAATTTTTGGCGGGAAAATATGTTTTGTGAGAATCAATCTAGACTATTGGTTTTAGGAGAGATTGAATGAGAGCCACTTGATAGCTTTCTTTGTAATTTATTATATAGATATGTGTGAGTGTGTGTGTGTGTGTATTTCAAATTACGGGGTGTTACACTCTTGTCACCGAACCCAACAACCCATTTCGCATCCCTTCCAAATCCCTTCACTGATCCAATCCCCACCCTCATTGATTCTCCCTCATTCTCTCCAATCAAAATCAAGAAGTCGAAGAAGATCATCGATTTCATGGATCTCAATTCGGAAACCCCTCAAAACAGCCATTCGATCGAGGAATCCAAATCCAAGAAGAAGAAGATCGAAACCCATCTCCCTAAACATCATCAAACTAATCCCGATGGCATCTCCATATCCATCTTCTCCGAAATCACCTATGAAACTCCATCCCTTCCACCCTGGCCGATGGTCCAACTTTGCTCCCGAAACCCTAACCCTAAATCCATATATTCAAAACCCTAACATTCATACCCGAAACCCATAAACCCATTTTCCTTATTACCCAAACCTAAACAAATCTAAATCTGAATCCAAATATCCTATATTCCAATAACCCAAACCCTACCCGACCGAGACCCACTCCAATACCCACACCCTCTATTCCCAAACCCGTATTCTATCCACACAAAAAATCTTTCTTGCAGGTCTTTCAGCTTCTACAGTGTTTGTCAGCAAACTCACACGGAGTTTGAGAGGGGGAGATATCAATATTATCACAGTTTTCAGTTCAGGGACAATTCTCAAGTCAAGGGTGAGATCCTAATATGTGCCAATAGTGCGCCACTTCCTTCCACAACATACGAAAATTCTCAAGTCAGGGGTGAGAACCCAACATGCACCAATAGTGTGCCTTCCCTGCGCTATCGAGCACCTTCTCGCGCCATCGAGCGCCTTCCCTGTACCATCTACATGAGTGTCGTTCCTGCATCACTGTTCGCCTTCCCTGCACCATCAAGCGCCGTCACTGCACCACAGTTTGTCATTCCTTCCACATCAACATCATCAGTATTCCAAACTCTTGTTGCTTGAACCAACTTGAGTTTGAGAGGGAGTGTTAGATGATATATTAGTTTAGTCCAATATTGGTTATGTATCAGTTTAGTCTTATATTCTCTCCTATATATATGAGCCATATTGTAACACCCCGCAAAATAAAAAGATTTATTTTGCATTACTAAATAATATTATATTGGTAAAGTTGAGTATTTTGACTATTTTCTTGAAATTGCAATTTTGCACGTGCAACACACGTGCAGAGTTAGAAAATTTTGAATTCTTTAAATTTTATGTTTAATTATTGATTTTTCTCATTTATTTATGATATTTTAATTTGTGAATCACCTTTAGGGGGGGATGAATAGGGTGATCTTGCGGAATTAAAAAAAATTAAAGAAATAAAGTAAAGTAGAGTAAAGTAAATGCAAGAGAGACAAGAAACGCAAACTCAGATGACGCAGCGTTTTAACGTGGTTCGACCCCCAGGTCTACGTCCACACCACCTACTTGTAGCAATTCTCCGCCACAAGCGTTCCACTATACTCAAAACCCTTAGTCACTGATTCTCGGATTCAGGCCGAGAGACCTATTACACCCACAGGACTTTTAATCCAAGTCACGTCAATCTCATCGAAGTGGAAAAGAAAAGAAAAGAAGACTCAAGATCGTTTTGAGATCTTGACTGAAGAATACAACCAAATTCACGCTCACACTCGGATTGATTATCGAAGGATTATTTCAAAAATATTTTTCTCAGAAGTACTAGGTAGAGAAGACACTGTGGAATCGTTCTCTTAAGTAGAAGAGGAAGTGTATCGATCAAATATAGAAACAATACATTTCAAAACAGTATACAGCTCAAGTTGCGGTCAACCATCAAAAACGTGCAGTCTACCGTTCAGCTCTCTGGCGTAGCTAGAGAGATGAAAGGTCGACCGCTGTATTAAGCAACTAAAGTTGCGGTCAACTGCGATGCAGTCGACCGACATTATGTACGGTCGACCGGTCTTGGCTGTATAATACAAATCCACTTTGTTTCTTACCATAAATTAATCCATCTTTAATCAATCATATACAATAATAATCTCACGAAAATATTACTAAAAATCCAGTCTTGATAGATTGCTTGGAGACCAATTAATTGAGAACTCTTTTGAATAACTTCCTCTTTTGCTTGTGTATGCAATCTTTCTTTATTACTTTCCTTGTTTGTATATTTGTGAATCTCTCTTGGATCTTTTCTTGATGTTAATTGATCCTGAAAATTTGACACACTAAATTCAAACTTATTAGTACAAGTTAGCACATTTTGTGCACACCAAACTAAGAGTCAACAATTTCTCCCTTTTGGTGTGAACAAAACATACACGAATGTTTGAAAATTAAAACTAAGTATGTAAATACTCCCCCTGAATTTAGTACATTCTGTAAAACAGATTTTCATATAGTAAAAAACTTTTAAAGAGCGAGTACTCCCCCTTAATATAATATCGCCTGTAATACAGAACTTAATGAACAATTATAAGAGAGGAATGAAAATATTAATTCATGAAATGTGTAACCCCTGTTTCCGATTGTACGGGTTATTATTCTTGTATTTCTATTGATATATTTTTCTCCCTAATTTATTGTATTTGGGCCCTTGTCATATTGTGGGCTCACTAATTCCAATTATTTATTATATTATTGCATTTTGACCCAACTACATTCAAGCCCAACCCATCTCTCTTATTGGATATTGGGTCCAAAACTTAGTCTACCCAAACCCACTTCTCCTAACTAAAACCCAGACTATTTCTCCTCTCAATCCCACGTATTTCTAACTCCCCATGATCTCCTATCTGTTTTATTGTATTAAAAACTTTCCCACTTCCCCACAAATCAGAACTACCCTAAACAAACTCTCTCTCTCTCCCGTTCTCCCTCCCTCTCCTGTTTCCCAACTCAAAACCAACCCAAAAATCGCTCCCGCTCACTTCTCCCCCCTTCTCCTTCTCGCCTACACCCAAAACCGAGCTAACAAACCCATCGCCATTTTCTTCCCCATCGCCACCCTTGCACCACCTTCTCCATCACCGTCCCCCCACGTTGCTACTCGCCATCCCCGCACTCATCTCTTCCCCAATCTCGACACCACCCTCATCCCCAACTCCGCCAACCGAACCCATCAAACCACCTACTCCATTGCCATCACCACCACCTTACCGTCACCTTCACCTCCTCAACTCATCACCCTCGTCAACCTAGCCCCTTCCTCATTGCAGTTGCCTTCGCCATTAACCCACTCCCGTCGAACCCATCGAAGCTCCACCGAAAACCACTCCGACTTCACCTTCGAACCACCGTCACTCTCCCAAACACCTCGATCACTTTCGCCACATCACAGCGAGTTCCCCACCGCCCTTGCTGCCTCCATCCAAGTCTCGAAGCCGCCCCATTCCTCCTCCTCTGTTTTCGAGCGCAAGAACAGAGTTCCGCCGGAGTCGTTAGCCGTCTCGAGTGTTGCGTCGCTTCCTGACCAACGCCGATGCCGACGTTGCCTGCCTAAGCCGTTGCGAGCCCCACCGCACGTCGCCAGGGCCACCGCTGCCTCTCTCTCTCCTCCGCTGTCGCGAGGTGGAAGACGAACAGTGATTTGGCGCCCCCGCTGTTTGCTGTTCCGGGCTCTCGATCTGCTGCCTTGCTGTTCCGTATTTGGGGCAGATCCGCTGCGTGGACGAATTCTGATTGGCTGCCACCGTTGTTCCGTGTTCTTGCCGCACCAGATCCCACCGTTGTCGCTGTTTTGCCTGAACCGGTGTGGGGGAATAATCTACTGTTTGCTGCTGTTGCTGTTGGTTTTCTCGCTCCGTTCTCACACGTGCTTTTGGGATTGCTCCCTGGGATTCTGATCCCGTTATTCTTATTTTATTGAATCGTCTACATTAATAAGGCAAGTCCACTTGAACTCTCTTATTTTTTCTAGTTCAAGATTGATTGACCTCATATGCAAGTAGTTCCAATTCATTTATCGTTAACATTGCCTTGTATCCCTTCCGTTAGGAGTATCGAGGGTTTACACGAGCTAACCCGACGTACTCTTGACTTCTTATGTAATATCCCGATTTTCATTTATGAAAATTATTTTATTTTGCACGTAGTGTGCACGTGCAATTTTTGTAGTATGAAATCTTATAATTATTTTCCTTATGGATGATGAGTATATGTATATATATATGTGTTGTTTAATTATTTTTATAAAGCCCATTTTTCTTCAAATAAACATAAGCCTTTCTTTTTAGCCCAAATCTAATTTATTTACTTTCTTTTATAAAACTATTATTTTGGCCCATTAATTGAAGCCCATGAGTTATTTTTATTTTAAATTACAACTTGTAATGTAGAACATCTTTTAAAGATTATTTTTGTAGAAAATATAATGTACAACTTTTTTAAATGGAGGACTAATGCATGCACGTGCATTGCACGTACACGTGCAAAAGCACCATATGTAGGCCAGTTTTGACATGGAGGGAAAAGGAAAAAAATAATGGAGTCATGGGTGGTGGTTGCTTGATCATGGTTGGTTACTACAACTCCCCCTTGAATCCTAGCCTTTTATTTCTAACTCCTAGTTTGATCCTAGCCTTTCATTTACTCCAATTTTTTGTATAAATACCCCCCCCCCCTAGCCTAGTTATTTTTGTACTCTTTATTTCTCCAAAACCTATAGTAGAAAATACATTGTTGGTAGTATAGTAAGTGAGATAAAAGATTGAGATTTGTGTGTGAGGGAGTTGTGCTTGCATCAAAAAGGGAAGGCCGGCATCAAGGAGCTCGGGTTGGCATCTTGGAAGGCCAAACCATCCCACTGTCGAGCTCGAGAACCATCGTCGTACGCTGAACTTTCAAGCTCCGAGCTCCTCATTGTCGAGCTACATGTTCTCCCATCGAGCCTCTCGCTGCCGAGCTCGACGTCATCTCCTCGTTCGCGCCGCCACATGGTTGATGATGAAGAAGACAGTCGAAGACGAAGAGAGAGGAAGAAGGTTGAAGGCATCGAAGACGAAGAGAGAGGAAGAAGGGCGAAGGTGAAGAAAGAAAAAAAAGTCAACGGGCCCCGTTGACCAGCACGTTCGCCTCATGTGGCGAACAAAGCTATTTCCGAATGTAAAATGGAGAAAAATGCCGTGCTTCGCGATGCGCGCTCCCTAATCTTGATCAATGCGCAGAATTGCGCCACGTCATTAGTTATTAATTAATTAATTAATTAATTTAATTAATCGAATTAATTATTTAAAAAATCCGAAAAAAATTAAAAATCCAAAAAATTAATTAAAAAATTCTTAAAACAATTTTTAATTCAGAAAATAATTTTAAATTCTGAAAATAATAATAATTAAATTATAATAATTAATTAATTTTTTCGATAATTAATTATTTAATTCGGAAATTGAATAAAAAATTCAGAAATATCTGAAAAAATCACAAAAATCCAGAAAATCTGTGAATAATTTTGGGTATTTTACAAGCCCAGAATAACACCGTTACACCTCGAGCAAGATCCAACTCCCCCGAGAACTCCGATAAAATCCCGTACGCCATTAAAACAGTAAAACTACCCCTCAAAGGCTGTTAAACTTAGTCTTCGGGAGTGAGGGGCTCGTGATATAGCTAAAAATAGGATTAAATCGGGACCGTTCAAATCGAACACGAATCTTAAAGCTCTCAGGGGTAAAACGGTAATTTTACCTATAACAGGTCTGAAATGGGAACTGGATCTTTCTTCAAAGCCCAATGACGCGTAAACAGATCTGTCCTATTGGGTACGGGTTCCAACCCGTTATAAACCAGTTCAGAAGGATAAAGAAGAATTCAGATTCATAATTATCCCTAAGAGGTGGTTTTAACCACTTCTATCCATCTACACCGGAAAGTAGAGATTTGTTCTTATCTCGAAACGGATCCCTAAGGCGACTATAAATACCCCTTTCCCCCCACCGTCATAAGGTAATCAAAATTTTTATACATAAGGCTCTTTCATAATCTTCCTGATTACTGACAAGAACGTCGGAGGGTGCGTCGCCGAGATTCATCTCGGTGTATCGCATTTTTTGCAGGTTCGCAGCAACAGTAAGAAACCAAGTCAACACGTTGGTGAAGATCAACAGGTCAACAGGTTTGCCTTATTCGTTTTCTCAAGAATCCACAAATTCATCTGTTTGCTCCCACACCAAAATCAGCAGCAACAATATCGATTATTGTTATTGTCCCATGTTATTAATTCCTATTGATCTATTGAATTCATTGTTATACCGTTATTCCATCGTTTTTTGTTTTCTTTACTTGCTGCACACGACTTGCTCTAAGGACAATTTTTCTCTTTGTTACCGCTGGATCTGGTGTGGGGGTAAACAGATGAGATTTGTGGGTTCGTGGAAAAACCTGAATAGCGGATCCACACCTGTTGATTCCTGCCGCTAACCTGCAAGGAAGTGCGATACACCGGGGTTGATTCCGACGACGCACCCTCCGACGCTCTTGTCAGTAACCAGTGATGAATAAGAAAGAGCTTAAGCTGGAAAAAGAGTGATTACCTGGTCACAGTGGTAGGTGGAAGGTATTTATAGTCGCCCTGGGAGTCTGATTAGGGACATGATTTCCTGTGAAACTGTTAGGAGTAAAATCCTCACAATTAGTTTAGGAAACTGACCCCTGATTCCCGGTGAGAGGATAACTGCAAATCAGGCCCATTGATTTAGTCAAATCAGTGACCCTGATTTCCTCTATCTGGTCTGGGTTTGTCTTGGGTCGGGACCCGTACCCAGCTGGAGTGGATCCGTTTTGCGGGTTTATTGGATCTGTGAAGGGGAGATCCAGTGCCCGCTTCGGACCCATCTATATGTGAAATTACCGTTTGACCCCTGAGCTTCAAGATTCGTTTCCAATCTAGACGGTTCCGATTTAACCCCATTTTTAGCCATATCACGAGCCCCCCACTCCTAAAGACTGAGTGTGATCAGCCTTTGAGGAGTAGTTTAACTGTTTCAGTGGCTAGCGGAGTTGTATCGGAGTCCGAATGGAGGGTTTTGAATCTCGAAGGGGGTAGTGAGGTGATTTTTAAAACTGTAAGCTGTTCCGAAGCCTTGTTGAATATTCGACGGTTTTTATTTATTTTTTCGGATTATTTATTTAATTTTGCGATGTGTTAACCAATTGTTCGGGGACCTTAACAGTACATTCTAGGCAATAATTGTTCGTTCAGGGGCTCAAAAATATTCCCCCGAATTTATAATTATTTTCTAGAATTTTTAGTTAATTTTTCCGAATTTTTAGTAATTTTTTCGTAATTTTTAAATAAATAAAACGATTTAAATAAATAAAAATTGATTTTTAAATACTGATTTATGGCGTGGCGCAATCTGGACCCTTGATCAGTGCCGAGCGCGATTTTTTGGGCGATCGGACGATCCCTATTCCTCGGCAGATAGTTTCCATACATTCGAGGGTCGGCTCCTCGACTCCTCGGCTCGGCAGATCGGTCAACGGCTCGGAATCAGCCGAGCTACGTGGCGTCATCCTGAGCGTTCATCACAGCGCGTATTCCCAAAAAATGCTATTTTGTCGTTTAGTGAACGTGGCAAGATCTGAGCCGTTCATCATGACGAACGCGCTTTTTGACAAGATCTAACGGCTGAGATGGGTCGGCGGGTTTTTTCGCCATATACGAGGGTCGGTTTCTCGTCCTCTCGGCTCGGCAGGTCGGCACACATAGTTCGGAATCAGCCGAAGTACGTGGCGTGATCCAGGGCGTGCATCATGGCGAGCGTGTTTTTTGACAAGATCCAACAGCTGAGGTTGGTCGGCGGGTTTTTTCCATACATTCGAGGGTCGGTTCCTCGTCCCCTCTGCTCGGCAGGTCGGCACACGCAGTTCGGAATCAGCCGAAGTACGTGGCGTGATCCAGGGCGTCCATTCTCAGCGCGGATCCCCAAAAAATACTATCTTGTCATTTAGTGGACGTGGCGAGATCTTAGCCGTCCATCATGACGAGCGCGCTTTTTGACAAGATCCAACGGCTGAGGTTGGTCGGCGGGTTTTTTCGCCATATACGAGGGTCGGTTCCTCGTCCCCTCGGTTCGGAGGTTCGGTGTCGTCAGCCGAGGTATGGAGTTGGATGTTTTGGGGAGTCTCGGCTTTGAAGGGGTGCCACCTTCCGGCCCAGTAGCTCGGCTGCTTGGCCAAGCTGTTCGGTAGCTCGGTTAAGCAGGCCGGTGGCAGGCGGTTCGGAAGGTACACGTGGTTGGATCTGGTGCGTCCATCATTGTGTGGATCACGAGGATAGGGTTCAGATCTCGAGAAAATGTTATCTTGTCATTTTGTGGGCGTGGCGCAATCTGAACCGCCCATCGAGTTTTGGCACGAATTTTGAAGAGATCCGACGGTGATTTCGCCTCGGAAGGATTTTTCTCCATATACGAGGGTCGGTTCCTCGTCTCCCTGGTCCGGAAGCTTGGTGCCGGTAGTCGAGGCATGGAGTTGGACGTTTTGAAGAATCTTGGCTATGAAGGGTCGCCACCTTCCGGCCCAGTAGCTCGGCTGCTTGGCTAAGCTGTTCGGTAGCTCGGTTAAGCAGGCCGGTGGCAGGCAGTTCGGAAGGTACACGTGGTCGGATCTGGTGCGTCCATCATTGCGTGGATTACGAGGACAGGGTTCAGATCTCGAGAAAATGTTATCTTGTCGTTTTGTGGGCGTGGCGCGATCTGAACCGTCCATCGAGTTTTGACATGAATTTTGAAGAGATCCGACGGTGATTCGTCCTCGGAAGGTTTTTTCTCCATATACGTGGGTCGGTCCCTCGTCCCCTCGGCTCGGAGGCTAGGAGCGGTTGGTCAAAGTATGGAGACTCAGTAGCTCGGATTGTCTTGAAGAGACTCAGTAGCTCGGATTGTCTTGAAGAGACTCAGTAGCTCGGTTGCCCAGCCAAGCTGTTCGATAACTTGGCTAAGCACGCCGGTGGCCGAGTAGTGGACTTGGTGATTTAAGGATTCTCTGTTGTTGAAACTGAAACGTCGCAACCCTCCGCTTTGGCTTTTTGGCTTCTTAATGGGCTTTTTAGATTCCCAAGGCAGCCCAAACGTTGCATTTGGGGTTATAAGTTTCCACTCCCCCACCCCCAAGCTCATTTCTCACTTTTCACTCCAAGATTTCACTTTTACTCTTTGTGCTCTCTGCTAGCGGCGATCTTTGCTCCAAGGCGGTTGCGCTAGCTGTCGCGCGGGCCAGGCGATTTCCGGCGAGCTCATTCCGACCGTGAACGTCACTTCAAGGTCAGTCTACTTGCCTTAGCTTTTTTTATAGAGATGTCAAGAGTGAACTCGGGGAGTGAGGCCTCGTCCTCGAGCGGTGATGGTACCGAGGAGAGGAGGCAGGCGGAGATCCGAAGGAAGGGGAAGCAAGTAGCCGAGCCGTCTGTGGCCGAGGCGAGGAAGGAGAAGAAGAAGAAGAAGGTGGTGGCCCAATCTCCCGTGGTCGAGGTGATCGTGGAGAATCCGAAGCAGGCCCCTGAGATGGGCCGATACCCTTCTGTACTGTCTGGGCACGTTGGGGTTAGGCAATACGAAGGCGACCTGATGAAGAAGGCAATCTTCGGTCAGTCGGAAGTTTACGAGGAACCCAACCCGGCGCTGACTACCGAGGCAGATGAGATTGGGTCGGTGCTATCCGAGAGGGATCTCCTTCGGATCAGAAAGGGGTTCACCATCCCTCCGGAGTACAAGCTAATTCTCCCAGGCACTGGGATGCGGGCGAATTCCAAGTTATCGTCGTCGAATATGTGCATGTTCGACTACGACTCTTTGAACGCCGGACTGCGTTTTCCGCTGCATCCCTTTATTTTCCAGGTCCTCGGGTGGTACTGCCTCGCGCCGACCCAATTTATGCCGAACACATGGCGTCATGTGAACGCCTTCCTGCTCCAGTGCCGCAATGCTAAAGTCGAGCCGGACCTGACGGTCTTCCGAGGCATGTATCGGATAAACGGAATGCACAAGACCGAGCATCGGTACTACCTGGGGCCGAGGAAAGGTGTTTGGATCATTGAAAACCCGGACTCAATCAAAGGCTAGAAGGAAAAGTTCTTCATATTGAGGGGGGCACCAATACTGCAAATTCTGAGCCGGTGGAAGCCAGAGGTGCCCAAGTTTGCGAGAGTCCACCCCGTACTGACTGAGGCCGAGGAGGAGATGGCGAGAAAGATCATGGCCCTCCCAATGTTGAGTTGGAGGGAGTTGACGGAGGAGGTGCTGTTTGGGTCAGGCCTTAGCCCCATCGACCCTAGTATGCTCCTGACATCTCGTTTATTTTGTTTTTCTTTCAAGTCTTTATCTCGCCTTACTGACTCAATTTGTGTTTCGTTTGGTACAGAAGCGCCGAAGATGGATTTCAATGCCATGATGATCGATAGGGGCAAAGTGGCTGATGGCAGGAAGAGGAAGAGGCCGACCACAGCCGCGTCGTCAGGTCGGCAGCTCAAAGTAGCTTCGACAACCACTCTGCCTCCTCCAGCCACCGAGGCGCCTTTGTCGGCAGTTGTTGCCAAAGAGCCCTCAGCGCCTGTTGCATCTGCCTCGGTTGGTGGGGCCTTCGATGTCAATGCGGCGTTGTCGCTCGAGGCTCCGCCGTTGACCGGTCCGGCCGAGGAGATCTTGACCGAGCAGCACAAACAGCTGTTCGTGCCGAACTGGCGAGTGAAGAATCACGATGGATTCCTCGGAAACTCGCAGATGTCGGTGCAGGTCGTCAAGCACCTGGCGACCCCGAAAGATAGAGCCGCGCTGCTGGCGGGGACAGTCGGCGACGATACCTACGAAGTGGCTCGGTCGCTCATATCGGTAAGTTTTTCTTGTAAATTTCTTTAAGTCTATTGCTCGGCCCGTATCTTGCGCTCATCATTCGTTGTCTTCACAGGCCACCTGTCACTTCGGCCATCTCCTTGAGACGTTCGCCGCGCAGGAGAAAGAGTTGAAGGCCGCCAGCGACAAAGACAGGGCGGAGAAGGTCAAGGCGGTTCGGCAACTCGAGGCCGAGCAGAGGCGAGTCGAGGCCTTGGAGGTCCAGGTTGCCGATCTTGTGGCCGACCTGGAACGAGTCAAGGGGCGGCTTGATGCGGAGTCTGCCAAAGCTGCAAAGGCTGCCGAGGAGCTGGCAGCGTCGGCGAAGTCTCTGGCCGATGTGAAGGCGGAGAAAGAGGCCTTGGCGACGAAGATCAAGGCCGAGGCGAAGAAGCACATGGCCACGAACATGGAGATGTCCTACCAGAGGGCTCTCGACCATGTTCAGGACCGCGTCCCCGGCTTCGAGCGGGTCGGCTACAGGCTGTGGCCGGGGTCACCCTCAGGCGGCGAGGAGGAGGGGAGCGAAGGTGACGAGGGAGAAGGCGATGGCGACGAGGAGGTGGTAGCCGACGCTTTGGTGACAGACCCCCAGGCCGAGGAGAGAGGCGAGGGGCCATCTGGCGAGGCGCCTGTGGTCGAACCGGAGGTGCAGGTGGATCCCTGACCTTCTCGTCTTTTTGTAGTCTTCATTTTCAATTTCCCAAAAATGTAATGCCTTTTGCAGACTGGCCACCGCTTTTATGATGAATGAAAAAGATTGTTTTGGCTTTTGGCTTTGGATTTGTCTAAGTGTTTAGTTCGGCCATGTAGTCCTTCAATGTGGTGCTTTCCTATTTCAGATCGTCGAGCAAACTCATGTCACCGCGGCAGCTCGGCACCGTGCGGAGTTGTTTCAGCAGTCCCGTGAGGCTCGCCTTGAGGGCGAGGTTCATCTGACGAGGAGAATACTGCACAACGTAGAGAAGAGAAACAGCGAGTTGTTGGCCGAGTTGCACCACCTGCGACTAGTTGAGGCCAAACTCTCTGCGAAGGAGGAAGAGTTGGCCCTGGCTTTGGCCGAGCGAGATGATTTTGCCAGGAGGGTCGAGCAGCTGCAAAGGGTAACGGTCGACAAGAGTATCGAGGTGACGCACTTGCGCCGTGTCATATCTGGTAGCGCCGAGTATCCTGGTTCGGCAAAGCTTCCTCGGTTCAAGGTAATTGTGAGGGACGACACACTGAAGGACAGGATCGTTGAACTGGAGGAAGAGGTTGCTCGGCTTAAACCTCAACCTGTGAGGGCTAATGTTCGCAGTACCTCGTGTACTCGCGAAGAGATTGACCGAGGGATTACGATCTATCAACTCGCGAGCCGAGCCCCCATCGTAGGTCGGACAGCGGCCGACGCCCAAAGTGGGGTAGCGGTGTCTTCAAGTGGTGCTTCGGTTGGAGCGACTGTTAGGGTCAGCGGCGAGGGGGCATCTCAATTCGTCGGCTTAGAGACGAGCTCGGAGGTCAAGAAGCGCCGACCCCGGGTGTCCCTGAACCGGAGCGTTCCCCTTCCGCGGAGGTACTAAACGGGTCGTACTGTGTTTTTGGGTCTCCGAACTGTCTTTTGTTGTAACCTTTGGGTCTTGTAAATTTATCAAGTTATATTAATGAAATTGGAGTTGGCTTGCTCGTTGTAGTGCTGTAGTTGCTTTATTCTTGAAATGAATCGTGAGAAGCGAGTGTTTGCTTCGTCGAGCGCCTTAGCCACGAAACTCATGCTTTAGCTGTGGTCCTGACTCTTGCTCGGTACATACCGGTGCGGCTCGGTACCTCGGCAGGGGTGTAGCTCTGTTTCGTGGCAAGAGCCACGTGGCCTGATCTGGACGGTGGATCATGATCATGGCGCGGATCACAAGAAGGGAGGCGCAAGTTCCAAGAAAACACTATCTTGTCGTTTTGTGGACACGTGGCACGGTCGGGTCCGTCCATCACGCTCTAGCACGCATTTGGAGATGATCTAACGGCAAAATTGGTTCGGCAGAATTTTTCTCCATATACGAGGGTCGGTCCCTCGTTCGCTCGGCTCGAGGTTTTGAGTGAGCGTAGTCGATCCGAACGATGTAATCCGAACCACCGTTAGAGTTGCTCGACGGTCATGGGAGCAGTTCCGAACGGCGATCTACTTTTGGCTCGCCTATGGGCGGGCCGGCGAAGTAAAGTCGAGCCGAGTGTTGGACTCCGGACCATCGGTAGATTTGCTCGACGGTCGTGGGAGCAGTTCCGAACGGCGATCTACTTCTGGCTCGCCTATGGGCGGGCCGGCGAAGTAAAGTCGAGCCGAGTGTTGGACTCCGGACCATCGGTAGATTTGTCCAACGGTTGTGGGAGCAGTTCCGAACGGCGATCTACTTCTGGCTCGCCTTAGGGCGAGCCAGCGAAGTAAAGTCGAGCCGAGTGTTGGACTCCGAACCATCGGTAGATTTGTTCAACGATTGTGGGAGCAGTTCCGAACGGCAATCTACTTCTAGCTCGCCTAAGGGCGAGCCGACGAAGTAAAGTCGAGCCGAGTGTTGGACTCCGAACCATCGGTAGATTTGTTCAACGGTTGTGGGAGCAGTTCCGAACGGCGATCTACTTCTGGCTCGCCTAAGGGCGAGCCGGCGAAGTAAAGTCGAGCCGAGTGTTGGACTCCGAACCATCGGTAGATTTGTTCAACGGTTGTGGGAGCAATACTGAGCAGCGAACTACTTCTAGCTCGCTTAAGAGCGAGCTGGCGAAGTAGAGTCGAGCAGGATATTGGACTCCGAACCATTGACTGAATAAAGAATAAAGACGGAGAGATGCAAGCAATTTTATATGTACGAAAAAGCATTCTTTATTGATAATTGACGGTGAGCCGTTTTTACATATGACAACTTAAAGAGGAATTACAAGTTAGAGGAGATGAATGGTTCGACACCCTGTGATACTCAGAGAGGCGTCGGGGCGCTTTCTTGGTATTTTAAAAGGTGGTCGGCATTCCACGTCCTCGGAATCTCCCTGCCTTCAAGGTCTTCTAGACGATAGGCTCCGGGCCGAACTACCCTTGCGATCTTGTAAGGTCCTTCCCAGTTCGGAGCCAGTTTGCTCTTCTGATTGGGGAAGGAGATGGCTAGCTTTCTGAGGACCAAGTCCCCCTCCTTGAGATCGGTGGGTCGGACCCTCTTGTTGTACGCCAGCTCGATCCTCCTCCGGTAGTTCTGTTGGCGGATCGACGCCCTTTCTCTCAGCTCATCCACCAGGTCTAGGTTCGCCCGAAGGTCTCTGGCATTCTGTTCCTCGTTGTAGGCTGCGAGGCGAGGAGAAGGTATTCCAACTTCAAGAGGTATCACCGCCTCGGACCCGTAGGTGAGGTTGAACGGGGACTCTCCTGTGGGGGTCCGTTTGTTGGTGCGGTAGTTCCACAGCACGTTGGGGAGTTGGTCGACCCATAAGCCTTTGGAACATTTGTCCAGCCTCTTCTTGATACCATAGAGGATCTGCCGGTTAGCGTTCTCCGCCTGGCCATTCGACTGTGGGTGGGAGATGGAGGAGAAGCGTTGTTGGATGGCAAGGTCTTCACATAGAGCTCGGAACGCGGCCCCAGTAAACTGAGTTCCATTGTCTGTGACGAGAACACGGGGGACGCCGAATCGGCAGACGATGCTCTTCCAGAAGAATTGAAGCACCTTGTTCTCGGTGATAGTGGCAAGGGGCTCGGCCTCAATCCACTTCGAGAAGTAGTCGATCGCTACAACCAAGAACTTGAACTGGCCCGGAGCTTGAGGGAATGACCCTAGTAAATCCATCCCCCACATTGCGAAGGGGATAGGACTTGATAGGGAGGCGAGGTTGGCTTGGGGGAGGCGACGAATGTTGGAATGTCTCTGACAAGAGGCACACTGCCGAACGTGTCGCTCGGCGTCTTGGAAGAGAGTCGGCCAGAAGTATCCGTAATTCAGAGCTTTTCGAGCCAAAGACCTAGACCCTGAATGCGCCCCACCGATGCCTTCGTGGAGCTCCTGTAAGGCGTAGTCGGCCTGTTCCGGGGAAAGGCACCTCAGGTACGGTCGGCCGTCAATCTGCGAGAAGGATCGCTTGTATAAGATCTCCTCGATCAGGACGTACCGCTCGGCCCTGGTTCTTACTCGGCGAGCTTCCTTGGGGTCCCCGGGGAGGAGTCCGTCCCTTAAGAATTCCACTAACGGCTTCATCCAGTTATCTTGCAGTAGGACCGGCAATGACTCCACTGAGCCGAGGGTCTCGTCTTCTATGCTCGGTTTCGAGAGGACCTCGATCAAGACGGTCTGCTCGAGACCTTGGAGGGAGGATGAGGCCAACTTGGAGAGGGCGTCGGCCTATGAATTCTCTTCTCGAGGAACTCGTTGGATGAGTGCCTTTTCGAACCGGGCCATGAGGGTTCGGACTTTGGCGAGGTACTTCGCCATCCATTCGTCCCGTGCCTCGTAATCGCCCAAGACTTGGTTCACAACAAGCTGAGAGTCACTATGGACTCGGAGGCGCTGCGCCCCGGCACTTCAGGCAAGTCCGAGGCCTGCGATTAGTGCCGCATACTCTGCTTCATTGTTTGAGGCCTTGAAACTCATGCGGAAGGCATACTGGAGGACGAAGTCATCTGGACCTGTCAGGATGATACCGGCGCCGCTTCCCTCGTTGCAAGAGGAACCGTCCACAAAAACGGTCCAGATCGGGGGTCCGTTCGGGACATGGCTGACCTCGGGAATGGTGGTCTCGACGATGAAGTCCGCGAGGGCTTGAGCTTTGATCGCAGTCCGAGGCTGGTAGGAGATGTCGTGTTGACTCAGCTTGATGGACCATTTCATAAGTCGGCCTGAGGTCTCCGGCTTGTGGAGGACCTGCTTCAGCGGTTGGTCGGTGAGGACCACAACCGAGTGAGACTGAAAGTATGGGCGGAGCTTCCTTGCCGCCATAACCAGGGCATAGGCCATCTTTTCTACCTTCGGGTAGCGGAGCTCGGCGTCCCGAAGCACCTTGCTCACATAGTAAATGGGCCTCTGAGCTCGGTCCTCTTCCCTCACCAAGACGGTACTTAAGGTCTGCTCGGAAGCTGCCAAGTAGATGAAGAGGGTTTCCCCCGGAACGGGCTTGCTGAGCAGGGGAGGATTGACCAAGTAGGCTTTCAGCTGTTTGAACGACTTCTGTTGCAGTTCGCCCCACTCGAAACCTTTGGCCCCCCTGAGAGCCTTGAAGAAGGGGAGGCACTTTTCCCCAGACTTCGAAAGGAATCGCCCAATAGCAGCGAGGCGGCCCGTTAGCTTCTGCACTTCCTTGACGTTCCGAGGAGGGGCCATATCCAGTATGGCTTTAATCTTTTCAGGATTTGCTTCGATCCCTCGCTGGCTGACCATGAAGCCGAGGAACTTTCCTGACGAGACCCCGAACGCACACTTGTTCGGATTAGGCCTCATGTTGTGCCTTCTCAGTACGCCGAATGCCTCCTATAGGTCGGCCACGTGGTCGGTACCTCAGACGCTCTTCACGAGCATGTCATCGACGTACACTTCCATGTTGCGGCCTATCTGGCTTTGGAAGACTTTGTTGACGAGGCGCTGGTAGGTAGCTCCAGCGTTCTTCAATCCGAACGGCATAACTCTATAACAGTAGAGGCCTTGGTCGGTAATGAAGGAAGTCTTCGGAATGTCCGGGGGGAACATTCGGATCTGGTTGTAGCCGGAGAAGGCGTCCATGAAGCTGAGGAGCTCATGGCCCGAGGTGGCATCGATGAGGGTGTCGATATTCGGTAGAGGGAACGGATCCTTCGGACACGCCTTATTCAAGTCTGTGAAGTCGATGCATATCCTCCAGGAACCATTTGACTTCTTAACCATGATGATGTTGGAGAGCCACTCGGGGTAGTTCACCTCCTGTATGAACCGAGCTTTTAGGAGCTTGTCCACCTCCTCCTTGATGGCTTGTTGTCGCTCGGGAGCGAATTTACGCCTCTTCTGCTGAACCGGTCTGCACCCCGGTTCGACGCTGAGGCGGTGCACTAGAAGCTCCTCGGAAATCCCGGGCATGTCCGCGGCGGACCAAGCAAATAGGTCGCGGTTCTCCCGGATGCACTGCACCAAGTCGGAACATAGGGCAGTCGGCAGGGACTTGCTGATGAGGAACTTTCGACTCGGGTCCCCGTCCGAGAAGAGCAATTCTTCCAATTCGTCCGCCGGCTCGGACGTGGGTCGGACATTCGGCTCGGGGATCTCTAAAGTCTCAAGGGAGAGCACCGGACCCCCAGTGGAAGTCATATAGCACTTCTGAGCCGTCTCTTGGCTGCCCCTGACTTCTCCCACTCCTGCCCGGGTGGGGAACTTCATCTTGAGGTGGTACGCCGAAGGAACGGCTTCCAGGGCAGCTAGGCCAGGTCGGCCCAAGATGACATTGTATGCAGCCGAGACATCGATGACCATAAAGTCCATCGGCTCTGTCCGGGTAGTAGGGGTCTTCCCAGCAGTTACGTCCAGGGTGATAACCCCTTCGACCATTACTGGTACCCCTGTGAACCCGTGGAGCGTGTAGCCGGCCGGTTTGAGGCGATCCCGGGATAGTTGCAGCCCTCGGAAGGCCGAGAGGAAGAGGATGTTCACAGAGCTCCTGTTGTCTACCAGGACCCTCTGCACTTTGAAGTTCGCCATGCGGAGGTCGATAACAAGTGCGTTGCAGTGGGGAGTTCGGACCCCCTCGAGGTCTTCATCAGAGAATGTTACTGGGACGCCGAGGCCTTTGGGGGGAGGGGCGCTGTGAACTGGGTTGACTTTTCGGACGAAGGCCTTCCGAGAGGAGTTGGAAGAGCCCCCCATTGGGCCCCCGTGGATGAGGTGCAGAACGCGTTCCTCCTCGAACTCGGGGGTTTCATCTCGTCGCTCGGAGCGCTTGTTAGCCCCCCGAGGCGGAGGAGTGGTGCGATCTCCCCGATCATTTGCCTTCACAAACTTAGCCAACTGCCCCCTCTGGATGAGGGCCTCTATTTCGTTCTTCAGCGCCCGGCAATCGTTGGTGTCGTGGCCATGATCCCGGTGATAACGGCACCACTTCTCCTTGTTCCTCCTCTTGGCCGGGGTGTTCATCCTCGGAGCGGGAGGTATAACTCCCTCCTTCTCGACTTCCATCAGGATGGTGGAGACGTTTGTAGTGAGGAGAGTAAATTTTTCGAACCTGGGAGGAGGACGGCGCTGACCGCTGTTATCCTTTTGTAGCTTCTTGCCCCCTTCCTCTTCCGTTGCTTTCCTTTTCGACCTAGAAGCGGATCCTCCGAAACTCGGGAGGCACTCGGCCTCCTCCGCCCGAATGTATTTCTCGCATCTAAGGAGAAGATCGGCGAAGTTGTGCGGGGGCTTTTTGGCGAGGGATGACCGGAGGTTGGAGTTGAGGACGTTCGATTGGAACGCGACGATCGCCACTGACTGGTCGAGGGAGGCAATAGACCTAACCTCCGCGGTAAATCTCCTCACATAGTCCCTCAACTTTTCTCCCCTCTCCTGTCGGAGGTGGAGTAGAGAGAGGCTGGTCTTCTCCGTTCGCCTGCTACTTACAAAGTGAGTTATGAAGAGCGTCTCGAACTGCTCAAAAGAGAAGATAGAAGAGGGAGCGAGCCGGGAGTACCATTCCCGAGCCGAGCCTTTAAGGGTGGCGGGGAACGTTTTGCAGAGCATGGCGTCGGATGCTTGGTGGATTAGCATCAAGGTCTTGAAGCTCTCGACGTGATCAACAGGATCCGACTCCCCTGAGTACGTTTCAAACTGCGGAGGCTTGAAACCCCTCGGGATGGGAACCTCTATGATAGTCCGGGAGAATGGAGGTCTGCCGGGGCGGACGGTCCCTCCTCTAGCCTCTTCCTCCTTGTCCATTCGACCGATGCGTCTCTCCATCTTGTGGAGACGACGGTAGAGGGCATCGTCCCTTCGGTGATAGTCGATCGAGCCCCTGGACTCGTCTTCATAGGAATGGGAGCGAGGGCTACGACGTCGATAGTCCTGGGATCGGCGGGTGACTAGGAGCCGGGGGAGGACTTATGGATCGGCGGCGAGGACTTGGGACCCGTAGGGGTGTTGGAACCCTCTGGGCATTATTGTTGTTCGGGCGAAGGTTGAGGGCCTGTAACACAGTTGCCTGGAATTGTAGGAACTCGGCACGAGTGATAGGTGCCTCATCGTTCCTCGGATGATGTCGATTAGCAGGGGAACGTGGCCTCCTCCTACGACGCTCGGGAGATTCCCCCCGTCCTCTTCAGTCTGGAGACCTTTTGCCATCTCGGCGATGAGGAGATCGCTCACCTTGATGTTGGCAGGAGGCTCCCTCTCGGGCCCGCTTCTCATCTAGGCAGTTGCGAAGGTCCTCATTCTTTTGGCGATTCAGAACGGTGTTGCGGAGGTCGGAGGCTCGGGGGTTATGGGAAGCCATTGAATCTGAGGAGGCATTGTGAACTGAGACATGGTCTGGGTGGAGAGGTTGCTTCTGCCTCCGCTGGTTCGGACCAGTAGGACCATTAGGGGGTTGTTGATTCAGAAGAGGGTCTTGGACTGGGGGAGGAAGTTGCTCGGGCTGCGGAGCAGGATGCACGGGGACTTCCTCTTGCTGATCGGCGGGGTTGGGCCCACGGTTGGACCCTCTTGACCTGACCTTTCTGGGAGGCATGGTTGGAGAAGAGCTAGTCGATGGGAAGGGGAGAGGCTGCTATTCGTATGGTTTCCCATAGACGGCGCCAATCTGTTACCGCTGGATCTGGTGTGGGGGTAAACAGATGAGATTTGTGGGTTCGTGGAAAAACCTGAATAGCGGATCCACACCTGTTGATTCCTGCCGCTAACCTGCAAGGAAGTGCGATACACCGGGGTTGATTCCGGTGACGCACTCTCTGACGCTCTTGTCAGTAACCAGTGATGATTAAGAAAGAGCTTAAGCTGGAAAAAGAGTGATTACCTGGTCACAGTGGTAGGTGGGAGGTATTTATAGTCGCCCTGGGAGTCTGATTAGGGACATGATTTCTTGTGAAACTGTTAGGAGTAAAATCCTCACAATTAGTTTAGGAAACTGACCCCTGATTCCCGGTGAGAGGATAATTGCAAATCAGGCCCGTTGATTTAGTCAAATCAGTGACCCTGATTTTCTCTATCTGGTCTGGGTTTGTCTTGGGTCGGGACCCGTACCCAGCTGGAATGGATCTGTTTTGCGGGTTTATTGGATCTGTGAAAGGGAGATCCAGTGCCCGCTTCGGACCCATCTATATGTGAAATTACCGTTTGACCCCTGAGCTTCAAGATTCGTTCCCAATCTGGACGGTTCCGATTTAACCCCTTTTTTAGCCATATCACTCTTCTTTTTAGATCAAGTGTTCACAGGTAATGAAGGAGAATTTTCTGCTGGGGTTGGAGAACAAAGATTCTGAAGATTTTAATGTTTTTAATTGCTTATTATTTTATCAAACTTAATGTATTGAGACTTATTATCTATTTTTGATTGGATTATTATCGTATTGGGCTTATGACCAGGATTTTATTATTGTTTCCAGACGTTGGCTTATTCTATTTGGATATTTCATGTTGCTTCATTCCAAGTATTATTGTTCATGAGATTATTATTATTGCTTGTGCAATTGTTCTGTATTGATTATATTGTTGAGTTGATCGGATAAACAGCTTATGGATGACGTTAGTCATTCGCTAGGCCAATGTCATGTGCTCGTATTCCGTATTTTTGGGAAGTGGGGCGTGATAACATTTGCTACACGTGCACGTGTTTCTCACCATGGTTGAGAATGAGGGAGAGTGGTGTGAGTTAGTAGGAAGTGGGGAGTTATTTTGGGAAGTGGGGAGTCATTTTGACCACCCATTGTTCCTATAAATAGATCACCCATTTGTCATGAATAGAATGCAAAATCACAACAAAGAAAAAAAAAAGAGAAAGAGAGAGGGCTTGCGGGTTGGAGCTAAGAGGAGGCCGGGATTCGTTGCTTGGATCTTTGGAGCATTTTCTTTTAGGAGTTCTACTACTATGAATTCTACATTTGTGGTGGGTGTTTCTTCAACTTTATAATATAGTTTTATTAGTAAAATGCTTGACATGTGTGAATTGTTAGATGCATGATAACTTATATAGATTTAACATTCATGTTTAGATTATTTGTTGTTGATTGAATGTGTGAAATCATGATATGTTTGATTTGGGGGCATTCTCATAAGGTTCTGTTTTGATATCTAGTTGAACTTCAAAAAAATCATAAATATTAAACTAGATGGAATCTAGAGCTAAAATTTTTATAGGAGCATCTCGTATATGTCCAGAACATCTCCTTAAAATTTCATAATATTTGGATGTATTTTACTATTTTAATCAAATCCAAACTTGGGACTGGTTGACAGTTGGCTAGTTGCTAGAAATTTGTACACATTTTGGGTTTTTGATCATTTTAACATTTTAGATGAAGTATTTTGAGAAAAGTCAAAACTAAGAACTTGAATTGGACTCATTAACTTTTCTGTAAAGTCTAAGAAATCTATTTTTCATAAAGAATTGAATTTATAATGAATTTTACAAGTTTGAACAGTGACAGTATGTATAACATTTCGATCCTACTGTAGATTTCGAAGAATTCAGGGTTATAGACACAATATTTTTGGGAAATTTATAACTACAAAGTTATAGTAGACTTATATACCTTTAATTTGATCTAAAGAACACAAAGTTTCATAAATTATAGATTTCTCTATGATTTTTACAAGTAGCATGAGCTGCAATTTTTAGATTTTTAACCAACTATTTTGCTAATGAAATTAGACAAAGTAATTGATGATGATTTTAGATTATCTTAACTACAAAGTTGTAGTAGACTCATTTATGATTCCTATGAAACTAATAAATCTATTTTTGAAGTAGTATTGGAATTTATATGATTTTTAATACCATCGGGTTGATGTCTCTTATCTAGTTGCCCTAAAACTTCTACAACGTATAAAATTAGATTTACAATTGGAATGTTAATAAGATGTACCTTATGAGGAATCAAGAGATAATTAATGGATAAAGTTAGAATGTTAAACATGTGACATTTATAAGGATTTTAACTCATCAGGTATTATTGAATGTTGTTATAAGAAGTTGGTTACTTCATGATTGATAATAGCAAAGAGAATGAATAAAAGAAGTTAAAAGATGTTTAATGAATGAGATTCAAAATGCGAATAAAGAGGGTATTGATAACCCATGATGTTGTGAACATGAATTATGTTGATTCTAGAGGCTAAGTGAGACCCAAAGTACCGGCAGAGTGATGAAAATGATTATTGAAATATGAGAAATGACCAATATGGGCTACTGTTCTCGGTATATAGTTTAAAACTGGTAGGAGGGTAAACTAGCTCTAGGAGGTATTATTATTCATGTTTTAATTTAAGGATAGACAATAGAAGAAGATGTGATGAAATATGGGCAAACGTAAGTGGGGCGTTTCTATATAGTCGGGCGGTGTACTCCGAAACTATAGATTCAGTTAGGCGGTGTACTCCGGGACTGTAATTACCCTGCATCTAGTCGGGCGGTGTAGTCTGGGACTGTTATGCGGAACGAGACGAGCTTCAATTAAATTCGGGATTATGAATGATCGGGCGGTGTACTCTGGGATCATGAATAGTCGGGCAGATGGGAGGCAGAGCTCTGATATTTCGGGGCTAGAGCGGCACTTGCGGGATGTCCGCATGAAGTGGATTATGTATAGTCGAGCGGTGTACTCCGGGGCTGGAATCCATACTTGTGGGATGTCTGAACCTTATTTTGTTACTGAGTAGGATTTCATGGCGAGGGATTGAACCCTATAATGTGGAGTACGTAAGGGCTTGCCCTCAGACCTATGTAGTATGAGATGCATAGAATCCGAACAAGTATGCATTAGTGTCATCATAGTGTAATGTCTGCATTAGGCATTAAGTCATATCATACACTGACACGACTAGGATAATCACTTTTCCTGTTTGCATTCAAGTTTGTGTTTGCTAAAGTATAAGAATCGTTGTATTATAGAATTACGTCAGTTGTATACAACTGATGTGCCCACAATTTCTCAGTTACAGGATTGGACTTGAAGTCACTATGATGAGTTGTTACAAGATTGAAGAATTTTCATTATTGTAGATTGTAGTGTATTCATTTAATTCCGATGTGCTGTTGTAAAGATCATTGTGGAAAAAAAAGTTATAAATTCCTTATAAATTTGTACGAAGTTGAAGTAAAAGATCCTGTATTTGCTACGAATTATCTGTGTTTGGAATTCAGAGCATTACAAGATAAGAAGGAAATGACATTATGTAGTGGGTGCTTAATGCGGTTACATAGGTTGAAGACATTTACCAAAACTAGCCTTTATTACCAAAATGATAAAAACCAATTCCTAAATTAAAGGGACCGTCTATTTGTAGTTATTTTAGTTGAAAGTTTGCACCATGGCAAGGCTGTAAATTATTTTGACTAAGTCCAACTATTTATTCTCTTGGTCAAATTGACATTTATAGATTTTATAACTCATAATTATGATGATTATTATGTATTGGTTATTATGGTAGGGTAATACTACACCTACTACCAAATTTACTACTTCTCTCCTTACTACCTTAGGTGGCACACTACTATTGAATGTTTCTACCACCTACTCTACAATAACCTCCACTAATAGTGTACCACCTAAGATAGTAAAGAAAAAATTAGTAGATTTGGTAGTAGGTGTAGCATTACCCATTATGATAATCAATTGTCTTTATTTTGTGAGTTAGTGTCGGGTTCCTTATATATCCATTCTTCATGATAAGAAGAAATAAGAATGGAAGATGAAAAGTCTCATACATTGTGTTATCTTCTCCAATCAACCAATCAACCTTTTCTTCTCCAATCAACCTTTCTTTTTCTTCTTCCCTCAAACTACTATATATATTTTATAATGTCCTTAAGCCGAGTTGAGCATTCGATACTTATCAGGATCTCCCCCCACCGTTCGTGCACGTAAAGGTTTCCAATAGTTCGGGGATTTATTACCACTAAGTTGTAAACTGTGTATGACTGTTCGCATGTGGAACGACAGTTTTAGGGCAGAGAGTGTCTCGATATTCTCCTAAGGCTGGCAAGTTCTTTTTAAACTTGTTTTTCTTTTATTACAATCAACTTGATTTATTTATATGCAAAAGTTTATTTATTTATTAAGTAAATATTTATTTGCTCAACTTCTTTCAACAATATCAAGATGTGTTTAATCAAACAAACTAATAATATGCATGTGTGATGCACACATTTTTTCCCCTCTCTGCATTTTCGTAAATAATTATGTTGTAAATAAATTTGAACTTTGAGGTTTGATGGTATTATGGTAACTAGCAAGAGTTGAGTAAATAGATGGTTAATAACTTTCACTTAAAATTGTGTATTAGTTGTTTACAAATTACAAAACTCCAACAACTCTTGAGTTACAGTATTACTAGTAACTACACATGCGATGCACGCTTTAATTAATATTTTTTATATAGTAAATAATAAGATATTCCTTTACTCATTAGATACTTTTTACAAATTACTCCTAGTGTTTCAAACTTTTATTTTATATGAGTAACATTTTTGTAAATAATTATGGCGTAAATAAATTTAAAGTTTGAGGATATTATGGTAACTAATAACAATTGAGTAAATGAATGGTAATCGACTACAAATGACAACCCCAACTCTTCCATTATAATATTAGAGATTAGAGATAAATAATGACACTTTCGTAAATAATTATATCGTAAATAAGATTGAATTATGAGGATTTTTTGGTAACTTTAACAATCACATAATTAATTGTAAATAGATGATTAATATGATTTCCGCATAAAATTATGTTAAGTTCGATTGTCTACACAAGTCCAACATCCCAAGATATGGTAGTAGGGATGAGATGTACAACAAAATCAACTAAAATGATAATCAAAATTTTCAAAAGTTAAAGAGTAGTAAGTGTGATTTTTTTTTTTTTTTTGAGTACAGGGCATCATGCCCTCCTTGCTTTGCCAACTCTGTCTCCTCTCGTTGTATGCTGTCTTCTCCCGCTGCGTGCTTTCTTCGTTGGCCCTGAGTTTTCTGATGGCGGATTGATTGTTTCCATGCCCGGTCTCTTTCCATGCCCGGTCTCTTCTGGTTTTGTTTCCCTTTATTGTATTTTCTAAAGTTGTTGCATTTTTCTGATTTGTTGGGTCTGCTTGTAAATCAACCCTTTGTATATAAATTTCGTCTATTTATTTATATTATTAGTTGCGGGCTGGAGTCTTTTGACTCTATCTAATTTATCCCAAAAAAAAAAAAAATAAAGAGTTTTAGTAAGTGTGATTACAGTGAATAAATCAACTAAAAACATAATCAAATACCAAAATCATTTCATCACTAATCCTTGGAAATTGCAATGAATGGCAATTTCATATCATGAATCACAATCAAACTCTAAATAGAAATAGAGAAAACAAAACAAATCAAATGATTCCAATAATTAACCAGCAATCTAATCTAATAAAATGACAACCCCTGCCATAATCAAAACAAACACAAGTCACTCAACAACCCTGGAGACATGCACCAGGCCACTGTCATCAGTGCACTCAAAAGAGAAGATGAGAATGCAAAACTACACGAAACCGGCCCCCCGCTCGGCAGTGGGGCCGGCGAGGGTCCACCAGGCGCTCCCGGAACCCCGATCACATCCACCATCACCCTCTGCCCTCTCTTGCAATGCTCTGCATCTCCACTCACAAAGTAGTAGAAGCCCGGCTTGTCGAGAAGAAACTCAGTACTCCCGTCCTTGGGTTGTGAATCTCCGCTCGTTTCATCGCAGTGATAGTAGCCTTTCTTGCTCACCTTCACCACTGAATCATTCTGATACTCGAAAACTAGATCGTAAGACACGAAGAAAGCATGTTACTAACAAATTAAGCGAGAAGGAATACAGGACTAGAATTGTACTAGGATAGATATATATATATAAGTGTCACCACCAATTGAATCTCCGACGAGGAATTTGATTTTGGCGGCCCAATTCTCGTAGAAAGCAGGGTCATTATCCGGAGGAACGAGCCAGCCGTCATGATCGCCAACCTTGTACTTGTTTGAGGCTCCGGCGACGACGGTCATGATAGCTACTAGGAAAAGAGCGAAACTCGAGGGGAAAGACATGATTCCCCCAACTCTTTTGGTAAGAGTTTTGAGAGAGTATGGGGAGGAAGTGGCAATGCAGGGAGTGATGAAGAAGATCGGATTGAATTGATTATCAGTTGGAATGAGAATACATGGAAGTGTTGATATATGAAGGGAGAGAGAGGGGAAGGGGCAGTTACTGTTGGTTTTTTTTTGCAGATTAATGGAGAAAGTGGGGTTATTTTAGTTCTTACAGTTATTAAAGGGATTGACTGTTTACTGAGAAATCATTTGAATTTTATTACTCTCAATTATGATCAGCTTCATATCCTTTTTGCCTAAAAGCAAATTTTGCAAATTGTGGTCATGCTATAAGTTTACATCATACAGTAACAAATTAACTGTTTGCAGTCTAACAATCAGTAATGGATAAAAATATATCCTCAAGAAAGCACTTCTTAGGACCTGGAACTACTTCCGGCGTTGGTGCGCATCTCAAAGCACATCTGAAAGCAATACCTCGATTTGCATTCAGCCCCATCAAACAGCTATATGATCGGCTACAAAGGAGCTGTCAGCGAAATTACTTCTAACAGTAAGCATAGATAACATTCATAACAATAGGGAAATCCATCTTTCATAACCTCTGCTATATCAAAAAGATATTATAAAGGGAGAATCAATGTTGATAAATATTCAGAGTTACAAGGCATTACAAATGGCATTAACTGTTAACTCTAATCTTGGCTTCACATATTTGACAGATCTTTTCACAACATAATGTTGCCATTGACAAAAATAAAAAGCAGAACCCTAAGAGTTTGACATTTTATAACAAGAAAATGACAAGCCGCCAGATTATATCGAGCAATTTCAAAAAGACTTGTGCTCGAAAAATTGATCCACTCAGCAGTTACCATGAAAGGAAGAGGAGTCTTCAATGGTCAGCTTCTACTTAAGCTGGACCCGAAAAACCTTGATCACTCAAGCAAGTATATCCGAATCGATTTGCTCAAGATTTGGAAAGATCTGCTTCAAAGAAGTAGCATAATTGGGGGACTTTGCCTACAAACAGAATTATACTATTTAGAGAACATTTCTAATAAGGATAATAAATAACATTTGCTTTGCAAGCAATCCATATCATTTATATTAGAATCCACTATATGCTTTCTTCACCAAATGCCAGAGTATTTAAGGTTCAGCATAATTCAGAATGACGATGGAATCTATGCACAGCTTTACCGTTATACATATTTCACAATGGATTTTTAATAGAAAACAGTTTAATAAAACTTTTAGAAGCATTCTTAGTATAGCAAAGACTTCAGTACAGCGGTGTTGATTGAACTACCACTTCTATTTTAAAGTTAGTATACTATGGAACAAACGCTTAAAATATCAGTATCTCCATTCTGGTATCGCTACTGCCCTATTGAAATTTTGGAATCAGTTTCTTAATCAACATATATAAAATTACCATCTTCTGGAAACTACTTGCAACATCTTGATGATTTCAATAATCAATTAATGATGTTTACTTAACTATTAATGAATCTTAAATGGTGTCTTACTTGTAGCTGATGTAGTTGAAGACCACAGTTTTTTTTGTAGATGCCAATTTTCAAAACTATTTACACTAATAGGACAGTTGCCAAAGTATTTGCAACTAGACTTGCCGTTCCCAATAGCGAGTTTAGTTGTTTCATCCTTGCCATTGAGACACAACGTGTTTAGTACTAATTTTTAGTTTAAAATTTTCAAAGAAGACTCGCCGTTCCCAACGACGAGGACATTTATACTAGACTCGTTATTGGGAACGAGTTTAGTTCAAAATTTTCAATGACGACTCGTTCCCAACGGCGAGGACATTTACACTAGACTCGTTGTTGGGAATGGTGAGTTTAGATTTTAAAAAAATTCTATAGAGTTTTTTTTCAAAAATTCACTGTCCAACAGAATGTTTCACTCTGTAAAATTTCCTACATCCTCGCCGTTCCCAACAGCGAGTCAAGTATAAATGTCCTTGCCGTTGAGAACAGTAAGTCTTCTTTGAAAATTTTGAACTAAACTCGTTGTTTCCATCAGCGAGTCTTAGTATAAATGTCCTCGCCGTTGGGAATGGCAAGTCTTCATTGAAAAATTAGAACTGAACTCGCCGTTGGGAACTGCGAGTTTCTAAAAAAAATATCACTAAACTCGCCATATCCCAATGGCGAGAACGAAACAACTAAACTCGCCATTGGGAACGGCGAGTTTAGTTGTTAAGTCCATGAGCACAAATACTTTGACAACTGTCATCTTTCTGCAAATAGTTTCGAAAAGTGTCTTATTAAAAAAAAATTCAAGACCACATCAGTAAGAATTCACCAAAGAGTAAGAATATGCAGCAACAAAGAAGCCTTCATCCCAAAAATTTGGGTTCAGCAAACAATAAAACTCAATATGTATTTAGAAAATAAAATTACAAAATAAAAATATGTTCACCTAAAAAATAATTAGTGCAATATATAATAGACCGCAAAGCGATAAAATTTGATGAATTGCCAGGGAAAAATATATAGTGAAATATTAAAAAAACCATTTTCCCCAATAACTAAAGTAGTATTGAATTAACTAATATAGTGTTATACAAAGTCTATCAACCCATCATATAAAAGGGGGAAATGGTTCCATGCTCCTATTTTGAAACAAATTCGGTGTTTATACCACTTAATCAAAAAGTGTGGATGTAATAAAATCTCTTAAATCATATAGTTTTATACCCTTATTGGTACTAACAGAATATATTTAAGCCACATTAATTAGCTCTTAAAACTGTGGCATATAACTTATGAGAAATTTTGCATTGCTTTGCTGCATAATGATCACGGTATTCACGAATTTCAAACTAAGTGGATATATAAGAAGTAGGCTTCAGATTGCGGTATCAGATAACAGCTGTATCAATTTGTTATATCACCGATACTCCAATAATTGCTGGATCTGATTTTGAAGGCAATTGGATTGCTAACTGATTCAATATGGATAGTTATCTGCCAATTCTCTAAACTATGTGCCAGACTAACACTGAGCATGACACATCTTGCCATATCAATCTGCAGTGTTCCATATTAGTGTCTGATACTGGGTTCATGCTTCTTAAGGGACAAATTCGAGTTCACGTAAGGAAGCTTGGAAGAACTGAATCACTCGAATCTCAGTTCTATAGCTTGTTTCTACTTCCATTCCTGTATAACTTAACTATAAGGATAATCAGTCATTAGTCACCGTAGATCTAACTTGTCATGCTCCTAGATTCTACAGGAAGGCATTGCAACGGTGATATACAAGAAGATATGGCATTAGATATCTATAACTAAAGGCAGGGAAATCTAACTACATTTGTGCTGAAGTTGTGAGATTTGCTGCACAAAAGATAAAATAGAACAATAGGATATTACAAGGATTTAACTGTAAGGATCATGAACCTAAGTGACAAACCACATAACTGGATGATACTAAAAGGAGTAACGTATAATGCAATAAAATCTGACAGATTCAACTGAACTACTCCTTCCATAAGTCGAATAAAACAACACCTGAGTAATTAGAATGAATAGTACTCATATTTTTTTAATTGTTTTTCCTCATTTGATGTCAATTTGCAACATCCTAAATTTGACTTGCAACTTTTTTACATTAAAATTGAAACAGATAGGAGCTCCCATGATATAGCAGGGAAAACAAAACAATCAACATCATATCGAAAATACAAGCTAACAATTAACAAAGTATATGAAGAATCTAAGCCCAGTTAGATGCTGCAACTGTTTGCCACAAAATAAAATTCAGATTGATAAAACTAAGCAATGCCCTAAATATACAGTCTTTCTGAGCAGAAATAGTGTAAATTGGGAAGAAAAGACACTGATGCTCTTTAAGAGGATATATTTGGTTATGAAGTATTATGTGGCCTCCGGTACCTCATTAAATAATTTGACCAAGCTTTGTGTTTTGTACATGTTAGAAAAATAAATAATATAGTCTGAAGCTCCAATATGGCCAAACAGCTACAAGTTTAAACAAAAGGAAAAGGAAGAAAAACATAACGTGAAAAGATTTTTTGTGCCTGGATATAGTCTGAAGCAAATTTTATTAGATGAAGAAAAAGGCAAAGTCTAATCAAGTATAAAGAATCATACACATGGGTTGCGCTCAAGATATATGGTTGTAAGTTTTTCCCTTGAACCAGATAAAGCTCTGTCAATGCCTTCCAAAGACGCTATTTGGTTGTCATTAAGCCATAAGTCTTCCAACCTGCATGGCCAGTGAAAAAAGAGTTCAAGAGGGAAAAAGTGTAATTTAACCAGGTCACAGTACAGTTTAAATTCTAACCTCGTCAAATTTTCAATATCCTTGATGGAAGTAAGTTTATTAGAAGAAATATCCAAGACGCGAAGATTTTCTAATGTGGATAACCCTTCCATTTGAGCAATACCATTATGGCTCAAATACAATTCTTCCAGAGCAATACATTCCTACAATGAACCAAGTTACTCAGTGTGCAATTTAAAAAGTATAGATTAGCAATAACAAGAATATTAGAATATTAGAATCTCACCTTTAACCCTGATACAGATGTTAAACGGTTGCTCTGCAAACTTAGTTTCTTTATGCAAGTCAGACCACACAAATTGATAACCTTAATGCGATTTCTTCCCAGCCACAGCTCTTGTAAATTTGTCAAGGTTTGCAAGTTCTCCATAACCTGAAAATGGAACAAAATAGGCAGTTCAAAAGACAGCATGAACATAAGAACTCCACAAAGCTGATGATTTATGTTAGTAGCGGAAGTGCTGACATTTGATATGGTTTAAGATTTAATTAATGAGGAAACTCACAAGGCAACAAAACCTGAAAAGGCTATAACATATAGATGAATAAATCCTTGAAGTTCCTCAAAGAACTGTATAATTGGTAATAGAATATAAGCTCACGAAGGATTGGTGACTCACCCTTAAACTGTTTGAACCAAGTTCAAGTATCTTCAATGACTGCAAGTGTTCAAGTTCTTCTATCTTAGTCACTTCATTTTTGGAAACATAAAGCTCCTTGAGTGTAGCTGAAACCTTTGATACACCACTCAAGGAAGGTATCTCATTGAAAGATACATCAAACACCGAAAGGTTCTTGAAAATGCTAACATCAGGAATTTTAGTCAGCTTGTTGTCCCTCAGTATCAGCTCCTGCAAACAACAAAAATTACAGGTAAGAACAGAAAATAATAATAATAATAATAATAAATATAAATAAAAAGATCAACACTATTTTTTCCCTGTATAGTCAAGGTACAAATAAAAAGTTTTATGAGTACAGAACACAAAAGAGAAATCCTATCTCTTTCAATTGTTCAATTAAAGACTTTTAAGTTCACTTGCCAATTACATTTCTTAAACTTCCTGTGCTAAGCTGCATAACCATAGAGTACATCTCCCATATACCAGCTGACTTTCTAGAACTTATCTAACCTCTGTCCATAGTCAAGAAGTTGACACAAAGTTCATAACAAACAACTCTAGTACCTTTTTCCATTAACTCAGAGCTTTGTGCACTAAATTTGAAACTTGGGGCAAACGGATAAGAAAATTCGATTCCCTATTTGTGTTCTGATCAATACAGATACGAATACAGAAAGAGCAATATGTGTTGTATTCAACATTATCTATTCTAATTAACACAGATATGATTACATCCGAAATATCCGAATACAATACAAATTCAGATATATCTGGTATTCATCGTTATGGGAAGAAGTAATATGTAATAAAAATGAAGGGGATAATAGCCCCCCTTTTTTCCATTAACCTAAAACATTTCATTCAACATAATCAATTCAACACAATGATAATAGCACATGCATTACTAGAGTTTTTCCCATTTACAATAGCCAGGCTGCAAGAGCCTCATTTATCCTTCTCAATATATAACAATTGTTATCACTTTCCACTAAGCATACAAATAAAAAACAGAAAGCATGTGGAATACTTGTCTGAGCTCACATAGCCACAATTCCAACTTTCTAGGCCTCGTTTGAGACCCAAGTTAAGTTAGAATAACTGGAGTTATCTCACTTAACTTTACAAAACTCTCGTTATCCAACCTTAGACCTGTTTGAGATTCATTTTGGAGTTATGATAACTGCAATTATCTCACATGTTTATATGACTCCAGTTATCTAAACTCTACACTTCAATCATATTTTTCTTAAATGTGGCCATGCCAAACACTAAGGCATGTTTGGATGCCCAAGTTAGTGAAGGTAAATGGAGGCTAGTGAATGTGAATTCTTCATATTTCCATATTCCCACCTCAAATCCTTTAACCAAACATTACGTTTTTTCATTAAATGGTGAGGAATGTACTTTGAATATTCTTCTTATTGGGTATTAATTTCTAAAGTACCCCCAACCATCTTCTTCGCCTTCTCTTCTCTTCTTTCATCTTCTTCAATTCCTCCATTAATGTCTCGTATCTCTACAACAAATCCTAACCCAACTCATCATCTAATAAAACTAGTAATCTGCACGTGCGATGCACGTCCTAATAATATCTGCACGTGCGATGCACATTCTAATAATATTTTTTTAAAAAAAGTAAATACTAAGACATAATCTGGCATCGAACCTGAGATCTCACTTTACTCATCACATATTCTTTACAAACTATCCCTAGTGGCATCAACTTTGATTTTTTATGAGTGGCACTTTTGTAAATAATTATGTCGTAAATAAATTTGAATTTTGAGGGTATTATGGTAACTAACAGCAGTTAAGTAAATGAATGGTTAATATAACCCTCACTTAAAAATAAATGGTTGAGATTAGATGATTGGTTGAATGGTTGCTACAAATTACAACCCTAACTCTCTCATTATAATATTAGAGAAAAAAACAACGAAAAAATTCATCCTCCCAATTTTTACTTCAATGTGTTCTCTCTCTCTTTTAATAAATACCATAACCTAACTTCTAGCCCTCAAATTTTCCGAACCTCAAAACTTTCCTCAAAAAAATTTCATAACAACAAAACATTTGAAAGAAATAAGAATCTAAGATTTTTTTGGGGGAGAATTTAAAGAAATTGACGTTTGATAGTTACATGGGTATGTTTTTGCAAGAGATTTGAAGGAAATTTAAAATGATTGCTTGAATTTTTTGGGGGTTGATGAACAATTAAAGAATGAAAAAGAAAGCCTAATGGCAAAATAGTCTTTTAAACATTAGGTGTGCTTTTGGAAGTGCTTTTGGAATCACTTAAAGCATTTGAGGTGGGAATATTGAAATATAAAGAATTCGGATGTGAATATATAAATGGCAAAGATTTGGGATGTGAATATGGAAAAACCCTTTATTTATTTTTTTCTCCAGATTTTTCCCCTCTTCCCTGTTTGGATATGGAGGTAAGTGGAGGTTAATGGATGTGACTTATATACATGTAGTTATTTATGCTTTGTTCCGTTTGGATCATATTTTGGAGATATGCTACTTCTGTTTTTTTCCTCAAAGTTAAAAAAGAGAAGGAAAAAAACAAAGGTTATGGTAGTTATTTAAACTCGAAACCAACCAAATTTATTCTTAAAGCCAAAATAGAGGTACATGTATGCAACCTATATGTTACAGTCTTTCACATTCACATAGGCCATGTTTGGTAACGAAGTTTAGGTAAGATAATTGGAGGTACATGGAGGTCTCTAAGATACCTACAATTATATCACCTCCAATAAAACCTAAGTTATCTTAGGTCCAAAGCTAAATGCTCTTTTCAAAACTTACTATAGGTATCTAAACTTTGTTGGTAGAGACAAAGCTACCTATAGGTTACATACCTCTAGCTTACCTATAGATATCTAAACTTTGTTTCCAAATGGGGTCTCAAAACTTACCCTACCTTTTATATCCATTCATGGCCTTAGATTTCCAATGAAGACAGTGGACCCACTCATTAAAAGAGTATAACATACTGTAAAGGTTTGCTACAAATGAATTGTGGTTATAGTAGTAAAGATAAAGATTATAGTAGTAGAGATAACGAACACAATCAAAAACCAAAAATAAATAAAATAAATTCAAAATTGCGAATACCTGCAATGCGGCAATGGTGTGCCAGGTGGAGATCGGCTCCACCGACCGATCCTCCAATAGATTCTGACGCAGCGAGAGCTTGGTGAGATGCGAGAGCAGAGCGATTCGGGGATCCAACGCGGCGAGGCGATTGGCGGTGAGATCGACCTCGACCAAGTTGTCGGGAATCTCGATCTCGTTGAGGTCGTGGAGCTGGAAGCTGGTGAGGTCGAGGATAAGGGACGATGACTCGTCGTCGGATTGCTGACGTTCGCACTTTTCCTCCATTGGATTCGATCGGAACCCTAAGAAAGAGGAGGAAGACAATGATGATGCGAATGATGAGTTCGGCTTCTTTATCACAAATGCTAGATGTACCTCAAAATGAGTTTTTCGCGGTACTAGGCTACTTTGTGAAACTTTTTGCGATTTTAGGCCAGTTGACAAACTATTAACATTTTTGGCTAGTAAGTGTCACGTCAGCAGCGGTCACTATTGGAAATAGTGGCCTCTTCATAATGACCAACACATCGGAATCCGATACTTGACAGATTTGTATAATTGCAAACTATTTGGTATAACTGAGGTCGCTATTGTCAATAGCGGCCTCGTCTAACTAAGGTCGCTATTCCCAATAGCGACCTCAGGTGGGCCTAAAAGCGATTGGGTCAACCTGTGGTCGCTATTGGGAATAGCGACCTTAGGTATACAAGGTCGCTATTGACAATAGCGACATCAGTTACTCCAAGTGGTTTGCAATTATACAAATCTTCCGAGTGTGGGAGTCCAATGTGTTGGTCGCTATGAAGAGGTATGAAGAGGCCGCTATTCCCAATAGCGGCCGCTGCTGACGTGACACTTGCTAGCCAAAATTGCTAATAGTTTGGGATGTGGCCTAAAATCGCAAAAAGTTTCAAAAAGTAGCCTAGCACTGCAAAAAATTCGCTCAAAATAGAGTTTTTTCCCAAACTATCCCACTTTTTGAAAGTTTTTTCCAAACTGCCCCACTTTTTTTTTTAATTCCCAAACCATCCCACTCGGTCTTTGAGTGTAGTTAAAACTCACGCGGTCTTTCAAAGACCGAGTCTTACACTTCGAAAAATCGAAGAGTATGACTCGGTCATTGAAAGACCGAGTAATATTTAACTACGCTCGGTCTTTCAAATACCGAGTCTTAGACGGGGGATTTTATTTTAGATTTTTTTCTTTCTTCTATTCTCGACTTTATTCATCTTCTCTACTTTTCTTCTTCTTCTCTATATCCCTCAACAAAACCCATCGCGCCATAGCTAATTTTTTGGCCAATTTTCCCTCAAATTGATCGATTCACTCCCCAAAACCGAGTCATCTCTCATCGTTTTTCGATTTCCCCCATCCTATTCCACCAAATTTGCTTCTCGAGATTAGTCTAGACTCGGGATGTTCCTGGAGATGTTTCTCGAGAATTTTCTTGATCTTGTTACTCTGAGATTGTTGTTTCTGGAGATGTTTCTCGAGATGTTTATGAGATGTTGTAGATATTTTTCGAGATGTTTATGAGATGTTTAGGGGATGTTTGAGGTTGTGGAGAAGTTGTTTGAACCGAATGTGGAGTACATTGAACTTAAATGTGATAAATGAATGTGAAAGTGATTGAATAATTGTTGAAATTGTATGTGAGCTTGATCTCAGCGAATGTAAAGGGGAAATGCTTGAAGACAAATTGTAATTGTAACCCCTGTTTTCATTAATACGTATTTTTTTAAAGTATTTTTCCGTATTTAAATCATCAGTATCTTATAACTGTTCTTCCTTAATTGAGTTTATTTAAACTATTATTCTGTAACCCAGTTGTTTATTCTAAGCCCAAATTTGTACTTGATTTTATTAAATTAATCCGAAGCCCAATTGTTTAATTGTTATTTTAAGCCAAAATCTATATTTTGATTTTTATTTTTTTTATCTGAGCCCAAAACTTAGAAGCCCAACCATTATTACTGAGTTTATTATATTTAATTAAAGCCCAAACTCTTTTACCCACCTCCTATTGGACTCTACCCTAAACCCAAACCCACAAACCCACACACACCCGTATACAATTTCCCTACTCTTGCCACATCCCCGTAACTACATCCCCACTTTCTCTACTGCCCACAACTTTAAATATTATTTTATTAAAACCCTACCATTACTCTCTCTCTCTCTCCCTCCCGTTATTCCATCTCTCCCCCTCCTGTTTAACAAAACGAAACCAACTCCCCATATTCTTCCTTCTCCATCGCAACTCCCCTTCCTCCCGCTCACCCAAACCGTCGAACCCAAACCTCCATCATCATCCCCTCATCCTTCGCCTCCACCGTCGCCTCCTCCATCCTCGTCTCCTCACCACCACCACAGAACCCCACCGCCATCGAACCCATACTCCGAAACCCAACGTCTCCCTCACCATCGCTCTCCAACCTCCTCGCTTCGCACCCTAGCCCTCCGCCAGCCGCTCGCCGTCGCAACCACCTTCGCCATCACCCAATCCCCTCTGTTCGCCATCAGCAACCGCCAACCCACTCCTCCCTTGTTCTTTGAACCGAACAGAGCGCGTCGCCTCCACGTCAGTCACCGCCGCTCCGTCACCGCCGTGCTACTCCGTCGCCGCGTCGCTCCTCGACGTAGCGCCGCCGTCGAAGCCACCGCCGTGCGTCGCCGTCACCCCTCTCCCTCTCGCACTCTGTTTCGAAGCAGCGAACGAAGAAGAAGAAGAAAGGGGAAAAGGGCGGGATCGAATTTGGACCGTTGGATTGCGCCAAGATCCGCGCCTATGATCGCTGTTCGGTGTTCGTCCACAGCGAATCCCAGATTCGTTGTTTGCTGTTTGGCCAGATCCGCTCTGCTGCAACGATCCGATTGGCTGCCACCGCTGTCCCGTGTTCTTACCGCACCAGATCCAGTTCGCTGTCCGCTGTTCTGGGCTGATCGTGTGTGGGGGAAAACTCGATCTACGGTCGATCTTCGCACGCACTTTTTGAGGACTTCTTCCGGGATTTTTCTACCCAAATTTCTACAACAAGTGGATCTAATCATCGTCAATTTAAGGCAAGTATCCTTGTACAATTTATTGTTCTAGTACAAGCACCCTTGAAAATACTACAAATAGTTAGATTGTGACTCCTCTTTGAATATCATTGTAGATCAATATTGAACCTCCAAATTGACAATTCTAAGAGTCACAAAATTTCCTTGTATTTGATTGATAATTATTTGACTCTTTTACCCCTTAAGCACATGAACACATAGACATATGAATTTAGGAGCCCTAAATTGGTAGATACATGTCACATTTAATTTTTGACGAACTTGCAACTATTATGACTTGAAAAACATTAATCATGTGCTGTTTTGGCCTCCATTATCATGTATTTATGCCACATAATGACTTAGACGCCAATGACATTTTCCATGTAACCTACGCTAGTAAATTATTTCTATGAGTTGCTGTCCTGAATTTCCTTTCGCTGTTTTGACCCATTTATCATTTGAATTTGGGCCCGAGCCCTGAATAGAAATTTTAGATCTGGATGTGTCACTACAACAAATATGATATTTGATAGCATTCATAAAATGCTATAGTAGACCTACGATAGCGTTTTACAAACGCTATAAAAAGCCCCGCTATAATAAGTCTACAGCGTTTTGACCAAACACTATAGAATGTATAGCGTTTCCGGAACGCTATAGATTCTATAGCGTTTTACAAAACGCTATAGAATCTATAGCGTTTCGGAAACGCTATAGTTTCGATAGCGTTTCCAAAACGCTATAGATACTATAGCGTTTTGAAAAACGCTAGAGTTTCTATAGCGTTTCCGAAACGCTATCGAAACTATAGCGTTTCCGGAACGCTATAGATTCTATAGCATTTTGGAAAACGCTATAGAAATTATAGCGTTTCCGGTAATAGAATCAAACATACAGCATTTTTAAAACGCTATCGTTTTGATATTTGTGGTTTTTTACAACATTTTAGGAATGCTATTTCGTTTTAGCTGTATACAAAAAAAAAAAATCTACGGAAGCAAATAAAACTCGATTTATCGAAAATGTCAATACACCATTATAACTATAAAAGTTTCGCAAATTTGTGTACAAATATATAAAAACATACCAACATAGAAATATCTACACAATAAACTGATACAAAAGTTCATCCAATAAACTTAAAACTGACGACAAAAAATTCTTGAGTGCCTAACATCAACACAACTCGCAAACTTAAAACTAACGACAAAAAATTCTTGAGTGCCTAACATCAACACAACTCGCAAACTTAAAACCGACGACAAAAAAATTCTTGAGTGCCTAACATCAACACAACTCGCATTCTTCGTTTCATCCACGACGTCTCCAATCTGCAAATGTAGAAGAAAAAATGTCAAACATAAGATTCATGTAGTCATAACTCATAACTCCTAACGAAAATCAGGAATAGATATTGAGATCATTATATATTTGAAGTTCATAACTAAGTTCATAACTAAGTTCTCTACTATGCATGCATTCCACATGCCAAATAATCTAGTTCATTGAAACCCTTCTTTGGGATTGTACCTTAACCTACAACTGCCCCAAAGTAGGACGTAAATACGAAGGAGATGTTACGTTTGAGTTGTTCAAGAAATCACCTATTATCAACTTTTTCTTAGATCTACTTAAATGTCACTATTTCCAGATGCTTTAAAATTGTTAAACAATCTCAGAGAACTTTATTAAGAAAAAGGAAATAGGGGGAAATTTTAAGTAACCAAATATGCTACAAGTTGCAAATCTCAAATTATCATGAACAATGATATTTCAACGGGAAATTTAGAATGTGAAAAATCCTTTCATAACAAAGTTCTTTATCAGTTTCATACCTCAGCATGAAGAGCACGGTAATGACCATCATTGACTTCAACATATCTGCAATATGCAACCAACCTACGCTCAATGCTACTCTTCCATGACATAGATCACATTTATATCACTGAATATCACTAATGTAACAAATACATATAACAAATTATTTTTTAAAACAAAAAATCATTGGTACAAAATGAATACATGGAAGAGAAATGTCAAAGATACATTGATGTGTATGGAAAAAAGAAGTGTTCATGCTTGTTCATAGACAGTGATATGAATTTGTGCATCATATTCATACCCATACCAAGGCTTCAAAATTTGAGCAAATCAGCTCTGAACCTTATCCTACAAAGCTGTAAAGCTATTGCAAAAAAGTTTACAATTAGTGGTCCTGCCTACTGAAAACCTTATAAAATAGATCAGGTAACTGATGTAAAACATCAAGCTAGATACTGTAATAATAACCATAATGGTAAGGAAGCATACTTTTAAATACAATCACTTCTGTATTTTTTTATTGATGTGCCAAAGAACCAAGTAACCATCTACGAAGATCCTCTAATAGAAGCACAAGCTCCTTCCTATAATATCAGTAGTCCACACCTTGTGGATTTAAAACAGTGAAACACACATTTCATCCATCACATCAACATTTTTGTAAAGTAGTAAGCAAGAACTTAGAAATCAGGATGATAAGTCCACACCTTGTGGACGTAAAACAGAGTAAACCACACGTTTTATCCATCTCATCCACAAATTTTCATTCAGTAATAATCAAGAGCTTAGAAATCAGGATGGTAAGACATTATTTAACAAAGTGGCAAGATAAAGTTTGCAATTGGTGATACTTCATAGATCCACAAAAAGTGACATTCCCTTTCTGCGGATGAACATAGTAAACGTCATATTTAACAAAAATCAGGAATAGATATTGAGATCATTATATGCTCTTACTACAATAAAAACCACAGTGACTGGGAAGATATTTTCTGAGTGGATATATAACCAATCATACTAGATGCACATTAAATTCACATTAAAATAATCACCTTAACATACTGCAGATGTTAGTAGCTAGAACCTATCTACTATCACCACGATTTTGTTAGATGGATAATTTCAGGTTCTATTAAGCACAATTAAAGTAATTCCATAAATGTCATACTTCAGGTATCCACAAAGCATTCTTTTCGGCCATAGGTTGATTCTACCATGCAGATGTCACATACTCGATTAGCCTAGAGGATTGGATTTATCATTTATGACATTCAATATGATGGACTCCCAATACAAATTTACTGTAAGAGAAAAAAAATACTATCAGAAATAAAGAAAGATATTACCTTCATATTTCCACCAGACCGAACATCCAGAACTGCGCTCCCCTGACTAACAAAAATAACATAAGTTCAACCAAGAAACTTAATCTGTAAATTTGAAATTGAGAACAAATGATTCAAGTGAATGTAACAGAGAATTACAGGAATCTTTCGTCAATGAAGCAGAATGGTTGATCAGATGTCAAAAAAAACATAGTACTAATTGCAATTTAGAAAGTCATTTCTATGACATAGAGGTACCATGAAACCAACAAAAAATATGTAAAATAACAATCATAACCTGATCTTTCAAAAAAGAAAAAACAATTTCCTCCAGCCTTGGGTGGTTATCACTTTCAGAGCTGAAAAAACAATTTCCTCCTCTGAATGGTACAGAAAATCATGTAGAATGCATCTAGTGCTAAATATTTTTGTTTTCTTTTTGGAAATTCTATTTTTTGTTGGCTTCAAGGATAGTAAATGAGAGCAAATAAGAAAAAGATTAAATTGATATTGGTGTGGTTCAATACTATATGATTAACAAATACCAAGTTCAAGGGTTTATCCCACTATATAATTTTTTAGAAGGAAAGTAATGTACCTAGTTAGCATCCAACATCTTGATGTGATCGGTCGGCCATGCAATTGCAAGTCCCATAACCTGTAGGAGATGAATATCCCTTGACAAGACAGATTCTTCGTGAGTAAGAGCCTGGCTTTCAAGACGAACCACCTCATGAAATGACAAAATTCAAAATCTTTGAAAGAAATTGTCAAAAAATATAGTTTGAAACTTTGCTGTGCTCATTGATAATCAAATAAACATCAAGAAAAATTTCCATACAATTACGGACAAGATTTGACAATTTGCTAATGACAGATGAAATTTAACAGAAATAGCATTTTCATTCTCCACAGTTTGGGCGAGTGGCATAATTATTTGGCTCCCAGAAAATCTAGTAGGTCTCAATCAAGAAAAAGAAGCAGATCCATCCTTTAATGAGGTAGCTGAATATGCATCTACGCTATAATCAATCCATTAGAACGGTGTTCCCTTAGAAACTGAACCAGCAATGCAGGAGGAACATTCTGGACAAAGTACATAAAAATATTGTCACAATCTGATGATAACATGAAAAGCAATGACCAAAAACAAATTAACGAGCAACTGTTGTATTAAGTTCAACGCTCACTTGAAGTAGCATTGATGCCTTGGCACAAATCACCCCCATCAGGGGCTGATCAAGCATTCACCAAATCAGATTGAGCATTAGTTTTCTTGGTTGAATTGGTAGTGACTATAATATCTTCAACGCCATCACATCCCATAATTGACCAACCATCAAGAAAGCACGGGATTTAATCGTCTATGCAGTATGCACCGGGCACCTATCAAAAAAACATGAACGTTGTTAAAAGGCAAGCATTAATTTTTTTCTTGGAGGCAAAGTGTTACACCTGTACTTTGACGATGAATTTTTGTCTCCCCAAGTAGAACCTGATGACTTTCACAAATTGTAATTGATTGCTTTACAAAATCTGGATTTACAGTCATTCTTCATTAGATTTTCGAATGCAAAATACATATACAGAGTAAAAGAACGTAAAGAGAGGATATATACCATACGTGTGCTTCAGGTTGCTCTCTCTTTTGCAGTCTACAGAAACTATACATCGCATAAGAACGAGTATTAATCAGTTTGTTTTGTTGGAAAACCTTCAGATAATTTTACTACCTAAGTACATAACATATAGCGAGCTACAAAATCGAGCAATTTATTTTGTCCAACAGTCGGAAAAACTCCCCATCTAAACTGAACCCACATACCAAAACATTGTATTTCCATCAAGCTCCGTCAGTATTCTGGCAACAGTATGATTGTGCACTTGAAAGAAGCCATGTCCAAATTATAGACTGGCAACAGTATGATTAACTAGTTCGCGACTTTACAGTGAAAAATAAAAAAAGACTTGCAATGCAATTTGCAGATCTTCTGCGCATCAAGACACCAGACAGTACATGAAAAATAGACAATAAATCGCCCAGATCATTTGATTTTTGCACAGTTTTCCAATTGAAAATTTATGTTCAGATCTCGTAACATCCAGTTGCAAGGGAGTGCATGTGATAATAGCTGACTGTAGTAGGCACGTACGTACATACATGCATACATACATATACCATCAGCATTTGGCTACATAATCCAATGAAAAAATATCTCACAGTTCTATTTGGCGAGAGATAAAAATGACAGACCTACTGCAATTTACTAAAAATATGATAAAGATTCTCAACAAACATCAGAGTTAAGAGGTATTTCGTACAAAATAAATTCCTTCATAGTAAGACAGACTTTATGTACAAATGGGGGAAAAGATTAACAGCAAAAAGGTTAAAGAAACGAGTATTAACATCATAGTAATTCCCTTTGATGGACAAATGGCTCGAGAACTTCCCATAAAAATATACATGACACAGACTAGATTTATCAAAATTGCTCAAGAAATTAGCCAGCAGAATCTGTCGACAAATGGTAAGGCTGATGATGCTCATAAGATAATATAGCATATTGGGTTAGCAATAGCCTACGAAATCAAATTATGACTTTTCTATGTCACTAATTTATAGATTTATTCACTATACACAGCTGATAATAATTAAGAATCCCCATCCCGCCTTATATTTATAGCACATTCATGGGCAAACTAGACAGTTGACACTACAACCGCTGCATATGTTAGATGAAACTGGCATATGAGATGAGTAACAACAGTGTTTTTCAAATCAAAATTCTCTAATTCCCATAGAACGGGCTTGGAGCAGGGCTCCACCACCACAAAGAAAGAGATTTTCAAGAAACCGTCCTTCCATAGCAAACAAATGTGATGTATAGATTTTTTGCCCACTTCTCCTGCTAGGGATAAAATTATTACTTTATTACAGATCTCAGATATGAAATTTGAACATCAAAATGTTTATTAATCATAAAAATAAACAGCACAACTTACCTTGACATGTTAACTAGGGAAAGCAGATGTCCGAAGTGTTTCTTGTGTTTCATCTGTGGGTTACCTTACAATATCAGAAGATTAGGAAATCAAATAATATCAGAAGATTAGGAAATCAAATAATATCAGAAGATTGTCAAGAAATCCTATAATATCATCTTCTACGCAGTACAAACCAAAAAGTTTTAATCACTAAAATTTACTAAGTTACCTTACAAGAGAGTCGAGAAAACAACCATATCATATCTTATCATATCATGTCATACCATCCTCCAAACCTAAGAGTGTAATATAATTGTGACAAAGAAGCATATCTAGAAAGAGTAAAAGTACATGCAAATCAAGCAGCATTCTTACAAAAACAATCCAAAACATCTCCTGTGTGCGTTGTATACATAGAATGCAAGATTAATGAATTACTGGCTTATATCATCACAGTATACTATTGAAAACCTATACCTGGTGGAAAAGGTGCATCAATAACAAACAAATCAAATGTATAATATGAAAAGCATTACAAAAATAAATACAATTTGATGATTACTTATCTAATTAAAAACACAATGCAGGATTACTTGCTCAAAATAAGTGTTACTATATGCAAAAATTCACTATTATCAGATAACTAAGTTTCAATTCAAGCAAAGACAATTTTAGAAATTGTATATGGATTGTTAATCAATGAAAAGAACCCATCTTTAAAATAAATCAATAAAAATTGGTATTCATTCATGAAAAGGTGAAAAGCATACCAGAAAAGAACGAATGAAAGGACGTTGAGACGAGATAGGGTACGGTGGCCGAAACCCTCGCCATCTCCTTTGCACGTGTGCCTAAACCCCAACAAACCCTATCAACGCCGAAACCCTAGCCATCCCTATCGCCGACGAAACCCTAGCCATCCCTATCACTATCAAAACCCTAGCCCATCTCTCTCACTCTTTCCTTTTCGAATCTTGAGCAAGAAATTTTTGGGGGAAATAGATTTGTTAGCGGGAGAGAAAGGGGGAGAATGGAAATTTTGGGGAGAGATAGACTCATGAGCGGGAGAGAGAGGGAAAGTTGAAACTGGTGTGAGTGATTTAGATTTTTTAGTTGAATTTTTTTTTTACCCTTACCACTTCAGTTTATTTACAGATATAATAGTGTTTCTAAAATGCCGTAAATAATATAGCATTTTAAAAACGCTGTCATAACTATGAGTAAATTTCAAAATTAATCAAAGACAACATTTTCTTCAAAAATGTTATTATTGATCACTTTCAATAGCATTAACACTTAAATGCTATAATAAGACCGCTGTAGAAAGCCCTATGTGTTGTAGTGTGTAGATATCGATAACTTCCGAAAGTTCTGAATTCGGAGTTACGGTCTAGGAGTTGTGGCAGTTTTACTGCAGCTTGTCAGTAGACGCAGATTTGCAAAACTACTGCACACCTTTACTTTGCGAATTAATTTAGCTATATAACCAGCGAGCGTTTGACTAAAAATTTTATATGTAGTTGCTGGACACCATATAGGACATCCCCAAATTTTCCTAGAATTAAATTACAACATTTCGCATATGTATGCTTGCTTGACAAGAGTTAATAAGTGTAATAAGCCGGGGTTAAGGAAGGACTATAGAGTGGACAATATAGGTAAGTGTACTCGGAAGGGGGCCCGTGTTTTCCAGTACTCGGTTCATGAACCTGTTGCACGTGATGTATTCATGGAGTCAGTTACTTGGCTCATGAACCTGTTGTATTCATGGAACCACTGTGTGGTCCTTGAACTTGTTAGTATTCACGAACTTGCTTCGTGAACCTGTTATTTAATTCGTATTCATGAACCGTGCCTGCTTGATTACTTGATACCTGAGTACGCCGCCCTATAGACTCCATTACTAGGCCTAAAAAAAATTGTTTTGACTGTAGCAACCATGTAGTAAAAGAATGGATGCATGAAGTGCTACCTAGATAGTAATAACTACAAGACTTGAACGTGAAACTTAAACATGACACCTGTTACTTGATACTTGATGATATGATACATGAAACATGATACATGAGACTTGAAACATGAAACTTGATACTTGACAACTTGTTACTTGATACTTGACAACTTGATACTTGAGACCTGACAACTTAACACTAGATTTGAGACTAGATACCTGACACTTGAACTAGATGCGTGTCACTTGAGGTTAGATACCCTATGTGTTCACTTGTCACTTGTTTTACCGCTAGTATTTGTTATCCAGCCTGTTTACTTGAGTTATCCTTCTTGTTAGCTAGTTCTTGGTTCTTCCACTACTTGTTATATCCCTGTTACATTCTTGATTCCAGTTCCTGTTCCCCATACTTGTACTTGTTTCACTATTTGTGGCCCTAGCTTGCACTAAGGGCATCTTCTCTTGCTTTTCCCTGTTTTCCCTTTTTATATTTATTAAGCAGACTTTGGGACGAGCTACCTGCTGGAATTGACGAGCAGACATTTTAGGCTTTGCTTGGAGCAAAGACTTATTTAAATAATTGCTTTCCTTAAGGTATTTATTTCTTCTGCTGTATAAGACTTGTTTCCGAGTTTACACTTGATCCAGACATGAGAACTATTTGAATATTATTATTTGTTTAAATTATTTTCTATTGCTTAATAAATTACTCATGCATACTTGGTTATATATAAATCTGGTTATATTCTTGTTATGATGCTGAGTCGATCCTACAGCTTATGGATGATGTAAAAATCATTCGCTGGGCTTCGTCACGTGCTCGTATTCCATATTTTTTGGGAAGCGGGGCGTGACAGTAATGGTAAAATTTAAGCCTAGACTCGGTCTTTGAAAGACCGAGTTTAGTATTAACATACACGGTCTTTCAAAGACCGAGTCTTGTGCCTGTAAGTTTTTTTTCAATTAAACTCAAAACTTGGTCTTTGAAAGACCGAGTCTAGTTATAATGCAAACGGTCTTTCAAAGACCGACTGTGGAGTTCACTCTTTTCCAGAAACCAAGATGTTCTCTGGAAATGAGTGGACTCCACAGTCGGTCTTTCAAAAACCGTTCTCATTATAACTAGACTCGGTCTTTCAAAGACCGAGTCTAGTTATAATAATAACGGTTTTTAAAAGACCGAGTCTTACGCTTGTATATTTTTTTCCCAAAAAGCTTCAAGACAGATTGATTCCAATTGCTGTACATTTAAAACTTATTGATTCCAAAATACTTAAAGGCTGATATTTGCATTAAAAAAATTTAAACCTCATTCAATCATTCATTTTCCACAATTAAACACATCCAAACTGAGTACTTAGTTCAAATTAAATATTACAAACACACTAGAAAGCACATAATCAAATTAAATGTTTTGAGATCCTCTATTAGTACATCGACGCTTGTTGCGTCCTTCCAAACCACAACTTGAACATTTCATCCCCGAACCCCTACTAGAAATCGAAAAACGATGGGAGATGACTCGGTTTTGGGAAGTGAATCGATCAATTTGAGGGGAAATCGGCCAAAAAATTAGCTACGGTGCGATGGGTTTCGTTGAGGGATATAGAGAAGAAGAAGAAAAGTAGAGAAGATGAATAAATTCGAGAAGAGAAGAAAGAAAAAGATCTAAAATAAAACCCCTCATCTAAGACTCGGTCTTTGAAAGACCGAGTGTAGTTAAATATTACGCGATCTTTCAAAGACCGAGTCTTACTCTTCGATTTTTCGAAGTGTGAGACTCGGTCTTTGAAAGACCGCGTGAGTTTTAAATACACTCGGTCTTTCAAAGACCGAGTGGGATGGTTTGGGAATTTTAAAAAAAAAAGGTAGGGCGGTTTGGAAAAAACTTTCAAAAAGTGGGACAGTTTGGGAAAAAATTCCCTCAAAATATACCCTCCCAAACTCATTTGAGCCACTAAAATACAAACACAAAATGATTAAAATATTATCCAAACTTTGTCATTTAGTGTTTGGAATAAATTTGATATAAATTTTAAAGTATGTGGAGCACTCTTATTTTATCTCATTGCACAGTTTATTCTAACATGACGAGAGTGGGTCGTGCTCGTTTGATTGTAAAAAGACGTGAGATGAATAGCAAGTGTTTTTTTTTGCGAACAATTTTTTTATTTAATATTATTTTAATTAACAATTAAATAAAACAGTTCTTTTCAAACTTATTCTGAATTTTTGACCTTTGTCACGCCACATCAACATTTGTGTCAGAGGGGTCTCAATAACTAGTAACTAATAACCTAACTTTATTGCTAAACAAGGGCAATTTTGAAAGCGATTTTGCCTGCTCTCCTCTCCGACTTTCCTCTGCCAGATCCTGCCAACCTTCACACCCTTCCCCCATACTCCCTTCTTTATTTTAGTTCAGTGCTTCCTTCTCTCCAGACCCATATCCCCAGTTCCCCTCTCCTCCTTTTCCTTGACGTTCGGATTCCCCCTTCGGTGCTTCGATCCGAGCTCCCTTCTCTTGCATCCAGGCATTCGAATTCCCCCGTTCGCCTCTAGGGTTCTTGCTGCGTCCAGGTGTCGTTTCCTCTTGCGCATCCCTCCGGTCGCCGACTTTGCTCCGTACGACAGAGACCCCCTTCTCGATGGTTCTCCTGCCAGAGTTGCTCCACCCTACAGCTTTCCAGGGTTCCCTTTATCCGCTCACTGTGAGTTTTCTCTTGCTTTAATCGTTAGTTGTAGATTCTTGTTGAGTTGTGTTTTGGAGTGTCATTGGGGCTCTTCTTTGGCATCGCTGCTCCCTCAGAGCGCTGTGTCGTTCCCTCTAACCTGGGTTTCTTTAGTGTTGACTATTTGTTTCCTCTGATATTGTGCTCCCATTTTCCTGGGGATCGATACTGTCAGTGGCTTTTTAAGCTCCTTCTGTGTTCTGACCAAGAGCTTGTTTAAGCTTCGGTCGTTCTGTTTGTCATCTCGGATTCTATTTTATCTCCACTATTTCTCTCCCTTTGTGGAGGGTGTTGTTGCCTCTCTTTGAGTGGTGCTATTTTATTCTTAGTTAGTGCTGTTTTACTGGGATTGATACTGTACTGTAAGTGGTTCCTTTGTCCAATTCCTCTCCTCTGTTGATGCTTTGCTTTGTTTCTCTCTTGGTTTGGATTCTTCCATGAATCTCACCGAGTACGAAGCTAGCTCTTACTATTCTGTATCGGCTCAGGATTTGAAGTGGAACTTACCTTCTCCTCTATTGGATAACATCTATCACCCTCGGTGCTCTCCCATGTTCTCTAATTTCCCTTCTACTCGTAAGCCCGACCCTCATTGGGTCTGCTTCAGGTGCCTATTTCCTGGTCATTTTAAACGTGAGTGCGTGAATAAAATGAAGTACATTTTCTGTGATAAGTTTGGACACTCTCGCAGTAGATGCTTCTCCCTTCAAAAACTTCTTGGTTTTCCCAGAGGTCATTCTTTACCAGCTAAACTCCTCTCCTTTCTTAAATACCCCCTATTAAAGCGCAAGCTTCATGCTTGCTTGGCTAGTAAGCTCGGTACTGTTACTGGTAAGGATCTCCACTCCTCTGTTGTTGATTCTCTGTCAGCTACGAGCTGCTCTAATTCTATCTCTCCTTATCATGATTCTCTTGCTACTCGTCGACCTCCTAATATTGCTAACTGTTTTAAGGATCGTAAAGTTTATACGAAACTTGTCTTCTACCCTCGTTTGGGTTCTTATAAGGCTCGTTCCCGTGCTAGCTCAGTGGCACCTTCGTTGTGGTGGTATCTGGATAATAAGTCCGACTTCTTTAAATCCTTTTTCTCTTCTCTCTCGAGGTCTCGTAGTGCGAGGGGGTTAACTCCGCTCAGCCGCATTTCTATACTCCAAGTGCATCCCGACAGAGCTATTTTTCATTTCAAAGCCCTTTCTTTATCTTTTTTCTCTTCCTGTGGCTTGAAGATTATTTCTCCCAAAGGTCTTACGTTCTCTTTTCATTTTCCTGGAAGCTTATTCTCTTGGTATCAACATTTAGGGGTTCAATCGTGGCTCAATCTGATCCTGATGAAGCTTAAACATAACCTGCACTCCCTTTCCCTAAAGCCTTCTCTGAGTCTTGATGTATCTTCTTTCCCCTGTTGGGCCGACATTACCAACTCCATCCCTGTTGCCTCGACGGTCGCTCCCAGTATTCCCTTGTCACCGTCTGGCCCTATCATAGTCGAAGCTGCTTCATTTGACCATGCGGCCATCTCGACCCTTGCGATGGAGGATGCCCCTCCTCCCGTCAGGCGGATATACAATAAAAAAGTCTTTAATCACTCGCAGACTCGAGTGAGTGCTCGTATTCTTGCGAGGAAAGCTGCTTCTGTGTCAGCTCATCAGTTTGTGCACAGTTGAGTCTTCGATTCTCTTTGACATCCTTGGTGTAGGCAGAGCGTTGCCTCTTTAGTGCCGCTAGAGTTCACGTGGGCTGCTAGTGGAGTTGGATGTCTTCGTGTAGGGAGGTTTGGTCTCCTGTTTCTTAGCTCTGTCGTCTAGGCTCTGATCCTTCTCGGGTGCGACTAGTTGGTTTGGCTCCAACAGTTTATTATTTTTCCTGGCCGTTCACTCTGCCCCCGTGTTTCAGCGTGGTGATTCTGTTATTGCGCCTCCGTTTTGCTGGCTTATCAGCCGTTTTGGATTTCCTTTTTGTATGCTTATTTCTGTTTTACATCTTGTAAGACTTTTGATTATTTGTTTTGTACATTAACAACTTTTATTGATTAATATATTTTTGATGGCTGGAGCCGTTTGGCTCTATCCGATATATCAAAAAAACATTTGTGTCAGAGGTCGTAAAGCTGGCATAGACTTTTAATTTTTTTATATTTTTACAAATACGTGGTTGGCAACCAAGTGTAATTTACCTCTCTCTTAATTATTTACTTTGTTTTTATTGTACTAATCTAAACAGAGTTGACAACCAAGCGTAGTTTTTTTTTAAGGAAAATGTGGAATATAGCCACCATGTTTCATTAAAGAGGGTTTAACAAAACAAACCCAGAGTAATGGGAAGAGTTACAAGTCCTGCAAGCAGAAAAATAAAACATAATCAATAAACCTCCAACAAGACCCTGGAGGGTAGGACTAAACAAAAGACAGGGGGGAAAAACAACTACATAATGAGTACAAAAGCCTGGACTGCCCACCAGCAAAATGCTGTGGGAACACCGATCCTCTCTCACTCGAGAGTAGCGCCGAACACGACCTCCACGTCGTCGTAGTCATCCACCTGGAAGGTCCTGACGATCCTCCCTCTCGGTCCAGATGCTGCAGCTGTGGCCCAAAAGAAAATTAGATGGATGATATGAATAAGATTACCAGAAATATTATTACAAGTTCCACGAAAATAAAAGTTATTTCTGTCTAGCCATAAGGTCTAGGTCGTTGCAGCCAACCAAGCGTAGTTTCATTACCAAACAATGGTTTTCTCTCTTTTTATTTACACTTTAGCAACCACGTATAATTTGTTAGCAACAAAGCATGCTTTTAAAAATTATTACAGCGCTTTGAAAAAGGGGGTTGGCAACCGAGCATAGTTTTATTACAAAAAAATGGGGCTCTCTCTTTTTTATTTATATTCGGTTGGCAACCACGTATACTCTGTTGACAACTGAGCATGCTTTTAAAATTTGATCACTTCATACAGTGCTTCGTGGCTAAATTTGAACCCCCCCCCCCCCCCCCACACACACACACAAAAGTATGTTTTGCAAAAAATCCCCCTCATTAGAGTTAGGGTTTTTGGACAAAAAACCTCATCAAACTTTTATGTTTGTATTAGATAACTTTATTTAGCTTTGCAAGTTGGTTCAGAAAATAACATATATCATTCACACTTTTATCCAAAACCTCAAAAACCCTAATCCTAACGGGATGAGTTTTTTGCAAAACATACTTCATAGGGGGGGAGGGGGTTGCGCAAAAAAAATTTGTTGTGGTTTTCTACAGAAATGGTGTACTTCAGTTTTTTTTTCTTTCAAACCCTTAATCTACACAGGTTGAGAACCATGTGTGCTCACTTTTCAACTAGCATTGGTATAAATATCTGAAACCCGAATCTGACCCGGATCGACATTGGACCGGAACCGACCCAGCCTATTCGGGTCCGGGTCCGGATCCTAAAATGAGACTTGTTGTACTTTCAGGTCTGGGTCCAGGTGTAGAACCCTGTATTTTCAAATATTATTTTAATTATTTGAAAATGAATTTAAATAATTTTTGAGAATTTAAATAAATATTTTCTAAGAAATTTATCTTTTGTACACGTGCAAAACACGTGCAAATGACTTTTCAGAAGTTTGAAAATTTTAGTTTTCTTTATGAAAAATCATTATTTATTATTTGAAGATTATTTAGTATTTTTCCAGATTTTTCTAAAATTAATTAGTACTATTTGCAATTTTGAGAAAAGAAGGACTTATTTGCAAAATTGACGTTTTGGGGGTTTAAAGCGCAAAAATGCACTTGCTGGACATTCGGATCAGTATTTGTTGAAGTTTAAAAATATATTTTTCTATTAGATCCTAACTTAAATGATATTTGATTTAAATTTCAAGAATAGAATTATATATGCAAGATGTATTTTGGAAAGGAGTATTTTGCAAAAGAGGGAATATAACCCTAATATTCTATCCGGCATATATAAGGGAAATCCTTTTTCCCAGCCGTCATTGAGAACTCACAGAATTTTGAGATTATTTTGAGGAGCAAAAAGGAGGATTCTTGGATCTAGCAAGGAGAAAGCTTTTGGCGGATTTTCATCAAAACAAAGGTGAGTGGGTTGTTTTGTTGTTTTGTTTTGCTTTGCTTGTTTTGTTTGTCTTGATTGATGAATGACGTAAGATCTTGTTATGCTTGTTTGTGATCATTATGCCATTATTTTGTTAGTCCCATTGAATGTATGGTATGGATCTTTTATTTGTTATGGAGGATGAGAACTCTTGTTGATATTTGAACCATGTATGAGAAAATATTAAGATTCGTTGAGGAAATGTTGATCTATGAGATCGTATTGTTGGGAGACATATTAAGAATTGATTTTGTTGTGATTAGATGGTAAACACCTGGACCTTATGGTTGTAAATCAGATTTGGATTAAGTTATGGAAGACATTTTGTTGAGAACAACCCTAACGGGAGAATTAAGAATTGAGATCATGAGAATATGAGATTGGAGAAATTGATTGATTGAGTAATGTAACCATGATGGAGATTATTGAGAATTTTTTATTTGCCTGGATATAAGTTAATTTTATGATCGATGAATCTTTAGAATACTCCAGTTTGATTTGTGTTCAGACCTATACTTTTTGTAAATCTGTAGCCGACAGTCGACTGGACTGCGAAGCAGTCGACTGGTACGAGCCTACTGTGTATTTTTAGTCTTTGAGTTTTGTTCGGGACAGTCGACCTAGACTGAGGTCAGTCGACTGGTCTTCTGTCTGTAATTTGTTCAGTCCTGTCGGGACAGTCGACTGATCTTTCCTTAGTTTATTTTTGAGAAATGTTGGATTATGTCCTCTGGACAGTCGACTGATCTGATGTGCAGTCGACTGGTCCTGAAGGATCTATGTATTTGATTGCGAGATATTTTGTTTAGTGTTTGATTTTAAGATGTTCAGTTAAGTATTTGTTTTTGAGATGTTCAGATAAGAACATGATTTTGAAATATTTTGTTGAGCTGCTTGTTAAGTGGAATTTGTTCAGATATTTGTTTTTGAGTCTCTAGAGGTAGGTGACCCTAGTATACCGGTGTTTGTTCAGTTATTTGTTGAGGCCCCTCGAGGCAAATTTTCAGTTATTCAGATTTTTAGTCTGGTAGGGTACACTACTCTAGGAAATTTGTTCAGTAACCCAAACTAATAAGGACAGGCATTAGTAGTGTCATGACGAATGGGAACTTGAGTTATGCACCTCAGTATCGCTTTTGATGTAGGATTTAATCTCCTGAATTATCCAAGTAATTAACTTGTGATGTGTGATTTATCTCCGGAATTATCCAGGTAGTTAACCTGTGATGCGAGGTATTTCTTCTAAATTATCCAAGTAATTATCTTGTGATGTGGGATTGAACTACGGAATTATCGGAGTCGAGGCGACGCTTTTGGGGTATTATTGTGACGATGAGTCTATGTTTAGATGTGGGATGATCTCCTGAATTATCCAGGGAAAATACCTGTGATGTGGGATCAATCTCCGGAATGATCAAGCATGGGCAAATTATCATAGTTTATCTTCATCTCTTAGTAGTCATCGTTGTCAGCATATAGTCATGATGTTTTCTTGAATCGCTTTTATGCATTTGGATTTCCTGTTTTCACACACTTGGTTTTGGTTTTGGTATCACCCATTATTCTTTGTCGTACTTCATACTTTAGTGTTTGATTATTATTTGATGGATATTGTGTTTTAAGTTCATTTATGCTATTGGTTTGATTTGTTACCACTCACACCATTTATGGCTGACCCCGTAGTTTTGGGGTTAGGGTTCAACTCTAGCCTCACATGTTGCAGGTTATTGCTTAGATTCGAGGTTGGATGCTTGAGTGGGCAATTCGAGATTATTGGATTATTTAGTGATTGGTGTAAAACTGTAAAGGATATTTGAGATCATTATTGAGTTGTAAATAAAATATTAATTTGTGTTGAGATGTTTAGACTTCCGCTGTAATTCTAATAATTGTTGTAATAAAGAGGAAAAATTTTAGTGGTGTTGTTGGTGTTTATTGTTCTATTGAAGTGGATTGCTGGGATTTCGCCACTTATTTTCTAAGCTCTCATATTAGAAATTTGGGGCGCTACACCAGGTCTGCTCAAAAGAGCCCTGACCCGGACCCGGACCCGTTAAAAAAACCCAAAGAATCAACATAAAAATAAATATTCTATCCTCATCCCTTCCCTCCTTCCTCCTCAATTCTAAATCTTCCTCTTCCAAACTAAAAACTTATGCCTTTTTCTTCTCTCCTCTATTCTAAATCCTCCACTCGCCACCTCCGCTCGCCGCTCACACTCCCGCTCCTACCCGAACGGGTAGGAATATTTTAATAGGACCTGGACCCAGAATCGGACCCGGTCCTCATGGGTCCGGTTCCGGGGCCGAGGCCGGGTCCAATTTTTGGACCCGTACGGGACCGGGTCCGGGTCCGGGTAGTGAAGGATCCGACCCGATACCAATGCTATTGTCAACAGTGCCTACTTATAGCAACAACAACAGCTGGGCATCTGAGTCTACCTGAATCTCCTCATATCTCTTCTTCTCCGATTCTCCTCTCCTACTATTCTGGTGATCATGAACCTATGCAAAGATGAACTCCGGGGTTATGGGCCCACTGAAGGGATCCACACTTCGACTCCACCACAGTCAGCTAAAACTTCATCCCCCATCTTTGCTTCAACTTCTACCAACCTACCAAACCCCACCCCTGCTTCACCCCCTGCACATTCCAATCTCCCACAGATCATCCCCCCCTCCATCTACCTCTGATCCTCTACCGAGGGAGCCGACCTCAGCTAAGCCTCAACCTCAACGGCAAACGTCTACGCAGGAAGGCATCGAAGCTATCAGAGTCTCGACCGTGGGGGAGTATAGCTCCCACCAACGGCGACTGGGGTACTCCAGTCATCATCATAGAGCATCACCGCCTCAACCGAAGGAGAGGGCCCTACGAGGGGGTCCCTCTAGCTGCTTGGAGCAAGCTAAGTACCACACCACCGATCATCGGACTTATGAGCATCACAGATAAGATGACAGGAGAGACGAGGGAAGTGGTTTCAGCAAGGGCCATAGGGAGGAGAGGCACTACTTACCAACTCACCACCGTCATCCAATAAAGCCTCCACATAGATACAAGCATCACCATCAGTACCTCCCTACTCACCATCACCAACCACAAACCTTCAATTACCATCGAACCCAAAGACATGCGCTCTCTCCACATCACCAACCCAACCCACCTCCACAACAACTTAACCAACAAACTTACCATGCTCCACCCCTAACACAGCACGGAGACAATCTCTGTCCCAATGTCCCCACACGGAACTCACCACCCCCCATTGAGCACACCCACACTACCACACCTGCTACATCCCCACCCTCAATCCTGCCATTGCAGCCCATTACCGGAGTAACCAGGGCCTCAGAGGGGGGTCCAGGTACCTCAGACGATAGGGGCAAGCAAGGGGACAAGGGAGGGAGGCGGCGTGGGTGCATGTGAGTTGCAGGAGTCGGAAAAGCAACCAGAAGGCAGGGGAGGGATCACTGACCTGGAAATGCAAGGGAAAGATGAAGCCAGTCGCATGCTTCAATTGCGGAGATTTGGGACACATAAGGGCAGAATGCACAAAGGAGATTAGATGCCTCAAATGCCTGAGTTGGGGCCATGTTTCTTACATATGCACTAACGTCCCTTTGAAGGAGACGGAGGAAAATAGAGAGGTATCGTGAGGCAGGTCGCCGGAGAAACCTCTCCCAATCAAGCTGGCAAGCTACCTCAAAACAATCAAGCAAGAGGAAGGATGGCTTAGGCAGTGGTGTGCATTCGCCAAAGTGACCAACGGCAGACCATCGGAGAATCACCTTTTAGAGGAGCTAAACAAAAAATGGCCTATGAGGGGAGACAGAGATTGGATTGTGAAGAAGATTTGCCAACTTCAATTTCTCATCTCTTTCCCATCACCTACTAAAATGCAAGAAATCACCGGAATGGGGGAGGTGGACTTCGGCCATTTCAAGGCGACTTTCTCTCCCTGGTCACCGCAATTTGGGACGGAGAGACCGCAAGGAGAGACTTACAAAATTTGGGTTCACAATCTACCTCTCCACTGTTGGAAAAGAGAAGCACTCGAAGAATTTGTAGTGAAGTTTGCCACGGTGGTGGACATTGATGTGAAGATTGCGAAGAAGTTAGATCTGATCTCCACCAGACTCACCATCAAAAGCCCAGATATCAGCTGCATGCCTAGGTTCGCTAAGATTTTTACTTACGAACAGGCGTACATCATCAGATTTGTGCTCCACGAGAAGGTGGAGGCACAGGTGGAGGAGATGGTCAAGAGGGGCAACAGCGCCCACAGAGACGAAAGAACATACAAAGAGGCGGCAGCACCAGTGCTAGACACAACCATCGACAGCGCTCATGAGATTGAGAGGGCTCATCGGGAGCTCATCAAGGTGGCGAAGCAAGGCGAACAACGGCGAATACTGCCGCTAGAGGTTGCTTCACCGGCCTCAGACCTCAAAGGTCCAAATTGCAGATCTGGATCTAGGATCAACGATCGAGATCTCCTCACCGTTAGTCAAAGCCGTACAAGCTTGAGCATAGAGGAGGCAAGTGGGAGGGAGACCTCGATCAGAACTCCAAAGCTCCAAATGGCAAAGAATCTCCAAAGTGGAAAAGGGACAGAGAGGCAGGACCCTCAAAGTGGCAAAGTCAGAGCGCCGAGGAGTCAGGTCCATGTGGTCAACAAAGACCCTAGGAAGAGCGGGGACAGTTTTGATCTTGTGGAAAACCAGAATGGTAAGGGGAAGGGCGCTATTGTCCCAACACTAGAAGAGGGGGGAGCATCAAAGAGGAAAGGTTTTCGAAGGGAGCGAGGCGAGAACAGAAGCCAACGGCCATGGCCAAAAATAGGGCGATGCAGAGCTCAAGAGAGGGGGGGTCTTTGAGGTGAGAGCTCAGAAAGGAAAGCTCCAAAATATGGTGATGAAGAGTTTTCGAGAAGAAGACACAACTCAGACCAAAATAGGAAGAAGAGCGGAAATCTCGAGACAGTCACAAAGAACGAGGAGCCAGGGGGAGTCTTCGAAGCGGCAGGGGGAGTCTTCAATGCGGCAGGGGGATTTATCGATACGATCACAGAGATCGATGTGCATGTTGTCGCAACTGAACTGCCACCCAATCGAGAGGTGACACGTGGAGGGGTGCACGTTAAGGAGCATGCGATGCATCCCCAGGGAGACATCTCCATGAGGGACAAGTCAGAAAGTGGCGAGAATGGGCCCAAGATTTGGGTTGGCCCCAATAAATGTGTCGTGACTCAGAAAAAGGTTGGGCCTATAGAGGGGTCCAACACTGTCAACCAACTACCAATTGTGGATCTTGTTTCATCTATGGGGAGTGGGCCAACAGAAGGGTCCAATGAACAACAACTGTAGGAACCCATGAGGGGGGCCGCTCAGGGTGCAATTACTGAGTACGCAGATAGCGATGAGGACATGAAAGGGCGCTTAAATTTAGATGAAGAGTTCTCATTTACGGATGAGGAGTCAGAGGATCTTGAGTTTGTTGCTGATACACAAAGAGAGATCTCACCAGAGATTGTCTTATCCACCTTTCCAGAATCAGCGCCTAGCTATAGTACTGGAATGTCAAGCAGGGCAGTTGGGTTCAGGGTACAGCGAACGCCTAAGAAGGCTCATGTGGAGTCCCTGGATGACTATCTGGAGGTGGCTGCGGCGGCCAAAGCTACAAAGTTCTATGACGGAGGTTCGAAAAGTTTTTTAGCTTCTATATTAAATTTCATGTCAGATTCTGATGTTTTTATCCTAGCTCAAACCTGTGGCTTAGAGGTGTGTGATATAGAACGTAATGCTCTACTGCTCAATAAAATTAGGGATTGAGAAATTGAACGGGCTAAGGCTAGCTATCAGAAGGACCTGGTTCCTGCTCTGTGCCGACGGAGGTCTTCGAGGTAGACACTCATCCCACACCCACGATCAACCTAGAACCGGTTCCCCAATGAATACACTATTCTGGAATGTTAGGGGGTTGGGGGATAGGGGTAAGAGAGATATGGTTAGGGACGTCATTATGAACTCCAAGGCGGAGGTGGTAAGGTTACAGGAGACCAAGCTCGCGCACGGGTTTAAACTCAAAAGAGTAGGGGGCAATAGAATCAAGGAATGGGTGCTACGCCCATCCTCAGGAGCTTCGGGGGGCATTGCTATTAGGTTCAACCCGTATATTTTTACCTATTTCGAGGAATACAGTGGAACGTTCTCCCAAACAATCTGGCTGAGGCGACGGTCTGACAATTGGGTGCATACGATCACTGTCGTTTATGGGCCGAACGTGGCAACAGATCGAGATGCTTTTCAGAAAGAGCTTATCGATATTCGACAACGACGGTCGGGAGCTTGGATCGTTGGGGGAGATTTCAATATTACTATATTTTCTTTCGAGCACAGGGGAAGAGGCTCGAGCGACAGACACAGAGAAGAATTCAATAGGGTGATCACGGAGCTGGAGCTGATCGATATCCCAATTAATAACAGACTATTTACCTGGTCAAACATACAAGCGTCCCCGATTATGGCCAAATTGGACAGGGTCCTAGTATCGATGGATTGGGAGGCTAAATCCCCATTGGCAACCGCTAAATCTATTCCTAAACCTACGTCGGATCATACCCCGGTCCTACTCGATGCTGGGGTACAGGGATTTCAAAGGCCAAGGAAGTTCAGATTTGAAAAGGCATGGTTAGAAATCCAGGATTTTTACCACATGGTGATGGAAAACTGGGCGCTCCCAACTATTGGATTGGACGCTGCAACCCGATGGTGTGAAAAAATCTGTAGATTGCGAAAGAGGCTGCGTAGATGGAATCGGTCTAGATTCTCGACTATCTGGCGTGCAAAAGATTCCTTTTTGGAAGGAATTGCTGAGCTAGAGAGACTGGAAGAAACGAGATCTCGTTACAAGACGAAAGAAACAGGTTACTAGAGCTCCGAGGAAATATTGCCAATCTTTATAAGCTGGAAGAGATCAAATGGCAACAAAGGTCGAGGATTTCATGGATCAAAGAGGGAGACGCGAATACGGCCTTCTTCCACCGAGTGGCAAATGCAAGAAGTAGATCCAATCTAGTCCTGTCAATACAAACGGAAACGAGAACATCCCAAGATAAAAATGTGATTTCCAAAACCTTTCACGACTACTACAAGGGCCTCTTTCAGAAGAAAAATGACATCAGGATCCCACTTATGGACAATTTCTGGCAGGGCTGCCAGAACGAGTCATCTCATTCGCTGTCCACATTGGAAGCAGCTTTTTTGGAAACGGAAGTGGAAAAGGCCATCACTCAAATGGGAGCAGAGAAGTCGCTTGGACCAGATGGCTTCCCAATGATGTTTTTCCAAGTTTTCTGGGAAGAAATAAAAGGAGACATTATGGCTTTGATGGATAAATTCTTCCACAACAACCTCAGATTGGGCATGTTCAACTTTGCAGAAGTAATTCTGATACCTAAGCGGGTGGAGTCTACTCGGATGGGAGATTTTAGACCTATTAGCCTCATAAACTGCTCGGTTAAGATCATCACAAAGGTCTTGGCCATCCTCCTAGGAAGCATAATGGACAGTTTAATTAGCAACATCCAGTCTGGTTTCATCAAGGGCAGATGTATTCTGGACTATGTAGCCACCGCAGAACAAGTTATCCATCACTGCCATACGGGCCATTCTAAGAATTTCCTCCTCAAACTGGACTTTGAGAAAGCATATGACTCCGTCGACTGGAATTGCCTGCTGGAAGCTCTCAGAGGGAGAGGCTTTGGGGTTAAATAGATCAGGTGGATCAAATAATGTTTATACACTAGTAAAACGGCAATCTCAGTTAATGGGCGGCCGGGTCTACCGTTTTCTTGCAAGAAGGGACTTTGGCAGGGGGATCCGCTGTCACCCCTTCTATTCACTATCGTAGCGGATGTTCTGAGGGGCATGCTACATAACTGTCGGAGAAAACGTTGGATAAAACATGCGGCTAGCAGCACTTCTAACCAAGGGTGCACGATTCTTCAGTATGCGGATGACACCATCCTCTTTGGTAACGGGAACAGGTCCGAAACAGTTTGCTTTAAACAGGCCCTTTACTGTTTTGAAGTCTGGTTAGGTCTCAGGAATAATTTCCACACGAGTGCTTTGATTCCGATTGCACTTTCTTATGTAGAAGCACAGGACCATGCTACCATACTGAACTGTATGAAAGACGAGTTTCCAACCAAATATTTAGGGCTGCCGCTCAGACCAAGGAAGCTTACCAAAACGGACTGGCTACTTATCATAGACATGGTGGAGGACAGATTATCTGAATGGAAAGGAAAGTCGCTTTCCCTTGGGGGCAGAGTGGTACTTATCAAATCGGTGTTGTCTAATCGTCCATTTACTACATATCGTTCCTAAATTGGTGATCCAAAGGATTGACCAAATCCGAAAGTGATTTCTTTGGAAAGGGGCGGACTCGAATAGGGAGGGATACCACCTGATCAAGTGGGATATTGCATGCATGAAGAAGAAATATGGAGGTCTAGGCATCATCGACTTAAGAGATATGAACCTTGCCCTACTGGAAAAATGGTGGTAAAATGTCTTCCACCACAGCGGGGAAAGATGGCAGGAGTTCATTCAACCATACCTTAGGGAGAAAGGTACGAGAAGTTTAGGCTTTCGGGTAGGGACTAGAGTTTCTCGCTTCTGGAAATGGATTGCCAAAGCAAGTGGGCTTTTCAGCTCAGCAGTTACATCGGCTATTGGTAATGGATTGTCACGCCCCGCTTCCCAAAATATGGAAATAAGAGCCCATGAAGAAGGCCCAGCGAATGATATTAACATCATTTATAAGTTGTACCAGTCTTAACTCAACAATAAAAAAAATGAATCACAACCACGCAGAAGACATAATCACATAAATGAGAATGAAATTCAATAACCAAATATGGAATATAAGAACCTATCAAATAGCTCGAGAGGATCCTGCTCCAATCGTAGAAGAACTGCTCATCAATGCTTTCTGGAAATTCTCCTTGTACACCTGTACTTGTTCATCTAAAAAGAAAGAATAATTTATCCTTAGAGCAAGTACGGACAGCAAGTAGTGAAAAGCATAGAGTAAGGAAATAAGGTACATGAAGGAATATGAATCAAGATCAATTTACAAAATCAGTAATGGTATCAATAAACAATGGTCCCACGATCAAGTATATACGTGTCAATTTAGGATTATTAGTATGTTGTTTCTCCTATCTAGTGCACGTACTACTGCGTCCTATACCACATGTATCTTATTTCCTTTTGAGCCACAGCTGCTGCTACAGGAGCAAGAGGGAGGATTGCCAGAGTCTTCCAGGTGGAGGAATTCGATGATGAGGATGTCGAGTTTGGACCGACACTAGACTGAGGGGTAGGCGCCCTTGATACTCACATGGAACAGAATACAATTGGGAAACCCACAGTCCGCAGTTAGCTCTATTTTGTATTTGGTTTTGGTCTATTGTACATTGGGTTGTACTTTTGTACTTTTGGTTAGACCCACCTTCCAGGGTATTGTTGGGGGTTTATGTTCTATTTTCTGTACTGTTACTTTTTATATTTTTCCTCAATACGCCGAGATTGTTTTATTAATTTCTTATTAATGAAACAGGGTTGCGTTATTCTACCTTTAACCTAAAAAAAAATAAAAATAACCTTCTTCTTCTTCTTTTTTTTTTTTTTTTCTCTTTATACGCGGTTGGCAGCCAGTTAGGATTTGTTGATTTAGAGTTGACTAGTCTAAACCTGTAAATAAAAATAATTAAGTGTACAAGCTTTTCTCCCAACCCTATGTAGGTTTGTTATCAAAGCACAACATAAAGTGAGCAATTATTAAAGTATGCCCAGTTGCGAGGTGAGTATACGGGGTTTCCAACTGCGGTATGAGTACAAAGTGAAAGAGCCATATTTTTGTTAATGAAACTATGCTCGGTTTTTAATCCCGTCTAGATTAAAATAAGAAAACAACAGAGGGTTATTACGCTCGGTTGCCAACCGCATGTGCGTAAAAAAATAACCAATTAAAAGCCGCATGACAGCTTCTTGACATTTGACACAAAATTGCCGACGTGGCGGGTGAAAGGTTAGAAAGAGTAATGCTAGAACCAATATCAATTTCACTATATTTTTCTTCACTACCTTAGGTGGCACACTTCAATAGGTAGGAGATGATAAAGTAGGTGGGAGAACTCTCCAAAAGGAATATGCCACCTAAGATAGTGAAAGAAATGGTAGTGAAATTGGTAGTGGCTAAAGCATTACTCGGTCAGAAATTGAGAATAAGCATGGAGAAGGTTGTTTCATATAATTATTAAATTTTTCTTAAATAAAAAAATTGTCCTTTTTTTGCTAGTTCTGAAGAACATCCACAAACTAACTACTTTTATACCATAAATTACATAATCATTCAGTAATTGCAAACAAAACGAACACCACGTTGACTCATTTGAACTTTGCGCACCATGAGATCAGCAGCCTTGTTCCCTACCTGAGGTATATATAAGAACTTAGAGCATCCACAGTCGTGATTGATTGCTAAAAATTAGCAAAATGCATATTATACATATAGCAAAGTAGAGTTTGCTGCAGTGGTGAAATGCTATAATATAGCAATCAAAATTAAAATATGATCGGATGCAACTTGAAGGTCTGTCCTGTGAGGGGGGAAAAATCTGCGCATTTTTTAATAAATAAATTGAACATTTTAATAATTTTAAAGGTCGGACGCAACTTGAAGCTCCGTCGGATGTGTTTTTTTATTTATTTTTTACAATGAACGGAACTTGAAGATCCGTCCCATTCCCATATTTCATGGGAACGAACTTTAAGTTCCGTCCAAGGGAAAATTTAATAAAAAATTAATTTTTTATTTGGGACGAAACTTGGAGTTCCGTCCGATATAATAAAAAATTATTTTTTTATTTAGGATGGAATTTGAAGTTTCATCCTCTATAATATGCATATTTTCACATCGCCTCTCAAATATTGCAATCTTCTGTAACGATTTTGCCAAAATATGAATAAATAACAAATGACTGCAAGTGCGTAATTGCTATAATATGGATAATATGAAAATTTAGCAAACGACTGTGGATGCTCTTATAACCAAGTAAAGTGTTAGCCCTCAACCAAGCTTCCTTCAACACTGGCGGGAATGTGTTTCTTGTTGTGGTCGGATTTGGAAAGTGAAATTTACTGTATGAACTTAATAGGCGATAAATGTCGTCCGAATAGGTATAACATAATGATATGAAAAGTGCACGCGGTATATGTGTGTTTGTAGTTGTACGAACAACTTGAAATGTCAAATGTTGCAAAACTAGCGTTTTGGTCAGTCATGTTTGTAGGGTGTGTTTGACAAGTTGCATTTGAAGGGGAGATTGGGAAATTCATGGAATCTCTCGAGGGCAAAATTTTTATAACATTCTATGTTTGAGATTCTATGAGTGTTTCATTTTCCTCTCCAAATGTCACTTGCCAAATAAACCTTATCTTGTTTGGGTTAAAAGTTGTACTCCGGCACATTGTGAATGAGATGTGTTTAACATTAATCAGACTTGGTGAGTTCTCTACCCCAGTCAATACAAAGATGAACTATATTCTTTGCTCTTGGCTAGGGTTACCCAAAAGAGGCACAAGTAGAGTCTACATTTAGACAGGATGAGGTTCTTAAATAGTCCAAGCAAGAATCTAGCAATCAGGGTACACAATGAAAATAATCAATTCTAATCTCCTCATAAGCGAAAACAATCCCCCAGGCAAATCCAATTTGCGAATAATTTGCTGGATCGACAGAGATGCAATGGGGAAAAGGAAACAAAGTTCACTTTGATATCATCCATCTTGTAATTATCAATGTTCTGAGAGCCCGTAGAAATATTTGACATCCATCAGATGTAACTGATTTAATTCATTTTGTTAATTCATACACAGAGTTTATTCAAGTAAATCTTGTTAGGAATTTGAGGATCTTGTTGAGTTTTTAATGCAATCAACACAAACCACCAAGCAAACAAGATCGCACCAATCACACATAGCACACACGAATTGTCCCGGTTGGGACTTTCGCCTTAATCCGGGGGAGGAAGAACCGAGATATTATTTCAACTAAAGAAGATACAATAATATTACAATTCTCACCACGACCCTCTCTCAAGTCTTACTGAAACTTGATGCTGCTTACAATGGAAAAACTCTCTCACCCTCTCAGATGAAGTACTATCTTCTTCTATTCGGCACTCAATAGATACATATGAATCTATGAGTCGTTACAATTGTTTATATAGATATAGAGACAAACCCTAAGTTAATATCTTGTTACAATAGTCATTGGATATTATATAAGAGATAACCATACAATAAGAGCCACACGATCTAACTTGAAGAGCAAGTTGGGCTTTTCACGAATCAGCCAGGCTCAAACCTAAAACCCATCAGCGCCGCGTATGGTCGATCGCACCAACAAGACGTTTGATTGTCCCCCTCTCGGGAAGTCTGCGTACAAGGGTCGGTCAACCGCACACAGGTTGCGATCGACCGCAACTCCCACTATTGCTGCCGACTGTTTCTTCTCGCCTCCACTCTGTCTCCAATCGTCTTTATTCCTCCATCGTCTTATCGTCTTCTTATCCAACATCGTATGCAAAACATAAACCCAACAATCTCCACCTTGGATTGCTTACGCATGAATCCATACTTGTGTGATTTAAAACTCTTCTAGACCTTTCTTTCCCGTTTTGTAAACAACATATTTTTATGGCTTCTCCTGCTAGTTGAACAAACCTTCACCTGTTTTCCTCTAGCTGTATGCCCCCCTCAAGGGCACACCCCTGTAGATGTAATCATGGAGGTGCCACCCTCCACACGAACTCCACCTACATCAAGGCTCTCCCCACCTTCCAACGTTATTCGAACGTTGCAGTCTTGCTTCAGTAATTCTATTGATGGCTTACTAGATAAGGCTTTAGGAACAAACAGGCTTCCATACACTCGACCGAGTTTTTTTGCTCCCACAAATCTTGTAGAGGTTGTGCTGACCCTGCCCAATTCCCCTCTTACCCTTCATTACCTTACGACGACTATCTCAAACTGTCAAAACTCTACCTCGAGTTGTGTACCTGCAGCCACGAGCATCAAGAGTACCCTACGATATAAGATTCTGCTGTGTGGAAGTAATATGCATTATCTCTTCTAGTGTGAACTCTTTACCATCTAGCGTCTCCAATTCAATTGTTCCTTCACCCACTACTTCACTAATCTCACCACTCCCCGTTCTCACACTACGGCCTGTTGATGACTTGTAAGTAAAAAACATCTCCCTCTCGGAGCAAATATGAGAAGAACTTTCCGAATCAAGATACCAACTTGAATCTATATCTGAAGAACTTGAAACAAGAAGACAATAATCGTCATTATTACCTGACTTAGTTGCGCTAACTATATGGGCTTGTTCCCCTTCTTTAGGAGCACTCTTCTGACTCAACCACTTCGACAGTCTCTCTTGTAATGTCCAACTCCTCTAAATTAATGGAAACGAATCTTACCCTTGTGTACCACATCCCTTCCAATTGAAGTATCATCATCCACCGCAAAACACCTAAAGAAATAGACCCTCCTTTATGAGTCTCCTTTCTTAGTTCATCTTTCTTCAGACCCTTAATCACCACGGCTATAGTAAGTGTCTCATTGGCTGATTTCCCATGTAGCATGGTAGCTATCAAGTGATCATAAAAAGTTGGCAGTGAATAAATCAAGTTGAAAGCTTTATCCTCTTCGTTAAGATCATCAGCGTTAATCGCCTTAGTTCAAATATTACCTTATTGAACTCCACAATATGATCTTGAAGATGGGTACCTTTCTTCATCGAGAACCTAAACAGCTTTCTCTTACAATACATCCGATCTAGCAACGACGACCCCGAGTAGTCAGATTTGAGTCTCGCTCATAGACTCGTCACACTTTTCTTCTCAAGAATATTACACTTGACTTCGTCTGCTAATTGCAACCGGATTAAACTCAAGGCATTCAAACAAATCTCATCCCAATTCTCTTGCTTAATGTCGGTTGGTTTCTTCTCTTCGAGGGCAAGGTGCAAGTCCTTCTGAACCAAAATATCATACATGTCCACCTTCCATAGATTAAAGTTGATCTTACCGGCAAACTGCTTGATCTTCGTCTTTTGATCTGCCATCTCCAAGGAACTCGAACAAATCCAAGAACGTGATTACTCTGATACCAATTGTTAGGGATTTAAGGATCTTGTTGAGTCTTTGACACAATCAACACAAACTACCAAGCAAACTATATCGCACCAATCACACAAAGCACACAAGAATTGTCCCGGTTGGGGCTTTCGCCTTAATCCGAGGCGGAAGAACTGAGATATTATTTCAACTAGAGAAGATACAATAATATTACAATTCTCACCACGACCCTCTCTCAAGTCTAACTGGAACTTGATGCTGCTTACAATGGAGAAACTCTCTCACCCTCTCAGATGAAGTACTCTTTTCTTCTATTCGGCACTCAATTGAATCATATGGATCTATGAGCCGTTGCAATTATTTATATAGATCTAGAGACAAACCGTAAGTTAATATCTTGTTACAATAGCCATTGGATATTACATAAGAGATAACCTTACGATAAAAGTCACACGATCTAACATGAAGAGCATGTTGAACTTTTCACAAATCAGCCAAACTCAAGCCCGAAACCCATCAGCACCGCGTACGGTCGACCGCACCAATAATACGGTCGACTGTCCCCTCTAAGGAAGACTGCGTATAAGGGTCGGTCGACCGCAACTCCTACTGTTGCTGCCGACTGTTTCTTCTCGCCTCCACTCCGTCTCCAATCGTCTTTATCCCTCCATCATCTTATCGTCTTCTTATCCAACATCGTATGCAAGACATAAACCCAACAAACCTCCTTCACGACGGAAACAATTAGGAACTTGTAAAACACAATACACAACAAGGTGTTTGAATAAAACATGATACATTTGTCTAAATAAGAAATATGGATCATACACAATACTTGGAGCATCTCCAATCACGCTAGCTATTTTGGCTTGCTAGAATAGCCAAAATGGAGAATAACTGGATAATTTGGCTAGCGAAAAAAGTATTCACTTCAACCATACTAGCTATTTTGGTTAGTCATTGATATTTTAAAGCTCAAGCCCAAAAAGAAAAGTCCAAGCTATTAAATAAATTATGTTAAAATTTTCAAAAGAAAAGCCCAAGCTCAAAATCTGTTTAAATCTTGATATTAAAATTTTGTTTAAAATCTGATAAAAGAAAATGTGTTAAAGTTTTCAAAAAAAAGTCTGTTAAAATATGTTAAAAAAAATCCCAATGAAACCCAAAAGAAAGCCCAAAGGAAAAAGTTGCTTGCGATCGCGAACTCGGGCGATGTTGCGTGCTTATGATCGATGAGCCTTGGACTTTGTTTTGATTTTATTTTTTGTGGGTTTTGATTTTATTTTTTGGATTTTAAGAGGCAGAAAGAACGGAAAAAAAGTTTGGCAAGCAATACAACTTTGTAACATTTTTAAAAAAATCTAAATCTGTTATTTTTGCTAAAGTTGAGAGATGGCTATTGGCTAGCGTGATTTGAGATGGTCTCATGCATCAAGTTCTTCTGAAAAGAATGAATCGAAATCAGTAGAAAGTGTTATACTGGACATACAAACAAACATATTTTTCGATTTAGAATATCTTTTGCTCTCCCTTCCTGTCTCATCCATGCCGGGCAGAAAGAATACATTGTACATCTTGAAGCTCTGTTTCATTCACATTCTATGTGAGGCCAATTCAGAACTAAAACAGCATCTACTCTTTTACTTCAGAAACCGAACATTAAGTCCATGACTTTTGACAGAACTGATTTTTCAGGGGAAGCAATAGCTCTGGCTGAACGAGGGCCACCATCTCTGACTATGATTCTGGCATTCGGTTGGCAGCTTGGACGAGGAGGGGCAGTACTTGATCTCCCTGCTGTGAACTGTGGAGGTAAGGAAGTCATGAAACCTCTGTGAGTGTTGTTGAGCTTCTCATTCAAGTACTGGCGTTGCACTGGATCCACAGGCTTCACTCCAACTATGAGAGCACTGTTTAGCTGCATACCATTCTTTCCTAAAGCCTTCTGAGCATCATATCGGTTCTATACCATAGAGAAGAGGAGAAAGAACAATTAGTACACATGGTAAAGTCAATCACTGTTATTGATCATTACAAAAGGAAATCATCAGCAAACATATTGGAAAAGAAATCAAATATTTTCAGTCGAACTTCTAGAGTTGTGAGGGAATGGAAAATGAACAGCGGAATTAATTCCTGTTACTTGGCAGCTGAGGCAAGCGAGAATAGAGATGAAAATGAAAAGAAAAGAAAAGATAAAATATTCTGCTTTGCCTATCACACAGCTTACGCCATTCAGTACCAGGAAGTGATAACAATTTTTTAATTGTTGACTTTCCTGTTTCCTTTCCTTCCCACATGCTTCATATTCCAGCAAACACAAGCAGAAAGAGACTAAAGGAGTGGTGCAATATAAGATAATAATTAATTTCCATGTGTTTTTTTTCTTCAAATTCTAGAATTATGTTGGGAATTGATGATTATTATGGATTATATATTAATATATGATGACCACTACTGCTCTAACATACGCAGAAAAAATAAAATCGGATGGATATAAATGTAACTTACAAAAATTACACACATGATACATATGCCTCGTCAAATTAAGAAGTAGTCGAGATTAACAAGATTATGTGACATGAAGACTTTATGTGGCAACGTGTTCTTCCAGGATGTAGGAGTGAGGGGTGTTAGATAAATGAGATACTTATGGTGATTCTAACCAATTTGAAATGCATAGCTGAATTCATGAAGGAAAATTCATAAATCCAATAGTCTCGCAGGGGGGCATGATCAGGAAAGAAGCATGTCAATCATTTATAATACAACTAGCATATCCAGCACGTGAATTAAAATTGGCAGTGCTGGATTTTAAGTTATGCAGGTCACAAAGCAACGAATAAAAAGTAATATCCAACTGGCACATGCAATGAGAATTGCAGGCCCAGTACCACCCCCCAAATATGCAGTGTTAGAGCATCTGTAGTCGTTGGCTATTTAGCCAAAATATCAAAAATTTGGCTCGAATGCCTGCTGTAGTCGTTGGCTATTTTGCCAAAATTTGGCTTTTGGGGAACAAAAGCGAGCTATATTTGACAAACGATTTGGCTAAATGGATAAAATAGCCCGACGAACCATTATTTTCCATTTGTTGATCGGACGGTGTATAATTTACCGTATGGAAAAAAAAATTTATTAATAAAAAAACCGGACGGGAAATTATACACCGTCCGGAAAAAAAACTTTACAAAGATTTGAGACAGTAAACTGTCCCATAATTTGAATGTAAAAAAAAATTGAAAGTAGGGAAATGATCTCCCGTCCTGCCTTTTGGGAGAATTTTTTTGAATTTTTGATTTTTTAAAACATCACTATCAAGGACAAAATGTATTTTTTTAAAAGAATTTAAATGCTTAAAAAAGGAGAGAAGGGAAATTTTTATTAAGAAATTTAAAAAAAAACGTCGGACGGGAAATTATACACCGTCCGTCCTATTCAAATTTCCAGAAGCCAAATTTTGGCTAACAACGACTACTACACACGAAAGTTATATAGCTATTGGCTATATGCCAAATATGCAAATTTTAACAACGACTATTACACACGAAAGTTATATAGCTATTGGCTATATGCCAAATATGCAAATTTTGGCTAACAACGACTACAGATGCTCTTAGGGAGTAAGGAGGGGTGAGAAGGTAGGGCTGCAAACGAACCGAGCTATTCGCGAGCTACACGGCTCGAGCTCGGTCAAAGCTCGGCTCGTGTCGAGCTCGAGCCGAGCTCGAGCTCGAAAGCGAGCTCGATACGTAAACGAGCCGAGCTCGAGCTTGAAGGTACGTGGGTTTTAGGCAGAAGCTTGCGAGTATTCGACTCGAACTCGGTCAAAGCTCGGCTCGTGTCGAGCTCGAGCCGAGCTCGAGCCTGAAAGTGAGCTCGATACATAAACGAGCCGAGCTCGAGCCTCAAGGTATTCGGCTCGACTCGGCTCGTTTGCAACCCTATGAGAAGGTAATGTAGCTTAAAACTTACTTTTATCAAAGGAGGGTAAGAGGGTCATACAAAAAAGAGTATACCTGATAAAGAATATGCATCCAGTTGGCATCCCTTGGTCCAGGGACATGCTTCAATATTTCACCACATTTTTCGAACTCACGCAGTACCAAGTTGGTATCGCCAGGAGAAAATCTGAAGCAAAAGAAAAAACTGAAGAGTTATAAAATATTAAATATAATAAATGATAACACGGTATAGTAGTATTACTGTTGCAGCAGTTGATAACAGATAAAAAGTACAATACTACATCAGTATCAAAGACATCACTGTAACATGCTACATATGTAACAAATTTAGTTTATTCACTTATTGAAACCAAGGAACATGGGCATATAGACAGGTTCAATTCAAGTTTTTTTAACAAGATATAAACCATCTTTTGAATCCTATATATAAATTTCTAAACATGTAAAACCCTCATAATACAGTATGAGTAGGAAACAAACAATGCACAGATCTGAACATAAGATTGCAGAAACTTGTCACTAGAAGCGTATGAAGCATTCCATTATTTGACTTTAATGCCACATTTGATGTCAACAAGCAACAGGAAAAATAGAGAGGTGCCGAAGGGTGGAGCGTCTAATAGAGTAACAAATAAACAATAGAAAATACCAAATAAAAGAAAATGATCATGTTCTGCACTTACTGATGAAGAATGTACTCATATCAATTGCTTTCTTCGGGGTATACATTGAGAGCAATTCGCATAAATACAGTATTAAACATATATACACAGAGTAAATTCCTAAATTTACATACACCCCTACAATCATTATAAGCATATATTTTGCCACAGTGTGTGTGTGTGTGTGTGTGTGTGTGTGTGTGTGTGTCGAGTTTTACATAATTGTTCTTTCTGGCTCCTGACCTCCATGTCATAATACAAGACAATTTGCCTACTCGTCCATTTTGGTGCCCAATAAACCATAATAAACAGCTAAATTTTAACCAAAATTCTTCCAACTGCAGTTTCCCAAAAACATCCTGTACAAACCTGGTCCTCAAGTCCCTCCACTTCTTGCAGTCTTATCATCGTTTGAACTATTGTGTTTTTCGAGAAGTTTCAAACATACCTGATCTAGACATCCTAGTTTCGGAAGGCCATAATGTAATAAGAAATGAGAAATGTAGATATAATTGACAAAGTGTGCTACCTAGCATAAAAGGTGCACTACATAGCCCAGGCTTACAACAAACAATTGTAGCATATGCTTTTTTAGTAAATATGTTGTTTACACACATCAAAGTCCCTGCATTTTTATTTTGCAGTCTTCACATTGTTAGAATAATTGAGTTCTTTGACCAGTTTCAGAATACTTGTCCAAAAAACCAAACTTGTCCAAGACATCCTATTTCTAAAGGCCATATAACTAATGAGTTATGTCCATAAATTGAAGAAAAGAATGCTAGACAGCAATAAAGGCGCAGTACATAGCATAACTTTACAGATTTCGCTTTTATACACTTTAAAATAACTCAAATAGCATAATTTAGTATTGCATATACATTTTAATGCTATTGCACAGACTACAGCTTACTATATTAGTATATTATACATCATTTAATTAGTGATTAGAGAAATATAATTTGTGATAGTAAGAGGTAAACCATATTTGTTAGGTATTCTCAAATATGAGTTGTACTCCCTCCGTTTCAAAATATAAGTCATTCTAGCCTTTGTTATTTGTTTCATTATATAAGTCACTGTAGGTTTTCAATGAGATGTCTTGTCATTCTTAAATGTCCATGGATTACTTTTCTATGAGATTTCCAATTTTACCTTTGTCCTTTTTTGTAAGAGAAGTAATAAAAAATTATAGAGGAGGGCAAATAGGACATTGTACAATTAATGGCTCATTTATGAGCTTCAAAAACCAAGAATATATAGTTCTTTTACTCAATCCTAGGTTGTTTCTTAATTGTCATGTAGAAACCTAGAATGACTTGTATTTTGGAATGGAAGGAGTATCAATTATCAAAAGTAAAAAAGAAATAAATAGTTTTAAATTACTTATGCATTTCTGGATTATTATTATATGACAATCTATATGATATTAGTATCACATATGTGGAAAAACCAATTGAAGTGGTTTGGATATATACAAAGAAAATATAAATGCCCCAAGTAGGAAAATTACTACGATTGAAGTTGGGGAAGCAAAAAAGGATAAAGGGTAGACCGAAACTGAACATGGGTAGAAGCTAATACGAGAGATTTGGAATGTGTTAATTTGACTAGGGAGGCTTCCCACAATAGAGTTGAATGGCGGAGAAGGGTTCTGTAGCCGACCCCCAAAAAATTGGGATAAAGGCTTTGTTGTTGTTTGTTGTATAATGTATAGTGGAAAGTGCAGCATGAAGGAAGCAATAGAAAGAAACTAACTAATCAAACTACACTTGTTTATGATCCAAATATAAATAAATGTGCATGTATTATATAATAACAAATATACTCACCTAACAAGTTGATTACATTGATACTCAGCTAATAATTCATGTAGAAAAACAGGAATTACGGAAAAAGTGGAAGCAGTGGAAGCATGTAGGGAAGGGATCCACCATTCGACCATAAGAATTATTGACAGTGTCGAATAGGTAGTTATGTACAATCTATTTTTCATTCTTAGTTATGTAAATAAAAAGAAGAATAATAAGTTGTATGTTTCTATTTGTCTTTTCCAGGTGTGCTACTTTGCAAAAAAAACTTATCTTTGGTTCATTGTTCTTCTCATATATATTATGTTGCTGTACTTATATAACAATTGTATTTCTTTTTTGAATTTTCGCAAAAAATCATATAGGCTATGCATTATACGACACTGTCATTAATTCTTATGGTCGAAAGGTGGATCCCTTCCCTACATACTTCCACTGCTTCCACTTTTTTCAACACATCAATTCAAATATATAAACCTAGAAACACTGTTTCCAGAAACGACTGCTTCAAAGGCACTTAAGTTGACGCAGTCCTTCTAGCACTTTTTTTAGGGAGCGGAGCAGGCCAGATTTTACGTGGCCGGTTAACAGAATTAGCCCCAACCAAATACCCAAATTTGTGTGGTTTTATAAAATGAAAACCTTATAGTAGGATTTCGCTTCTCTCATAGCTTGACAAAATCCTAGTTGCGACCTCCACTCCTCTCGCCACCACTTCCTCTACTCCTTGTCCCAACCGTGTCCTCCACTCGTCATTGCCACCTCCAGGTATTCCCACTCAATAGAAACCGACATATTCAAACTTATTAGACTAATACATTTACATACAATGAAGCCTTTATTTAAGCAGGTCGCTTAAGCAGTCCAAGGACCTCTACGCACCGCTTACCACTTTTGAAAACCTTGCCTAGCAACAAATTCTATCATTACATTTCGCTAAAATCACCATATACATACAAAAACAACACCCACCCTCCAAAATTGCACTTGTTTCTGTGTGGAAAATCTACATCTACCAAAAGAAATGCCGAGTTTTGAAACCATACCCATAAACAGTGACCCATTCCTCCTCGTTCACCACCACCCCCTGATCCCTCCCCCCATCCTCCCTTCTCCCAATCTCTGCCTTCGCCACCTCCTTCACTTGCGGCAGCACAACCAAAGCCCTCGACGATGATGACGTCACCACCCCATCCACCGGCGACCCTTTCTCCCCCTCCATTTCCTCCTCCTCCCCTTTCCTCGGCGACCACCAGCTCTCATTCCTCACCGGCGACGGCGTCTTCGGATCTTGAGCAGGTTCTTGCAGCAAAGCGGGTTCGGGCGAGAACTCGACCCGATCCTCCAACGTGAAGACCGGAGGCGGCGGGGGGGAGTCCGAATCGGCGAGGTTCTCCCGCCATGAGGAGAAGGTGGCGGAGTGGTGGTGGTTCCCGGCGCCGGCAGCGGCGAAGCGGGAGGTGCGGTGGTGGGAAATGGGGGAGGCGAGGTCGCGGAAGAAAAGAGATTGGCGGTTGCCGGAGTTGGAGTTGGAAAGGGGCGATCTTTGGAATTTCGTGCTCATTCTGTGGGGGTTTAGGGTTAGGTTTTGGAAGAAGAAGAAGAAGAAGAGATTCTGAGATTTTGATTTTTGATTCCTAGGATGGATTGGTGGAATATAGTTTGAGGACCTCCGTTAAGTTTTGACTTTTGTTAGCTGTAAGGCTTTGACTTTTTAAACTTAATTTTATTTTTTGACCCCTCAAGTGTTTTATAATTACTTTTAGGCCACATAGTATAGTCTAGGGATGGCAAGTGGGCCGGGTCAACCGGCGATCCGCCCGCGACCCGCCCGTTGAACCCGGCCCGTGAATGGGTTTGGCGGGTTCGGGTCGAACCCGTGTACAGTAATGGGTCGATCCGGGTCGGCGAAAACGCGAATCCAACCCGTCTAACCCGGCCAGCGAACCCGTTAAAAAAAGCTCAACCCGCTGCCAACCCGCGGGTTACGACCTGTTGGACCCGTACGGGTCGAACGGTCGACCCGCTACCGGCCAACCATTGACCCGCGGGTCAGCGGAACGTTGGAGGGGGGGTTTACTATACAACAGAGCTGTTGGCTCTCTTCCTAGCCGTTTTTTTTTTTTGGTTGTATTTTTTGGTTTTTTTTTTTTTTGGTTTTTTTTAGCCTATAAATACCCCCCAAAACCCCATATTAAAAAAAAAATCACACCTTACTCTTTTACTCTCTCTACTATTATAACTCATTTCTAAGGAATTTTTTAAAAATTGAAGTATTCAACAGGCAAGTCTTCAAGGCATATACACGATCAATTTTCGATCGTATCGAAATCAAAATTTAACAACATCTTCAACTCTTCAACTCTCGTCCAACTCCAAGTGATCAAGTCGTCAATTCTCTTCAAGCTCTCCTCAACTCTTCAATTCCGGAATCGCTTATTTCTACTTCTACTTATATTCTTATTTTTATATACGCGTATCCACGGTGAACGGTATCAAAATTTCATACCTCTCTCGTTATTTTATTTTTGTGTTGTAGTTATAATTATTGTTGGTTTTTTGATCTTCTCTATCTCAACCCTCTTGTTTTTTAGTTTTTTTTATAATTCACCATTCCTACATTGTGCAGTTTTTTTTTTACATACATTACTACATTATGTCTAGATCACGCGGTAGCCGTCGTAGCAGGCAAGATTCCTCCTCCTCTTCCCGTAGGCTACCAATTGTCCCAATTAGTGAGCCCGCCCAAGAGTACCATGATCCTCCTACCCAACAATGGGGTGCACACGACGATTTTGTAGGGGTGACATACAATTAGAAGAAGAAGAACAACAACAACAACCAACCGAAACCACACAACCCCATAGTAGTAGGAAAAATAGAGGAGAAAGTAGTGATTGGCATAAGTTTTACAATTATATCCCGGATGAACAAACTCCGGGTATAGGTTTGAAAGTTTGTAAAACATGTTCTAAAGCATACAAATTCAAGAGGGGTGACGGCACCGGTACAATTAGTAGACACATCCAACATAACCATAAAGATCTTCTTACTGACATACAAGGCCAACAAAAAATCAACCCTAGGACTAGTCTAGTTGATAGCCACCCTTATGATCCTAACCTTGTTCGTCGGGAAATGGCCCGATTAGTCATAAAGGAAGAGTTACCATTTTTCTATCTCGAGAGTAGGAACTTGGAAGATTTTAAGCAAACGGCCTTAAACCCTCATTTTAGAAGAATTCCGAGAAATACTTGCAAATCGGATTGTTTTAAAGTATACATCGAAATGAAGGACGCCTTGATTGCAATTTTATAGAGTTTAACTTGTAGAGTTAGTTTAACTTCGGATTGTTAGACGGATATCAACAATATTCCAATGATGGGAATAACCTATCATTGAATCGACAATGATTGGATTCTTCAAAAAAGAATCATATCACTTGCGGCGTTGCCGTATCCCCAAAGTGGCACTGAAATAGCAAACCGTATATTAGAAATTTATAATGTTTTTTATATTCGCGATAAAATTATGTGTATTAGTTTTGATAATGCATCTAACAACAATGTAGCAATTACTACTTTGAAATCCGTATTAAACCCTTCATCTGACAATATTTTTCATGTTAGATGTGCATGTCATATTTAAAATTTATGTATTCAAGATGCATTAAAAATAGCCGAACCATACTGTGGTAGGGTAAAAATGTCCTGGGGCCCAGCCAAGGCCCAGGACGGCTCTCGCTCAAAAATAAGAAAAACAACAATCCGGCTCGGCTCCGGACCCCCACAGGCTCGGCTCCGAGCCACAAGTTCATCCCCACAGAACTGGTCTCCTCGTATCCGACGAGCCCCGATGGCCCTCGGCCTCCGATCCGCGACAGCCCCACGGGCCGTCCGCCCAGTCTGGCGAGGAATGAGGGTGACCTGGCACAACCTAGGCCATCCAATTCCCCCAGAAGCACAGGAGCCCCATGATCAGCCATGTCAGCTCCAAATACCACCTAGGGCTTTGCCACGTCAGCCCTATACCACTCTTGACAGTGCCACGTCAGCCCTAAACCCCCTGGGCCTCCTGCCACGTCAGGCCCATGGGCTTTCGGGTTCAGACCCGGCCCCCAGGCGGATCCAAACCCGGTTGGAATTCCCTATAAATACCAGACCCTCACCCACCTTTTCAGGTAATCAATCTTTACCACCCCAAATTTCCCTAGTTACTGCTACTCTCTCACAGAGACTGACTAGATCGTCGAAGGGTCCACCATCGGGATAAACCCCGGTGTTCCAGGACCGTCTGCAGGTACTCGAGGCGAGGCCATCCGAGCCGATCCTCAAGCGCCGAAGCGAGCCTCCCGCTCTTCATCCCGTGCCGCACTCTTCCCTCGTTACAAATTGAGTCCGAACTCACACCTGGTGCATCCACACTGCGACCAAAAACAAACCGCATCAGGTTGGCGCCGTCTGTGGGAACCACTTTATCCGGTATGGACGTGAGTCCGAGCCTCGCCACCGACGCTCTCCCTCGACTCGATCACCCATGGCTCACCGAGCCCGAAGATCCGCCCGTTCCGCCCGACCAGACGGGCCTCCTCCCGAGGGGGCCCTCGACGAAGGGCAAGCATCCAATAATCCGGGTGGAAACCCCGGACCTCAACGAAGCGCTTCACACGTCGTCGAACCCGACCTTCGTCGGGTCATTCTGCACAGAAGGGCTAGCCAGGCTAGGGGAAGGACCGCTTCCAACTCGGCCCCGAACCATTCTAGGCCTGCACAAGGGGAAAGGCCGTCGGCACTCAGCCGCATCGGCCGAATTCCAACGCCCCGACCCGATCCTTCCGACCATGGCGGGGTCACCAGGGGCGAGTTCAGGAGCTTCAGAGATGAAATCTTGGAGGCCCTCCATGGAGTGCCAAGGTCTGCGACCTATGGCCGAGCCCACCAAATGAGCAAGGGGAGGAGTCACGCCCGTGCGCCACCACCCCCTCCGGAACGCACAGACGAGGTGCTCCGATGCCTCCTAGAGGTGGAGAATCGCATCGAGCGCATCGGCGACAGGAATCCCAACCTAGCCCAAGGTCGGGGGCCTTCTCGACCTCCATTCTCTGTCAACATCATAGAAGCGGAGATCCCTCGGAACTTCCGACCTCCGCAGTTCGAGACATACAGCGACGAGGGTGATCCAGCTGATCACATGGAGGGCTTCAAAACCCTCATGATGATTCACAGTGCTTCGGATCCCCTGCTGTGCCGAGCCTTCCCGGCCACCCTCCGGGGTCCGGCCAGAGATTGGTTCTCCAAACTCTCCCCTGGCTCGATCTTCTCATTCGACCAGCTAGAAGCCAGCTTCCTGGCCCACTTCATCACTAGCCGGAAGAGCGAAAGGACGAGCGCTTCCCTGCTCGACCTCAGCCAGAGGGAGGGGGAGTCGCTCCGTAACTTCATCAAGAGATTCACAACCGAGGCCAGATCCGTCTCTGCCCTCGACGCAGGGGTCGCCTCGGCAGCTTTCCGACACAATGTCTGGCACAACCAGCTCAAGGTCTCCTTAGCAAAGAGGCCACCTCTGGACTTCCCTGACCTGCTCAACCGGGTCGAGAAGTACATACGAGCTGAGGAAGCTCGTAACCCAGAGGGCAACAAAGAAGTCGTGGGGAAGGGCAAGCGCAGGATCGATGAGGCCGAACCTGCCAAGAAAACAGCAAAGGAAGGGGTCGGCGCGAAGAGGGCACCTCCGGTCCCTCACTTCGAAAGGTACACTCCCTTGACACATAACGTGTCCGCCATCCTCTTAGAAATCGAAGACAAAGACATTGTCCGACTACCTCCCCGACCAAATAACAACAAGAAGCGAGATCAACGCTTCTACTGCCGTTTCCACAGAGATCATGGGCACGAAACTGACCAATGTCGGGCCCTGAAAGACGAGATTGAGGAACTCATCTCACGAAGGTACCTCTGAGAATTCACCAGAGAAGGCCCACGGGATCGGCGAGATGCTAGGAACCGGAGGCCTTCGCCTCCGAACCCTACTCCGAACCGCATCCAGGGCCGGGATCCCGAGCCCGAAGGAGCCGCAGATACGCCATTCATCTTGCACTGTGTCCATGGGGGGCCAATGGGGGGAGAATCAAGTACTTCCCGAAAAGCCTTCATCCGAGAGGTGAATGCTGTCCAAGACAACCCCCCACCCCGGTTGCAACCGGTGCCTGTCTCCTTCTTCGGAGAAGACCTCGAAGGCGTTCGCCTCCCTCATTGCGACGCCCTCGTCATTAGCCTTCACATGGCTAATTGTGAAGTTCGCCGAATCCTTGTCGACAACGGCAGCTCGGTAAATATTCTTTTCCTCAAAGCCTTCGAGAATCTCAAGCTGCCCAGAGGCAAGCTCAAGCCAGCCGGATATACTTTGCACGGGTTCTCTGGCGTCCCTGTCGTGATAGAAGGGATTGTTACTCTCGACGTCACCGCAGGATCGGCTCCCATCAAGAGGACCGAGTCCATGGACTTCATGGTGGTAAACGTCAAGGCGGCTTACAACGCCATACTCGGCCGACCCGGATTATGCTCCCTTCAAGCGGTACCTTCGGCTTACCATCTGAAACTTAAGTTTCCCACCCCGCAAGGGGTCGGCATCGTTCGAGGTAGCCAAGAAGCAGTGCGGTCGTGCTACATGCCCGCCGTCGGAGGTGGTGTGTTCCCCCTCGATGCCGTTGAGCTCGAACCCGAGAGGGACGGTCCCGCCCCCGAGCCTGTCGATGAGCTGGAGGAGGTCCCGTTCGGCACCGAGGATGAAACAAAATGGTTCCGGGTGAGTCGCTCGCTCCCCGAGGACTTGAAGCCAGGTATAATCGCCGGCATCCGCCGCAACGTTGATCTCTTCGCCTGGAAACCTTCCGACATGCCCGGGATCTCCGAAGACTTGATTATGCATTGGCTGAGCGTCATCCCTGACTCTAAGCCGGTCGTCCAAAAGAGGCGCAAAGTTGCCCCGGAGAGGCAGCAAATTGTGAAGACAGAGGTCGACAAACTCTTGTCTGCTCGATTCATTCAGGAAGTCAGCTACCCCGAGTGGTTGGCTAATGTCGTCATGGTGAAAAAGGCAACCGGGGGCTGGCGGATCTGCATCGACTTCACGGATCTAAATAAAGCATGTCCGAAAGATCCTTTCCCCCTCACCCGCATCGACGCTTTAATCGACGCAACCTCGGGGCATGAGCTACTGTCCTTCATGGATGCATTCTCAGGGTACAATCAGATCCGGATGTTTCCACCGGACATCTCCAAGACCTCGTTCGTCACCGACCAGGGTCTCTTCTGCTACCGCGTTATGCCCTTCGGGCTAAAGAACGCCGGAGCCACATACCAACGGCTCGTCAACAGAATCTTTAAAGAGCTGATCGGCCGCAACGTGGAAGTCTATGTCGACGACATGCTCATCAAGAGCCGGGCCGGGCCGGACCATGTCGCCGACCTCGAAGAAGCCTTCGGAGTCCTCCGGCATCACAACATGAGGCTCAACCCAGCTAAATGCGCCTTTGGCGTCTCCACGGGGAAATTCCTGGGGTTCATCGTCAGCCAGCGCGGCATCGAGGCGAACCCCGAGAAAATCCAAGCTATTATTGACATGGCCCCACCCCGGAATGTCAAAGAGGTTCAGAGGCTTACGGGCCGGTTGGCTGCAATCGGACGTTTCCTTTCCAAGTCAGGGGAGAAGTCTCTCCCCTTCTTCAAGGCACTACGCGGAAAGGGGGGCTTCGAATGGGGTACCCATCAACAAGAAGCCTTCGAACAGCTGAAGCAGTACCTCGCCAACCCCCCTCTCCTCAGCAAGCCCGAGCCGGGCGAACAACTATGGCTCTACCTGTCCGCCTCGGATAGCGCACTCAGCGTCGTCCTCGTCCGAGAGAAAGATGGGGTCCAGAGGCCATTGTACTATGTGAGTAAAGTTCTGCTTCCTGCCGAGACGAGGTACGCAAAGATAGAGAAGGTGGCCTATGCATTGGTCATGGCAGCCCGGAAGCTTCGTCCTTACTCCCAGGCCCACTCTGTCCAAGTACTGACCGACCAGCCGCTGAAGACTGTCCTCCACAAGCCCGAAAACTCTGGCCGCTTAGTCAAGTGGTCAATTGAGCTGAGTCAGTTCGACATCAGCTACCAGCCGAGGACGGCCATCAAAGGGCAGGCCCTTGCCGAATTCATAACTGAGTGCACCGTCTCCGAACAGCCAAGCATCGGAGGCTCGGATCCGACCTGGGAGGTCTTCGTCGATGGATCATCATGCGAAACGGGGAGTGGGGCTGGCATCATCCTTCGTGGCCCCGACCAATTCCTACTTCAATACTCCCTCCGCCTCAGCTTTCCGGCCTCCAACAACGAGGCAGAATACGAGGCCATGATCGCCGGACTGACCCTGGCCCACCGAGCCGGTGCCCAGCAAATCCGAGCCTACAGCGATTCTCAGCTCGTGGTCAATCAGATCACCGGGGAATACGAAGCTCGTGACGATCGGATGATGAGGTGTTTGACGGTGGTCCGACGTCTCCTAGCGTCCTTCAGCTGCGCCGCAGTTATCAGAGTCCCTAGGGAGCAGAACGCTCAAGCAGACGCGTTGTCCAGACTCGCCTCTTCCTCCTTCGAGTGCCTCGATCAGACGGTGCTCATAGAAATCCTCTTAAAGCCAAGTATCAATGACCAAGACCAGGGGGCAATGTGTGTGCAAGGCGTTGCCAGTCCAGACGACTGGACCACCCCCATCCGGAGATTCTTACTCAATGCCGAGCTTCCTGAAGACCGGGCCGAGGCCAGACGGGTCAGGGTCCGAGCTGAAAGGTTCGTCATGATTGATGACATCCTCTTCAAACGCTCATACACCTTGGCCGACGGCAAGCCGTACCTCCGCTGTCTCACCAGCGACGAAGCCAGCTACGCGCTGAAAGATCTTCATGAAGGGATCGGCGGATGCCACAGGGGAGCAGGACGCTCGCTCGGAAGGCCCTGAATCAAGGGTACTATTGGCCGACCATGCTCCAAGACTCACAAGACCTAGTCAAGAGGTGCGGCCTGTGCCAAAGGTTCTCCCCTATCAAGAGGCTTCCTCAAGCCAATCTCTGATCCCTGGCTAGCCCTACGCCATTCGCCATGTGGGGCATGGACCTTGTGGGCCCCTTCCCCGTAGCAGTAGGGCAAAAGAAATTCTTGATAGTCGCCATTGACTACTTCACAAGTGGCTCGAAGCCGAACCTCTGTCCAGCATCACCGAGCGCCAAGTACAACAATTCTTTTGGAAGAACATCATTTGTCGGTTCGGGATCCCTCGGATCCTCGTCACGGACAACGGAACCCAATTCCAAGGTCAGAACTTCCAAACTTTCTGCGCAGACATCAGCATCAGCAGCGTTTCTCCGCTATTTGCCACCTTCAGTCCAACGGCCAAGCGGAGAACGTGAATAGGCAAATCCTCGACGGCCTCAAAAAGCGCCTCGACAGTTCCCCCAAAGGGCTGTGGGTCGAAGAACTGCCTAGCGTGCTATGGGCGTACCGAACGACCAAGAGGATCCCCACAGGAGAAACGCCGTTCAGCTTGACCTACGGAACGGAGGCAGTTATCCTCGTCGAGGTCGGCCTACCTTCCCCCCGGATCATAGCCTTCGATGAAGCCGACAATTCGTCCGGCCTAAGGGCCGACCTGGACCTCGTCGCCGAGGTCAGAGAGAAGTCTTCAATTCGGAGAAGCATTTACCAACAACGGATCGAGAAGTTTTTCAACAAGAAGGTCCGCCCCACAAACATCAAAGCGGGGGACCTCGTGTTACGAAAACTCTCCGTCTCTGATCCAATCAAGAAGAGAAAATTGGCTCCCAACTGGGAAGGCCCATACCGTGTAGTCGAGGTTGTACGCCCTGGTACATATCGACTGGCAGATATGGACGGCCGGCTGATCAGCCGACCCTGGAACGCCGAGCACCTAATGAAGTTCCTGGAAAAGCGAACATAGGTTCTAGCTTGGCTAATGTAAATAATATTTTTTGTAAGCTTTCAAGTGTAAAGGGCCGCTTCGGCGACCCTCCCTATCATGTATGAAAGAAATCTCTTTTTGTCAAACTCCAAACGCCTCGGCAGATCTGACCTAACACCGGGCAATGGGATCGACACCCGAGTCTTCACTCCGGTATCGTCCCCAACGTCTCGGTAGGTCCAACTCGAATTCAGGCTAGGGAGTCCTCCTAACGCCCCGCACCGATCCCTCATGGATCGAAGGGGCCGAACCTCGCCTCCGCCGTCATTCACTACATTATTGACCAAGGCAAAGAGTGAAAAGAATTCTTTATTCATACTCCATTATTTTGTTCTGAGAAAACAAACAAAGACCGTTACAGGACCACTCCACTCATCTCAAACTGAAGGAAGCCGCCATCTTAGGGCCCCTCGGGTCCGACGAAGGGCGGGACCACTCAGACCGAACGACTGGGAGCCCTCTCCTCGGCTGGTGTGTCGACCGGGGTTCCCTTAGGCTCAGCCACGGTCGACACACCAGCCGCGGAGCTCTGGGCATCAACTGGTCGCACACGCTCCAGCAGCAGCAACGCAGAGGGAACCCCCTCCGCTCGCCGACCCCCCGAGGAGGATGCCGAGACACCCAGCATCGTCTTGTAACGGTGTATCTCCATCTCCTTCTCCACAATAACATCACGAAGCAGCCTCTCGGAGGAGGGCCTCTGCACTGATGCACTCGACATGGTATATCCAAGACCAACATTCTCGAGGTCCCGATCCACCATCGCCCTCCTCAGCCGGCTCGCCTCCTTACTTAGGGCTTCAGACTTGTTCCGATAATAGTTGAAGGCCGCATCATTGTCACGAGCACCCTTTCGGTAGCGAACCAACGTGGCCTCCAGGGCCTCAACCTTGCTCCGGAGCCACACCACGTCAGAGCGACAGGGGTCTACATCAGGAAGGGGAGCTGCAACCTACAAGAGAATCAACGCATCTCAAAACACATCGGCAAAAATGGTCCGGAGTTATCCGAGGTCAAAACACTTGGCCAGTCAAAATCATCTTTTATAAATGAAATTACTTCATACAAAAATTGTCGTGGCCAGTCCACGGAAGGCAAATACAATCGAGGGAGGGAAAGAGAAAGACAAAACTATACAACTTGTTTGCCCACCTCAGCATCGGCCGGGTTCACAGGGGGGTCGGCAGCCGGGTCATCAACAGGCCCTTCTTCATTAGGGGTCTTCGGTGTCCCCTCGATCTCCATGTCATAGTCATAGTTGGACAGGTCGAGGGTCGGATGGAAGTGCCTCACATGACTGAGAGCCTTCGCATAGCACTCATCCTGGGCTTTGATCACCATGAGCTGACCCGTCTCCGTCAACTCCTCCCTCTCCTTGGCGAACTTCTTCTTCTGAGCCGCCATCTTCTTCGCCCATTCCTCCTTCTCCTTGTCGAACGCCGCCTTCATCTCCGTCTCCCTCCTGTGCGAGCTTTCGAGCTCTATCCTCAGCTCCTTCATCTCCTGCACGGCCTTGTCAGCCCGGTCTCGCTCCCGCTTCAGGGCCGCCTCGTAGAGGCCTCTCACGTGGGCCCCCTGCACGGTCGCCTGCAGTAACCAAGCATCACTAAGAAAGATTCCGTTACGACATCATCACAAGTCAAGCAGGGTCGGCAGACTTACCAGCACAGTGGCCTGCGCAAGGCACGTGTATGTATCCTCCAGGCCCTCGACATTCATCTCCGAGCGGTCCCGAGGGGTCGCCAGCTTAGCCGCCACCTCGACAGCGTGGCGCCCTGGTACTAAACTGTCGCCCTCGCGGATCGACCAATTCGGCACCCACGGTCGCCGCAACCTCTCCTCCACATCTGGCTCCAGCAGGGGACCCTTCCCCTTATCAAGGTCAGTGACCTTGCCCTGGTCCGAGCCCCCCTGAACCGCCACGTCCTTGGCCATCTCCGAGCGAGTCCTTTTGGCCCTCGGCTGAACTGGGGCCTCGGAGACCGCCTGGGACGACCCCCTCGTCTTCACCGGGTCCCCCTTCTTCTCGACCTTCTCCTTCTTCATGGCGAGCCTCCTTGCCTTGATCGATTCGGGATCCATGCCTGCAAAAAGATCCATTAAGAACAATGAGCGCAAAAGAACAACAAGATCGAAAGAAAAGAAACAACTACATACAAAGCACGGCCGGGCTCAGTCCGACGCTCGCCAGGTGGCTCTCCGTCACTTTCGTCCAATTGATACTGTGTGACAGACAGAGGCGCTCAACGAGCCTCCACTCCTCGGCTGTCAGGTCCCTCGGCCTCGGCGCTTTACTGCTCGGCTTAGAGTAGTTCCATCGAGTAGGGATGTTCCAAGGCTCCTCACTCCGGATCACCAAATACTTTTTCTTCCAATCCTTGATAGAGTCCGGGTGACCGTGGACGACCTTCCCCTTGCTCCGAGGCGAGATATAATAAACCCCCTCTGACTCCCCTGACGAGCTGATCATCAACATCGCTCGGAACACGTTCAGCTGGAGGGGTACTCTCTGCTCCTCGCATAACAACACGAAGCAGATGATCTGCTTCCAGGAGTTTGGCCCATACTGCATCGGCGCCAGGGACGCCCAATTCAACACATCCCGAATAAACGGGTGGACCGGCAGCCTCAGTCCAGAGATGAATGCGTCCACAGGGAAGACGCAGTACCAAGCAGGCAGGGGGTCGGTCGGGCGCAGAGTAGAGTTCGGCAACATGAGCTCGTGGCCGGACCCAATGTGGTACGCCGACTGAAAAACCTCCAAGTCGCCAGCCTCCAAGACGGTCAGAAGCGTGTCCATCTTCACCTTCTTTCGGCTCGGCGAAGACGGCTGGACCCCAAAAAGCTCCTTATCAGAGAGGTCGTCGGGGTACCGACGGAACGGCTTGGGCTGCACAGGCGACCCTGTCATTACGTTGCGGAGAACGGGTGCCTGGCTCGAGCCACCGACCCTCGACCCCTTCAACTTCGGAGCCCTCTTCTTCTTGGCTCCTTCCGGCAAGGGGGTAGATAGTCGCCCCAGACCAGTCGGAGCGGAGCTCGAACCCACACCCTGAACTGTGGATCTTCCCCCCGCACCTCCTATCCGAGCCCCTTCGGCTTTACCCTCTTCTGGGCCACCCTCCTCTTCAGGAGCCGACTCTAGAATCTGGACTTCGTCCGAGCTGTCACCTGCCTCCTCCGACTCGCTACTCTCCACCACGAAAGGGTTCCGGGAGCGTAACGGCTTCACATTATACACCGGCTCCTCCTCGCATACCGGCTCCTCCCACGAAGACGAATCGGAAGGCTTCTTGTCATGAACTGACTCCCCCTCGAGCACGGGCTCCTCTCACGTCGTCGACGGTGAGGCAGGTTTTCCTTTCCCCCTCGACGTCGACGCCAACGAGCCAGACTGAGCCCTGTCCATCTATGCCTAACAAAAGAAACTTACAAACTCACCTTTTTTGAATGCCTCGGATTGACGAGCCGGTGCTGCTAAAACAGTCAAGCCGAGCGCTGAAGTGTTTGAGTTTTTTTTTAGAAGACAGCAGGGGAGAAATAAGCAGAATAGAGAGAGGGGGAGGGATATTTATAGAGAGAGAGGCGACGCCTCGATTATCGCGCTACTGTTCCTCGAATATCGCGCGTCTGCCACCAATGGAATCGCGCCACATCATCCTCGAAACTGGCGCTGCTGACGTCACCTACCGCCAGTTGGAGACCACACAGGGGTCGGTTCGGATGAAGTGTTCGGCAGAGAAAATTTTTCACTTAAAGATTTAAGGCGCCATCCTCGGACAGGCGCCCCAGGCTCCAGGGCTCGGTCGGCTCCCCTTTCACCCGCGAACAACTCGGGGCTTGCGGCCTCGGCAGCCGAAACCCCGAATTGTTCGAGGGTGGGAGAGAAGCCACCATCGCCTAGAACCCTATCGGAAAGCAGATCGGAGACGACCCACATTTCCGAAGCTCCTCCGCCCAGGTCTGGAATTCGGTGGATAACCCTCCCGTCTGGATCTCTTTCGGGCAAAACAGCCGTGTCAAGGCCGTCTGACCCGAAAAAGGATCCAGACGGCAAAGTCACCACCAATCCGAGGCTCCTTATTCCCCGGTCCGGATTTCGGTCGTTATCCCTCTCGCCCTGGTCTCCCCTAGATCTGGCTACCGTATCAGGGCCATCAGATCCAAGAGAAGATCCGGGTGGCAGAGTAACCACCCCTCCGACACTCTCAGGGTCAAAATTTTGCAAGAGAGAGACGTCCGCCGAAGCAGACACCTCTGATGACCAATAGACCACCCTTGCTATGATCAAACCCGCTGTGGGGGGAGGGGTATTTATAGCCTCCCCCATAGACCGGCCGTTATAACATTGGGAAAGCCAAACGACGGAAGCCCATGCGCCATGCATTTATTAGGCGGCGCCATTAATGCCCCTAGTAAATCGGAACATTGCACAAATCCCAGAGCGCCTTCAATGCTCCGCGGAGCCAGCAGACCGCCCAACTCAAACCTCCTAAGACACAACGGTTAGCCATCACCCTTGCCGACCCGTAATCCCTCGAAAGCTCGGGGTTCGGTCTTGCACCAGGGTAATCTTCTCAGGAAGACACAACGGCTCGCCATCGCCCTTGCCGACCCGTAATCCCTCGAAAGCTCGGGGTTCGGTCTTGCACCAGGGTAATCTTCTCAGGAAGACACAATGGCTCGCCATCACCCTTGCCGACCCGTAATCCCTCGAAAGCTCGGGGTTTGATCTTGCACTAGGGTAATCTTCTCCGGAAGATACAACGGCTCGCCATCGCCCTTGCCGACCCGTAATCCCTCGAAAGCTCGGGGTTCGGTCTTGCACCAGGGTAATCTTCTCCGGAAGACACAACGGCTTGCCATCGCCCTTGCCAACCCGTAATCCCTCGAAAGCTCGGGGTTCGGTCTTGCACCAGGGTAATCTTCTCAGGAAGACACAACGGCTCGCCATCACCCTTGCCGACCCGTAATCCCTCGAAAGCTCGGGGTTTGGTCTTGCACCAGGGTAATCTTCTCAGGAAGACACAACGGCTCGCCATCGCCCTTGCCGACCCGTAATCCCTCGAAAGCTGGGGGTTCGGTCTTGCACCAGGGTAATCTTCTCAGGAAGACACACCGGTTAGCCATCACCCTTGCCGACCCGTAATCCCTCGAAAGCTCGAGGTTCGGTCTAGCACCAGGGTAATCTTCTCAGGAAGACACAACGGTTAGCCATCGCCCTTGCCGACCCGTAATCCCTCGAAAGCCCGAGGTTCGGTCTAGCACCAGGGTAATCTTCTCAGGAAGACACACCGGTTAGCCATCACCCTTGCCGACCCGTAATCCCTCGAAAGCTTGAGGTTCGGTCTAACACCAGGGTAATCTTCTCAGGAAGACACAACGGTTAGCCATCACCCATGCCGACCCGTAATCCCTCGAAAGCTCGAGGTTCGGTCTAGCACCAGGGTAATCTTCTCAGGAAGGCCCAGCGATTCGCCATCCCATTTCCACGACCATAAACACTCCTCCGCGGCTTACTTCCGCACCCCCGCAGGAGTGGGGGGCTTGTGTGGTAGGGTAAAAATGTCCTGGGGCCCAGCCAAGGCCCAGGACGGCTCTCGCTCAAAAATAAAAAAAACAGCAATCCGGCTCGGCTCTGGACCCCCACAGGCTCGGCTCCGAGCCACAAGTTCACCCCCACAGAACTGGTCTCCTCGTATCCGACGAGCCCCGATGGCCCTCGGCCTCCGATCCACGACAGCCCCACGGGCCGTCCGCCCAGTCTGGCGAGGAATGAGGGTGACCTGGCACAACCTAGGCCATCCAATTCCCCCAGAAGCACAGGAGCCCCATGATCAGCCATGTCAGCTCCAAATACCACCTAGGGCTTTGCCACGTCAGCCCTATACCACTCTTGACAGTGCCACGTCAGCCCTAAACCCCCTGGGCCTCCTGCCACGTCAGGCCCATGGGCTTTCGGGTTCAGACCCGGCCCCCAGGCAGATCCAAACCCGGTTGGAATTCCCTATAAATACCAGACCCTCACCCACCTTTTCAGGTAATCAATCTTTGCCACCCCAAATTTTCCTAGTTACTGCTACTCTCTCACAGAGACTGACTAGATCGTCGGAGAGTCCACCACCGGGATAAACCCCGGTGTTCCAGGACCGTCTGCAGGTACTCGAGGCGAGGCCGTCCGAGCCGATCCTCAAGCGCCGAAGCGAGTCTCCCGCTCTTCATCCCGTGCCGCACTCTTCCCTCGTTACAAATTGAGTCCGAACTCACACCTGGTGCATCCACACTGCGACCAAAAACAAACCGCATCACATACATAGTTAAAATTAGAAATTGTGTACATTTCATTGCATTAAGTCCAAGCGTATTTCAAGAATGGAAAGCTTGGTGTAGGCTTAAAAATGTACCTTTTAGAAGATTTCCAAAGAATATTAGACACCGATGGAATACTACTTTTGATTTACTACATGTTGTTACCGAATATAAAGCAGTTGTAAATGATTTTTGTATCGCATTTCATATACCAAATTTTGAAATGACTCCCACCGATTGGTATTATGCCGAAGCTTTGTTGAAATTTTTAGAACCTTTTAAAACCGCAACTTTAAAATTTTCAAAAACATATGAATCTACTTCTAGTAGGATTTTTATTTCATTAGTTAGCATGATGCAAACATTTAACAAAATGTTAAATGATCCCCATGTTGGTGAGATTGTAAAACCTGCATACAAAAAAAATTTGAAGTATTATTTTTCTCCTCCTATGTTGATTTATGTTGCTACCGTTATGAATCCTCGTATCAAATTAGAAGGTACAAAGAGTTTGATTGAAATATTTTTTGCATTACTTGGGGAAAATGTAGAAATAGTAATTGATTGCGCTACTTTTTTAGTTCAGTTTGAATCTATATTAAATAACTGGTATGATTATTATAATAGATGTTTTACTTCTAGTAGTACAACTTCTGTAGTTAGTTCTTTTTCTGGTACTTCTAATGGTAAGGATAAGAGTAAATTTGATGATAGAACATTTAATTTACTTGCACAAATTCAATCAAAAAAAACTAGGACTAATCAACCAAATGAATTAAATTGGTATAACCAACAAGATTCTGAGCCTTCTTCTTCTCCACTAGATATTTAACAATGGTGGAAAGACCATGAACACACTTATAGTATTTTGTCAATTATGGCTAAAGATTTACTAACTCATCCTGTCTCTACAGTTGCTTCTGAAAGTGGATTTTTTTTAAGTGGCAGAGTTCTAACTGATTACAGGAATCGCTTGAAGCCCGACACATTAGAGATGCTCGTTTGCACAGAAGACTAGCTAAAGGCTGAAGATAGCACTATCAACGTCCACAAGTGGGAGCAACTCGCCGGAAGAAGAAGAAGAAGAACAACAACAATAATAGCTTTGCTTGTAATAGTAACTCGACCGACACGTTACAAATTGTATTATATCTTTGCTTGTTATATTAAATTAGAAAAATTGAAGTCAATTAAAATTGTATATAAAAAATATGTTAGTGTATAAAACATATTTGTGAATTGAATTCTTCATTTCATTAGAAATTGTGAAAATTGTATAACTTAAATTCATATGAATAATATTTCAATATTTTTTTGCCAATTTCACTCTTTCAATCTTACTATTATTATTACGATTTTTAATGTTTATTATTATTATTATTATTATTATTATTATTATTATTATTATTATTATTATTATTATTATTTTAAGTTAAAAATATTATTTAAAAAAACCTATCTATCTAAACGGGTCAACCCACGGGTCGACCCGACCCGACCCGATCCGGGTTGAACCCTAAAGGGTTCACGGGTTGGGCGGGTCGCCTTAATCAACTTTCGGCCCGGCCCGGTTAAGTCGCCAAACCGGCCCGAGCCCGCCCAAGTCAATGTCCAACCCGGGCGGGTTAGGCACGGCCCGGCCCGTTAGACCCGAATGCCAACCCTAGTATAGTCCTCCCTACTATAGGGGTGTTCTTAAGAACTAAAAATAATAACAAAAAATAAAAAATAAAAAACAATAAAATTTACGGAGCGTTTTGATTGGAAAGAATTTTTCGTAACAATTATTTTTTACCATTTCGTGTGATTTTATATAGTGAAAAAAGAATTTCCAGATAAAGTTTGGAAATAAAATAGAAGATAAATAATAAACAATAATAATCAGAAAAGGAATTAAATGAGTTTTCATAAATTTATAGCGTAGTCCTCACATTTTTAGGATAAAACTTTTTAATATATAGAGGTATGTCACGCCAACGACACCATATGGTGGGAAAATTATCCACTATTTTTTCTCTTCATTCAAACGCAAAAATAGGCATAAAATTTTGAAGTTTACATATTTTGAACATTTTACATCGATCAAAACACTGTGTTGATGATAAACATTACATTTACAAACATAAGAAAGTGTTGTAGGTGAAAAAAAAAGGTACAAATAGACAATGAGTAGCATATATAAAAATTTTAAAAAAAGGTGCGCCGGGTAGTCTTGTGATGTACGGTAAGTGGCGTCACAAGCATCTTTTGATATGAACGGATAGAGTCGAAAGACTCCAGCCACAGCAAAATATATTAATAACAATTAAAACGTACATCAGAGGGTTTTACAAGTTGTAAAACAAAAGCAAAACGAGTACAGAGATAAACAATAAACTACAACCACTAAAGAAGAGCGCTGCCCCCCTCCCGACCGCCGCTGAAGGAAGAGACGCGAACAGCAATCCCCAAGAGCCAGGGAAGCCAACTGAGCATCGGCTCCGCAAATAACCGATCAGAAGTGAAGACGATCCGAGCGGCCTCGAGAAAATGGAACACCATCAAAACAGAACCAGGGACCCAACGCCCTCATGAAGAGAGCCAAGAATGGAAAAGTCACCAAAGGCGAACAGCAGAAAACTCTATATCACTTAGCCTCCAAAAAAATAAATCGCAGGATAACAGTGGAGCAAAACGAAACCAAAACAAACACAAAGAGATTAAATGTTCCTACTGCTGCCCATCATCAGAAATAGATGGGAACAAATACGCTAGCCCGCAGGGACCAAAACCTCCTAAAAACACAGTAACAAACTAGCGCAAGATCAACAGAATAACAGCAACCAGAGCACAATCACAGAAATAAAACCCTGGGCATTATCATCGCTGCACCACAGCAGGGGAAAGAAAGTACACAAAGTAGATTAACAGAGGATAATACGTCTAGAAACAACAGAACGGATAACCAAGTACTAGCAGCAGCAATCAGGAAATCATAACAACAGAGCGCATAAACAACAAAGAAAACAACAGCAGGTAGCATGAGGGTAAGTGGATAAAGCCGACAGCAGTAGAAACGCCCAAAAAAACCAGGGTCACCAGACCACCGGGGCCTCAGAGGGCCAACAGCATCAAAAACACCGAGCGACAAGACAGCGATGCCCAAAAGGAAATGGCCCGAGCCAAACGTTACTCAAAACATCCTGTAGGGACCAGGACCAAACTAACCATCCTGCGATCAAGAGAACATAAATAGTTACAACGAGGGGTCATATGAAATAGCTACTTAAGCAATTAACAAGAAGAGAAGCTAGTAAGAGAGATAAAATATAGCATAAAGAGGTCAGGTAAAAAAAGGCCATTAAAATGCATTAAGACACTGCAGTACCGAAAAAGACTCGAGTAAGCGAGAGTTGTTGAACAACTCACGATCCTTAGACCGAGCATTAGACGACCAAAACTTAAAGAAAAATAGGAACTCATCAATCAAGTGGGCGATAGTGGAAGCCCGATGAGAAAAGAGTCTACGGTTCCTCTCCGACCAAACAAGCCAAATAATGATGTGAATGGAAAGCTGCCAACATTTGCGAAATCTAGGGGGGAGAGAAGGAACATTCCAAACAGCATCTAGGCTAAAAGGCAAAGCGAAATTTTCCCACGCAAGAGAGACTAATTTCCAAAGAGGGGAGATGAAAGAGCATCTCACAAAAAGATGGTTAGAATCTTCAGAAAGATGGCGTCACAAGCATCAAAACCATTAAACTTGCCCTTAGTCTCTCTATTGGATTCACCAAGTTTTTATTTTATTTTATTTTAGAGTTTTTTCTCCCTTAGTTGAAAGTGAGAAGAAAAATATTCTATTTTTGTTGTAAATGCATGATAGTTGATGATCACCATAAATATTCATTTACACCAATATATGAAGAGTTTTGTAACTTATGTTGTAAATTATATAATTATTTACCTATATAATATAAGCCTATAAATAGAGGGCGTATAAGCATGAATGAGATAAGGTTTCGGGCATTATAACTTTCTCTATTCTCTTAATAGTTCTATCAATTTATAACATTTTTATTTTGTTGTTTTTTTTTTCTTGTAGTTTGAACATAAAAGAAGTTATGGTCAAATTGAAATTGAAAAAATTCTTGTTAGAGATAATATAATCACAAATGATTCCCAACTTATGATTGAAATGTAAACATATCTTCATAAGTCAAATACTCAGTTTCAGTAGCGAATATTAAAAGTAGAATTCAAAATTAGAAAGATTTGAAATAGTGACCGAAAATACATGAAAAAATATAGCTAACCATGTGCACATTGAATGATCCATCAAAATGATATCCCTAAGAGTATATGTAGTCGTTCAATCTCAAAATTTATGTATTATTATTATTATATATCTTAAGCTAAAGGCTTACCTCATCTCTACTTTCTCTATTTTGAAATAGAGAAAGGAAAACAAAAGTATGAATTAACACATGTAGCTCACACCACTTAAAAAAACACACACAAAAATTTCTACTACCACATCTCCCCCAAACCCTCTAACCCTAACCCTCCTTACCCCAACAAAATCCACCCAAATCTCCTCTGTCGCAGCCGCCCATCGCCACCCATCACTACCCTCGCCATCGCCGCTCGTCGCTATCCTCCATCGCCGCCCATCGCTATCCCCCATCGCCACCCATCGCTACCCATGTGGGAAAAACCCTTATATATAGTATATGTCTGTAGTGTGTGGATTTCGATCACTCGAACTTATGGAGCTCCCTCTTCTCTCAATCTCAGGTAAAAATTTTCCCTTTTTATCAAGGAATTGTAAATTTCTTATTTATAATGGGTTTATTACAAATTAGAGAAGAAACCCATGAATTATATCTTTGGTACGATCTCCATGGTTCATAATACCAACCAACTGTTTGTCGAAATGCTCATTAGACATAAGTTGTTTATCTTTTTGTAAATAGAACATGTAATGAGTCTGAGAAGAATCACAACCCAACTTCGATAATTATTCGATGTTTTTTTATTTCCTTTCAATTGAATAGAAATATAGAATGATGTTGATTTGTTTGAAAGTGTGAACTAATATGTAGATTTTTCATCTTTTAATTATATTGTGAATGAAATAGTTAAGGGGCATCTCTAAATTTTTAAGTTTCATATAATTTTATAAGTTTCTCAAAATTATTTTAGTCTGTGCAATTTGCACAGGGTAACAATAGTTTGGCATACAGGTGACAGATGAGAGAGGGGAAATGGCATATCAGTTGGGACCCGGGGCTCAAGAGGAAGGGGTGACTTGTTGTGTGCAGAGAGGCAGGGACACAACAATCAAATCGCTGTCACTAGCCAACGAAGTTATAGGAGTTTTCAATAATGTCTCTTCAAGTACGAGGGCTGGCACAAAAGGTGGGATTTTGAAAAAGAATAGCGGCAGTAGCGGGGGTCTCGATGCTAGTAGAGAGCTGGGTATTGGTTTGGAAGACTGGAACCATTTCACAAAAGAGGAGGTAGAGGAGTCTATTAGACTAGCCATGACCTCTCTTGTTAAAAAGAGAGCCCATGGAGTTCAAATCCAGGAGCAAACCCGAAAGTGGTCACCGGATAAAGGAGACGGGACTCACGTTATTCCGATCACGACGGTAATACAGTCCAGCCTACAATTCGGGAAGCATTTCTCTATTGATCTCGACGATCGCGGTGCAATGATAGGGGCCTTGTGTAACGCCCCGCCCCAATACTCAGACAATTTTAATATTTTTAGAAATACAAATTAGATACTATGTAGTACAACTGCCCACCACAGGCTGTCTCTCAAAAGGTGGTTAACCGGATTGGTGACTCTTGATCATAGGCAAACAGTATTTATACTCAATTTAGTTTTTGTATACTTCCCATCTGGGACTATATTTCTCAAATCCTTCTCAAATCCATCTCAAATCTCTCAAATTTCGAATACGCAGACCAATCGACTGCTAACACTACCAGTCGACTGTTCGCTCTTTAGAAATCTGGGGTATTACATACACCCCACCTTTAGAAATCAGCATCCTCGCTGAGTACAGGACACACATCTAGTGTAGGATCCGCCTTTCTAGCCGTTGTAGAATAGTCCTCGATCCCACGAAATGTGTAGAAACACCTGGTACATACAAATGCACCCTGCCTATCCGGAGAATCATCTCCCTGCCGTGAACTAGATCATAGGCCCTCTTCTACACTCGGTGTCAAAAGTCGGCTCTGATACCATTTGTAACGCCCCGCCCCAATACTCAGACAATTTTAATATTTTTAGAAATACAAATTAGATACTATGTAGTACAACTGCCCACCACAGGCTGCCTCTCAAAAGGTGGTTAACCGGATTGGTGACTCTTGATCATAGGAAAATAGTATTTATACTCAAATTAGTTTTTGTAAACTTCCCATGTGGGACTATGTTTCTCAAATCCTTCTCAAATCCATCTCAAATCTCTCAAATTCCGAATACGCGGACCAGTCGACTGTTCGCTCCAAATCTGGGGTATTACACCTTGGACGGCATTCGGGATGACCTCATTATTTCAGAGGCGGAAACGGAGCTGGGAGACAAGGAGTTAAGGGGTAGTGTCGGCAGTAACAGCAGCAAGAAAGTCACTGAATACCAGAGGAGGGGAAAGCGGCAGATGAACAAGGGGAAAGAGCAAATGATCAGTCAAGAGGGATTCATCAAGGAAACGCCCAAAGTCAATGAGGAGGAGCACACAGTAGGAGGTACTCTTAATCAAAATTTCTCAATTCTCAATTCTTTAAACGACGAGTCGATTATTTACTTTGCTAGTCTTTACGGTCTAGCCATGGGCTCCACCAGGGTAGAACAATTTAATAATGTAGCAATTATTAGAGGTGAATCAAGGGCAAATCCGGCTAAGAGAGTTGAGTGCTTGGGGTCGGTAGAGTGTAGGGGTATAAATTGTTGCGTTAATGGTGTACGTATTCTGGAATGTGAGAGGGATGAGGCAAAAAAGTAAAAAAAGAATGATCTCTTTATCTATTAATAAAATCCGGCCTTCTGTTTGCGGATTTCAAGAAACAATAATTGAAAACCATTCGATAGAGGAATTCAACACGCTTAGATGGGCGGAACATTTCGATTGGAGATTCAAAGCGGCAATGGGATACTCGGGGGGCATTGCACTTGGGGTAGATACAAGAATCTTTGAGATCCTAGATGAGTTTGTTGGTAACTTCTCGGTGTCAATTAGTCTAAGAAGGAGAAGCGACGATTGGGAGCATATTGTCACAACGGTTTACGGCCCATACGGTTCGAGAGCGCGTAAAGAGTTCTGGAAGGAGCTTGTATACATCAGGAACAGATGGGATAAGTCATGGGTAGTTGGAGGAGATTTCAATATCACACGATTCCAAGATGAACATAGAGGTAGAGGCCACACACACACTGAGCAAGAGAGCTTCAACAAAATCATTGACGACTTAGAACTGTTGGAGTTAGAGATGACTGATAGAAAATTCACGTGGTCTAACATGCAATCCAACCCGACTTTAGCTAAGCTTGATAGAGTCCTAGTCTCCAACGATTGGGAGGATATGTTCCACGAGTCAAAGTCAGATCCATAGCTCGATATACGTCAGATCACCTACCATTGGTTATAGACTGCGAGCAGGAATATAGGAACAAATTCCATCAGTTTAGATTTGAGAAATCGTGGACTACATTTGAAGAGACGACGCAGGTTATTCGGGAGTCATGGAGTGGTCCAACCTCTCAGATCTCAGCAGTCGGAGTATGGGTGGAAAAGACAAGATGCCTACGAAGAGATCTGAAGTGTTGGGCAAAGCTAAAATTCCACAATGCAGGCATCATAAGAGAGGCGCTAGGCAATAGGATCTACGAGCTAGAAATTCTGCAGGAGGACAGAGACCTGACAGGACCAGAGAATGATGAATTGGCAAATGGGAGGCTAGAAATTCAGAACATTCAAGCAAGGGAGGAAATGCTATGGAAACAATGATCGCGAATCTAATGGCTGGAGGAAGGGGATGCTAACACAAAGTTCTTTCACAAAGTGGCTAACGATAGAAGAAGACAGAACCACATAGGCGGGCTTCTTATTGAGGGAAGCTGGGTTGAAGATGAGGAGCTAATTAGAGGTCATTTAAACGCCAAATATCAAGATCTACTGGGGAACAAAAGCAACAACAGATGTAATCTAATGCCAGACATGTGGAGTGACTCGAAAATTGAGGGGAGCGATGGAATCGAAAATAGATTTTCGGAAGAAGAAGTGTTACAGGCTATCAAGAGCCTAGGTCAGGACAAGGCTCCAGGTCCAGATGGATTTCCTATTTTCTTCATCAAGATCTACTGGCAGATTATTAAAGAGGATTTGATGAACATTTTCATGGAACTACATGACGGAACCGCTAATTTAGAGAGGCTTAATTACGCCACAATCATTCTAATCCCCAAGAAGCAAGAAGTTCGAACAGCTAAGGACCTTAGACCGATCAGCCTAATTAACGAATCCTTCAAGATTATCACGAAAATGTTAGCTCAGAGACTGGCGCCGAACCTTCAAGATGTCGTTGTACAGAGCAGATTCATTCGTGGTAGGGACATCATAGACAGCATAGCGGCCGCGCACGAAGTCGTGTTTAGAGGAAAAAAAAAGGAAATGTAGACGGCTTCCTTTTGAAGCTAGATTTTAAAAAAGCCTGCGACTCCGTGCACTGGGAATGCGTGGAGGAGTCACTTCGTTTAAAAGGGTTTGGCGAAAAATGGAGACTGTGGATAAGAAGATGCGTTCAAGGTGGAAAATCGTTCATTCAGGTAAACAACCGGCAGGGAAAAGAAATTAGGTGCAAAAGAGGCCTTAGACAAGGGGACCCGTTATCATCCCTACTGTTCACTATCGTGGCAGACGGTCTGGCTGAAATGATTAAAAGGGCACAGGACAACAATTCCATCAAAGGAATAGAGATAAAGGAATAGACCATGCCATGACTATTCTCCAATACGATGATGATACGCTATTATTTGGAAGGGCTAAAGTGGAGGAAGTCGTAGCAATTAAAGCGGCATTGGCATGTTTCCAAGGCTGGTCTGGGTTGAAGGTTAACCTACTGAAGAGATGCGTGACCCCAATTAGTGAACACCTGTCAATTCTGACTACAACGATATCCCACATTTTAGAATGCGAGACAGCTGACTTTCCGATCAAATATCTGGGGACTTCCATTAGGCCGGGCCCGCTATTAAGAGAGGACTGGACTCCATTGATTGAAAAGGCTGCGAAGAAATTGGAGGGGTGGACGAGTAGATTTCTATCATTAGGAGGAAGGATCACTTTACTCAATTCGGTTCTGAACGTTATTCCTCTGTACCTTATGTCTATTTACGAAGTTCCGAAGTGGGTTATTCAAAAGATAGATAAGATGAAAAGACGCTTCTTATGGAAAGGAACCGGGGAAGGAAACAAGGGGTTCAATCTAGTCAAGTGGGGCAGAGTCTGTAAGAAAAGAGATCTCGGAGGGTTAGGAATTTTCAATCTTCACGATATGAACCGAGCCCTACTAAGTAAGTGGTGGTGGAAAATCTACAACAGAAAATCAAGATGGTGGTCCTACTCATTTGATCTTTATCGAAGAAGGAAAAAATATCGATTCGGTGGGCGAAGCGCGAGTGGGAGGGTGTCCCTTCTTTGGAAAGGGATCGCCAAACAAGGAGAGATCTTCAACACAAATACGAGATGCAGAGTGGGGAACGGGAAAGGCACTCGATTCTGGACAGACAAATGGTGCGGGAACTTAACTCTTCAGAACTTATTCCCACTTGCCGCGGCGGCAGTTGTCAATCCTGACACATTAGTAGCAGAGGTTTGGAAAAATAGTAAACTCAAGTTTACAGTGGTGGAAGGGACGTCACGGGAGACCATCAACCAATTCGAAGAGTTAAACAGGTTAATTCAAGCGGAAGGGGGTCATATGACTAACGATCCAGACGAGAGGTGGTGGAACTTGGAAGGGCCACAAACCTTCTCAGTGGCGTCAATGTATTACTGGCTCAATGATGGGGAGATCAGATGCAGCGGGGAGAATCGAATTTGGGCTACTCAAGCGCCGCTAAAAGTCAAAGTGTTCTGCTGGCTAGTTCATAATGATGCAATTCTAACAAAAATTAATCTTAGGAGAAGAAATATACAAATCGATGTCACGTGTGGGCAATGCCTCGAAGCGGATGAGGACACGACACACTTATTTTTCACATGCCCTAAGGCGACCATGACTTGGGAGATTATTTGTAGGGAATTCGGATGCACACGGTACCCTACCTCCACGGTAGAGGTATGGGGTATTTGGAGGGACGAGCACATTAGAGCACAGGATAAACGGGCATGGGATTTAGCAGTAGCGGCTACTATTTGGAGTCTATGGCTAGACCGAAACGACGCATGTTTTAGAAATATCAGCTACAGATTTACCTCTTCTATGCATAAAATTTTCCTTCTAATTCATGATTGGGCAGGTCATGTGGATGTCCGAAGAGGAGTAGAGAGGTAGCACAAGGAAAGGATGGCGCAGATGTTATGCGGGTGCAGTAGAGTATTTTGATGTATTTTTCATGTATTTTGTTCATTTTGATGTTCATTTTGATGTTCATTTTCATTTTGATGTTCTTTTCTTTTGTCGCGATTAGTGGGTGGCTAGTCGGCGATGGTGGTTTTGGGCTATCTTAGGCCCTATTTTGATTATGTATTTTGATCTACTATGTTTCTTTAATTCTCATTAATGAAACGATGACAGAGTTCATCCTTTTATCAAAAAAAAAAAAATGTTTGGCATATAGTAATAGAAATTTTGGATTTGAGCTGTAGTCGTTTAGGCCCAAAATTTGGGTTTTGATTTTAAAAATTGAAAGGACGATAGATGAAGTCCCCCCCCCCCCCCAAAAAAAAAAATATAATAATAATAATAATAATAATAATAATAATAATAATAATAATAATAATAATTTAAATAAAAATATGTGGGACGAGGAATGATTTCCCGTCCATTGATTTTTTATATTTTTTTAATAAAACCAACAGACGGGAAATCAAAAATATGTCGGAAGAGGAATGATTTCCCGTCCATTGTTTTTTTTAATTTTTTTTTAATAAAACCAACAGACATGAAATGATTTCCCATCCATTGAAAAAAAAAACCAAACAGATGGAAAATCATTTTTCCGTCTATTGATTAAAAAAAAGGACGGACAATCATTTCCCGTCTGAGGATTTTTATATAATAAAAAAAATTTAATCCTGGAAGTAGGGGTGTAAAATGAACAAGACGGTCCGTCGTCCGTCCGAGTCCGGCTCGAGAAATGGTCCGACCGTAGACCGTCCGAACTGTTATACGAACCGATCCTGAACAAATTATTCGGTCCGATTCTTTACCGAGCTCGAGCCGGACATAAGTCCCTCCGAATATTATTGCGGTCCGATACTTTACCGAACCGAGTCTATAAAAATTTTGTCCGACCTAGCCCGAGCCGGACATAAGCTCGTCCGAGTAGAATTTCGGTTCGAGCTTGAACATATGACTGTCTGATCCCGTCCGGTCCGATTTACAGCCCTACCCGGAAGCTACATTAAAAAAATGACGAAAGATCATCTTTCGTCGGCTATATTTTACAAATTCCTATATCTTCTACCAAATATAATCGACTATTGTTCCACTGAAACCCAAAGTTTGGGTATTTAGCCAACGACTACTGCTTTTGCAAATTTTGAGTTTTTAGCCAACGACTGCAGATGCTCAAACATTCTTCATTATAACTTCATTGCTCCTACATTGCATTTCATATAAAACATGAATAAAGCTTGAGATACATGCACTACAACAAAACTGGGATACCGCAGCGTTTGGGTACAAACGCCAGGTACCCACTCCTACCCCGGCGTTTATGATAAATACCGGAGTATGGGGAGGGATATACCGGAATTTTCTCCAAAGAATGCTGGGATAGAGGTCACCAATTTCATTTCCCCCTCCCAAAAGATATCTCACCCCCATTTTCAAATCCCCCTCCTATAATTTCTGCTCTTCCCATCCCCCCCCCCCCTCATCGTCCCCCGCCATTATCGACCACCACCAAGCGTCGTCGTACTCCCATGCCACTCCCACATCGTCGTGCCCCTAACAATCTTAGCCCCCACGCCTCTCTCTCTCAAAAACCTAGCCCCGACCATCGTTCCCCCACATCCTCTTTATTGTCGTCGTCGTCGTTCCCACACCCTCATTCCGATCATCATCATCTTCATCCATCTCTCAATCCCTAGGTATAAATCTAAGAATTTGAGAATAAGTTAATTTGTGGAAAATTAGGCTCCCCTTCTTTAGATTAGGGTTAGGGTTTTGATCGGTTCTTGATTGATTGTACTAACCAGATTTGATTCTAGTCATGCTTTTGTTGTTTAAATTAATCAATGCTTAAATTTTGATTGATATTGATGCAAATTTGATTAGATATTCAAGAAATATAGAAATTTGATAGCTTGTTTAGTTTTTATTTATTGAGGATGTATTTTTGTTGCAAGTTTTCTACTATTTTATTATGATAGTTGTTGTGAATATGTGTTGCAGTGAAATAAAAATCGAAACTTCCTGATGAAAAATTGATTTCATGTCGAATTGATGTGGGAGGTGTTTTGTTAGAGATTATGAGAGATTATAACAATAGAATTTAGGGTTAGTATCTTCGACTAAGGTGTTTGAGATATTTATCCTAGGAATCAAAATTGGAATACCTAGACTACTATCATAAGCCAGTATTTATATGATAAATACTGGTTTGGGTACTAGGTTCTCAAACCACTCAACCCGCGTTCCGATATCCATACAATTAGTATGTGTAGCACACGTGTTATCCATAGAATAATATTACACATAATATTATTCATATAGTGAGAATATACCTATATATCCAACAATCTCTTCCTATATTCTCAATATATAGACATACTGGATTATCTCATCAGTTCAACATAAAGCTGACTGGCTGATAGAAGTCTTTAAATAAAAGAAATGCATCACTCAATGTACAGTTCATAAGGACTAAATCAATTACAAATTTGAATAGTTCAAAAGGACTAAACCAAAATAATTAAATAGTTTCTAAATCATATCACAACAGAATAGTTCACAATGACTAAACCAACTGGAGTAATCTATCATAGTTTCAAAATCAAACAAAGCAAATAAATTTCAAGAACAAAATAAGAGTTTTAAACTCAAAAGAAGTTTTACCAAGCAAGTGACTAATTTGTTCCCGAAAAAAATAAACTGAAACTCTATCCTTGCACACTACTTTATGTTTACTCCTCCATTTTGAGCAAATCATTATTTTGAAATCTATGTTGACAGATTCACTCCTCCATCTTTGCTAGCTTATTGAAAACAAGAATATCAAGAGACACGTCTCTAAGAATTCCAACGAATTTTACAAAGTATCTAGTTCCACAAAAGAACTTAGTACAATTCATAATTAGCTTAGCAAAAATGTAACGCAAGTATCATAATCAAGTTTTTTTTAACTAAATAAAGAACAAGAACTATTATAGTTTCTACACAAGAAATATACTATGTTTCATATTGGAATGATAGAACAGTCAAAACAATTATGCGTAATTATGAATCATCAAAATTGGAATGAAACAAGAATCCATAAAAGCGATATATCATCAAAATTGGAATGATATAATGACATTCTAAATATCGGAAACACATCGACAAGTTTTCATATTTTGTATTGGAATAATATGATTCTTCTAAGTAATTCTTTAGATATATAATACCATCAAAATTGGAATGACATTATATATTTGTGGAATTTATGTAGAATCATCAAAATTATCTAAAACATGTCAACTGCCTAAACTTGATGCTTAAGTTTGAACTTCACTATGGCTCCAATTGGATTCTAAAATTTGAAAATAATTAGGATGTTAAAGCTTTGACTCAATAGCTTTTAACTCCATTTCCCACAGTTTTGATAATTAGATCACTTTCAAGTCTCTTAGCATGAGCATTAGTTATATTTTATTTCAATTACACTTTATTTATGAGAAAGTTCAACTAGGCTTCTTTCAGCTTTAATATACTCATCTTACTATTATAGAGTAAGTTATGAGCTACAGTGCATTATAGCTTAATAGTCGCATAACAGAATTAGAGAATTTACGTTAAACTTCTCAATGGATGATTAGCAATAACTCATTCAATCCACTCAGCCTCTTCCCCTACAGAGGATAACACATAAAGCTCTGATTTCTTATATGAGAATGCAATGCTTGTTTGCCTTATAGTCTCTATAATTTTCTGCTCCTCCTAGTGTGAATACATATTCACTAGTTGCCGACTTTTCACTAAACTTTGAGTAGCACATAGCAAACTCTTGAGTACCACTCAGGTATCTCATTAGCCTCTTAAGGTCAATCAAATGTTTATGGGATTATTCAGTGAATTTGCAGATTATACCTACCTTAAAGACTATGTCTATTCTAGTGCAGATATTTGTATATACGAGACTTTCAATTCTTTTAGAATGATTTACCTGTCTCATAGTTGCACCATCATTAGGTGTCAACCTTTTATCATAATCATAAGATGTTTCAAAACACACTTTCAATATCCCCACTTTTGAAACACATTATTGATTTAATGAGTTTGACTAAAGGTTATCCCTTGCCAACCGAAACTCACCCTTATATCTATGGTGTCCACAATACCTAGGTTTTGCATGTTGAATTCTTTGGATATCACAATTTTAATTTTATTTGTAATAGAGAGGTTACTTCCAAGAACAAGCATGTCAACAGAACAAGTAAATAATAGCCACTATATTTGACACACCAAAAAATTAAAGGAACTGATCTGAATTACTTGATTCATATACCAGGCTCTTTATGAAATTTGTCAAAATATTTATTCGTCGGCTATACATATTTTAAGAATATACAATAATTTTACTAAATTATAAATCTTGTTCACTAAACATATTAGTTCAAAATTTTAAGTACAAAATTGTTTAGTACAATACATCAAGTACAAAACTTTTAATACAAAATTGTTTAAATATCCTTTATGAATAACAAAATTTTCAATAGATGTAAAGGTAAGAAGAATACTTATTGTAGCAATATGACAAACATGTGAGTAAACATCAAATAAATCTACCCCAATTTTCTCAGTCAATCTGTTAGCTACAAAAATGCATTAAAATTGCTACTGAACAATCAAAATTAAGTTTTTTCTACAAAACCCCACTTACTTACTATAGTTTTAGCCCATTTCGGCAGATCAATTAATTTAAAGTATTATTGTATAACACAAAATCATCTCATTGTCTACTAAGAGCATCCACAATGGTATTTCTCATATTGTATAATATGGCAGCTACAGTAATAGCATATGGGGAAAGGTCGTGCAGTGGTTGTTTGCTATATTTTTCTTATTTACGTAGTCGGACGGTCGATGTTTTACCGTCCGCTGACGTGGCAAAGAATAAAAGAAAAAGATGGGAAAACATATCCCGTCCCTCTCTTTTTTTTATAAAAAAAATATGCGGAACGGTATAACATATATCGTCGCGTATTATTTTTTAAAAAAAAATGGGAGAGACGGTATAACATATACCGTCCCTTGAAAAATTTTTTAAAAAAAAGGGTTAAAGTGTCGGACGGGATAACATATCCCGTCCTAGAAATAGGGCAACTTTATTTAAAAAATTAATTACTTATTAACTATTAAAATATGTTAATTAAATAAATTAAATAACATAATAATAACTAAACCTAATTAAAAACTAACTAATCCTAATTAACCATACCTAATCTACCCACTAATTCCCTAAAATCAAGGACGGTACATGTTGTACCGTCCGGGATTTCAGGGAATTTTTTATTTTTTTTAAAAAAATTTTGGGCGAAATCTGGCCGTCCTATTAAAAAAATAATAAATAAATAATAAAAAAAATTTGGGACGGTATATGTTATACCGTCTGAAGCAAATAAAAAATATTAAAATATGAGGGACGATATATGTTGTACCGTCCTTTAAAATTTGAGAATCGCTATTTTGTTTCTCATTTATGAGAAACGAGTATAGCAAGTTTGCTAAAAAATGGGAAAATAGAAAACCATTGCAGATGTCCATTTGCTATAAAATGGCAAATTGCCAACTATAAAAAACCACTGTGGATGCTCTAAAGACTCTTCTTAGCTCATTTGTCATTTCAAGTTTAAGTGTCAGTATGACTGGTTCTTGATTCCAACAGTGAATCATTGACTATGTCAGTAGGACTAGATAATTTCATACACTTATCTTTGATGAACACATTATCAAAGAACTTTGTTTGTCTAGATTCTACTAATACAAATTAGATAGATCTAAAATCTGTCCATAGAACCATATTTTGTACTTTCTAAGTACACACAAATATTTGTTATAGGTCATACTTTAAGCCTTCGAGGGTCATGTACACATAAATGTATCACATCACATTTTTCCACATTAACAAAATTATTTGTGTTTTCATGCCATGATCTACAAGGTGTATTCAATTTAGAGTGTAGTAACACATTAGAGATATGATTAACAGTACAACATCACTCATAATTACACAAGACAAACAACAGTCAATATTATAAAATTCAACATTTTACTAAGTGTTTGATTCTAACTTTTATCAATATCGTTTAACTGTTGTAAGTAGAGTGCATTAGAGATTATGCCATATGCAAAATTCTCTAAAATCATTGAAACATATTCACTATTGATATGGCTAAAAATGGGGTTAAATCGGAGCCGTCCAGATTGGACATGAATCTTGATGCTCGAGGGTAAAATGGTAATTTCACGTTCAAGTGAATCCAAGGCGGGTACTGAATCTCCTTCTCGCAGATCCAATAACCCGCGAACGGATCCACCCCTTTTGGGTACGGGTCCCGACCCAAGGCGAACCCAAACCAACAAGGGGCAAATCAGGATCCCTGATTTTGCCAATTCAGCAGCCCTGATTTGCTCCCACCGGGAATCAGGGGCTAATTTCCCAAAACAGAATAGGAGGATTTTCCTCCTTGCTGTTAGGCAGGAAATCATGCCCCTAACCGCTCCAAAGGCGACTATAAATATCACCCCTCTACCACCAGGACCAGGTTAATCACTTTTTTCCCACTTTTAAGCTCTTTGTTAATCTTTTCTGATTACTGACAAGAGCGTCAGAGGGTGCGTCGCCGGAATCAACCCCGGTGTTTCGCACTTCCTTGCAGGTCGCGGCGGGAGCAAGAAGGCTGAGTCAACTGTTCAGGTTGTTCCCGTACTCACAAGTTCTATCTGTTTGCCCCCACACCGAAATCAGCGGCAACAGATTGGTGCCGTCTGTGGGAAAACACCACACGAACAGCCTCAGCTATTTCCTCGTCGTCCTCTGCAGCTGTTACCGCTTATTTCGGTGTGGGGGTAAACAGATAGAATTTGTGGATCCGAGGAAAACCTGAACAGCTGACTCGGCCTTCTTGCTCCCGCCGCAACCTGCAAGGAAGTGCGAGACACCGGGGTTGATTCCGGCGATGCACCCTCCGATGCTCTTGTCAGTAATCAGATAAAGATTAAGAAAGAGCTTAAGTGGTGAAGAAGTGATTAACCTGGTCTTGGTGGTAGAGGGGTTGTATTTATAGTCGCCTTTGGAACGGTTAGGATCCTGATTTCCTGCCTAACAGTCAGGAGAAAAATCCTCCTATTCTGTTTTAGGAAATTAGGTCCTGATTCCCTGGTGAGAGTTAATCGGGTTTATTGATTTGATTTAGTCAAATCAGTGGCCTGATTTTCCTCTTGATGGACCGGGCTGGTATCGGGTCGGGACCCATGCCCAGTTGAAGCGGATCTATTCGCGGGTGGTTGGTTCTGTGAGGGGGAGGCCCAATACCCATTTTGGATCCATCTGTATGTGAAATTACCTTTTTACCCCCGTGCTTCAAGATTCGTGCTCGATCTGGACGGTCCCGATTTAACCCCATTTTTAGCCATATCACGAGCCCCCCACTCCTAAAGACTGAGCGTGATCAGACTTTGGGGAGTAGTTTTAGCTGTTTTAGTGGCTGGTGGAGTTGTGTTGGAGTCCAGATGTGAGATATTGAATCTAGAAAGGGGGTAGTGAGGTAACTTTTGACGCCGCTGGCTGTTCTCTGGTCACATCGGGTATTCAAGGGTTTTTATCTATTTTTTCGGACTATTTATTTAATTTTGCGACGTGTTCGCTAATCGTTCGGGGGCCTTAACTGTACATTCTGGGCGATAATTGTTCGTTCAGGGGTTCGAAAATGTGCCCCCAAATTTTCAATTATTCTCCAGAATTTTTGGTTAATTTTCCCGAATTTTTAGCAATTTTTTCGCAATTTTTAAACAAATAAAACGATTTAAATAGATAAAAAGCGATTTAAATACCGATTAATGGCGTGGCTCGATCTGAGCCGTTGATCGTGGACGGGCGCGAACTTCGGAAAGATCTGACGGCTGTTGCTGCTCGGCATCGTTTTTCTCCGTTTACGAGCTCGGAAAGGCGCTTGCTCGGCTGCCGACCGGCGGCAGGGGGTTCGGCATGCCGAGCGACGTGGCGCTGTCTGAGCCGTCGGATGTTGGGCACGCATCTCGAGACGGGAGCGGTTCCCAAGAAAATGCTATCTTGTCTTTTAGCGCACGTGGCGCAATCTGGACCGTTCGTCATTGGGAGCGCGAATTTCTGAGAGATCCGACGGTTAAAATAGCTCGGTGTCTTTTTTTCTCCACTTACCAGCTCGGGAAGGCACTTACTCGGCTGCCGACCGAAGGCAGGGGGGTTCGGCAGGCCGAGCGATGTGGCGCTATCTGAGCTGTTGGATGTCGGCACGCATCTCGAGATGGGCGCAGCTCCCAAGAAAACACTATCTTGTCTTTTAGTGCTCTCGGCGAGATCTGGGCCGTCTGATTGAGATCAGACGCGAAAGTTGAGGGAAAAGTGAGTTTTCCCCGTTTACACGCTCGGGAAGGCACTTGCTCGGCGGCCGACCGAGGGCTTGTAGTTTTTGGTAATCCGAGATGGCTCTGTTCCCCATGGTATTAAAGGCGCTCCGGGACTAGCGCGTCGTTCCGCCTTCCCGATGTCGTTAAGGGTAACTCCCTTAATTAATGCGCGGCGTTTCAACTCCCGAGGGTCATAATGGCTGGTTCCTTGAGGCGGGCTATAAGTACTCCACTCCCTTTGTCATTTCAGTCGCAATCAACATTGAGTTTCAAACCTCGGGGGCATCTGCCTTGGGTAGCTTCTCTCTTGGGGTCCGGAGAGGTGGTCGCTCTTCTGCCTGGTTTTCCCTTTGTTCCTGACGACCCCAAAGTGGATGTCAGGAGCGAGGGGGAACGAGGTAGTAGTGGTGACGACCGTAGTCTGAATCCGAGGGATGAGTTACTTCAGAAGGACGGGTGGTCGCTCTCTTGCCTTTTTCTTCTCCCGTTCCGGACGGTCCCTAAGCGGATGTCAGGAGCGGGGGAGAATAAGGTGAGAGTGGTGACGACCATAGTCCGGACCCGAGGGATGGGCTGTCTCGGGAGGACGGGTGGTCGTTCTTCTACCAAGATCTTCTGCCTTCTTTGGTTGCCCCGAAGTGGGTGTCGAAGCAGGCGGAGGTCTTGGTGGAAGAGGTGATCATCCATGTCCGAATCCTACTTCCGGACCGTCTGAGCTCGTTGTTTGCATCTGTGAAGGCGCGGTTGTCAGAGTCTTCTGACAGGCTGGGCCTTCCAGCTGCAACCAACTAGCTCGGAATGGTGCGCTTCTCCTTTATGAGTCGTGGCTCGGGCTTCCGGACCGTCCGAGCCCGTTGTTGGCAACTGTGAAGGTGCCGTTGTCAGAGTCCTCTGACGAGCCGAGCCTTCCAGTTGCTACCAACTAGCTCGGATCGGTGCGTTTCTCCTGATCTTTGAGTGTTGATGGGCCCCCTCCCATCTCTGTCTTCCTTCCGGGCTGAGGGCCTCTGATGGATGTCAGCCCGGAGGAGTTAGAGACGGGGGAGCGTCGATCTGTTTTCGACCGGGGACCGTGGGTCGGCGGAATGCCGACCGAGACACGGGACCCGGGGGGTGCTCGCCGAGGGCGGTGCCTTAGAACTGAATCAAAATTTTCCCGGTTACTTTTAGACATAGGTGGGGCGTCCGAAGGTTCGATCGTCCGAGCGACGTGGCGTAATCCGAGCCGTTTGATGCTGGCGCGTATCTCGAGACGGGCGCATTTCTCAAGAAAACACTACCTTGTCGTTTAGTGTTCTCGGCGAGATCTGGGCCGTCTGATTGAGATCAGACGCGAAAGTTGAGGGAAAAGATAGTTTTCCCCGTTTACACGCTCGGGAAGGCACTTGCTCGGATTCCGAGGGACGTAAGTATTTCTTGTAGCTCGGATTCAGATCCCCTTGTGCTGAGCTAGTTGACTTGGTGATGGAGGCAGTGGTGATGGGCCTTCGAGATGCTTCGAGAGCAGCCCAAAAGTCGCTTTGGAAGTCCAAAGGACGTCCCATTTTTACTATAAATCTTCACCCCCCCAAGACCAAGTCTTCACTTTTCACTTTTACTCTCTCTCTTCCGTTTTTACTTTGCTTCAAAGTTTTAGCTCCCTTGGTGGCGTTGCTAGCTGTCGCGGTAGCGTTCTTAGTTCCGGCGAACTTTCCGACCGCACCTGTCACTTCAAGGTCAGTCTCTTTCCCTTCTCTTTTTTAGGAAAACATGGTTAAGATTTCGGTTGAGACCCCCGCCTCGGAGCAAGCCGGTGGCCGAGGGGATAAAGGGAAGGGAGTAATGGAGCCGAGCGAGCAAGACGTTGTTCGTCCGGATAAAGAGGGTGAAGTGGCCGAAGTGCCCGAGGAAGTCGCGGCGGAGTCCCGAAAGGGTAAAGCCGTAATCACGATAGTGGAGACGCCGAAGAGGGCGGGGGCGTTTGGTCGGCAGCCCATCGCCGTGTCGAGTGTGGGAGGCGTCCGGGATTACGCCGAGGATACCTTGGAGAGGGTTACTCAAGGTACGGCTAAACTGGTGGAGGAGAACGAGCCTAGGGAGCTGTCCGAGATCGATCATAGGATCTCGACTCTTACCGAGACAGATCTTCGTCTGATCCGAGAGGGTTTCCAGATCCCTCTTGAGTATGTGTTGCTCCTTCCCGGGCCGGGGTTCCGAGCCAACACAAAGTCCTCGTCGGACGTATGTGTCTTTCCGGTCGACTCCCTCATTACCGGACTTCGCTTTCCCCTCCACCCGTTCGTGGTTGAAGTCCTGGTCTGGTATGGTTTGAGTCCCGCCCAACTGATGCCGAACACATGGAGGCAAGTCGTGGCGTTCCTCCTCCGATGCCAAGAGATCGACACCAAGCCGACTATGTACCTCTTTCGGAGTCTCTTCTGACCTTGCCAGCCGAGGAAAGACGAACAAAGGTTTTATCTTTTGCCCCGGATGGGCGTGAAACTGATCAAGAATCCGGACTCGATCAAACACTGGAAGGACAAATACTTCCTCGTCCGAAATCTGATGCCATGGGTGATACCGACAGTTTGGGCGAAGGACGGCCTGCCTAAGCGTACAAAGAAGGACGTCCCGCTGAATGCTGAAGAGGCTGAGGTCCAGAGGAAAATCCTCGCCCTGCAGACGCTTAGCTGGAAGGATATTACCGAAGAGCATCTATTCCGTGGGGGTCTCAGTCCGATCGACCCTCGTACGCTTCTGGTATTTATACTTCTCTGTTTAAAGTTTATGAAAAATTTTCTAAGGTTTTCCATTCGGCTTTTGCAGAGACGATGAAGCTCGACTACAAGGCTCTGGTGGCGAAGGGTAGGGCAGACCAGGAGAAGAAGAAGAGGCCGTCGACAGCGCCGCAGGACAGCCGAGCTTCGAAGAAGGCCTCGGTTGTGAAGGCTGCCGACCAACCGAAGGTCGCGGTCCTCAAGGAGGGGGAGATCGAGGTCCTTGTCTCTCCTACGAAGGTCGCGATCCCCGAGCAGGGAGGGGTCGTGGACCTTGATCCCCTGGCCTCGGATGCACCTGCCCCTACCCCGGAGGCGGACGCTCCCGGTCCGTCGAGCAGCACGTTCGGAGTGACGGATGCGTTGTTCCTCCCAGTCCCGCCCCTTACCGCCGACGCGGAGAAGATCTTGACCGAGCTTCATAAGCAGATCTTCGTCCCCGATTGGCAGGTGATGAACGTCGACGGCTTTTTGGGCGACGGGAACATCTGCATGGAGGCGGTGAGGCACCTGCCGACCCCGAAGGACCGAGCAACCCTGAAGGCCGGGATGGCAGGGGACGCCGTGATGCAGATCGCCCGGAACACTATGTCGGTAAGTGTGTCGAGTCCTCCTTCATCCAAATTTCTTCCGTTAGAATTTTTCCTAAGTTCTTGGATTCGGATTTTAACGTGTTGTTCTCCTCCAGACCCTCTGCCACTTCAATTTCTTAGTCGAGGAGTTGGCGAAGAAGGATCAGGAGAAGGAGAAGGAGAGGACGGAGCGCGTCAGGGTCGCGAAGCAGCTTGATTCCGAGCTGCTTCTTTTGACGAAGAGGGCCACCGAAGTGGAGGGGCTGGGGAAGCAGCTGGCCGATGCCGTTCAGCTATCAAAGGACACGGCGGCCAAGCTTGAGGCCTCGGAGAAGGATGTGGCCGAGCTGAAGGAGGAGCTGGCCAGCGCTCGGTCGGGAGCTGAGAAGGAGGTCGCCGAGCTGAAGGAGGAGCTGGCCAAAGCTCGGTCGGAAGCAGAGACCGCTCGGAAGAGGGCTGAGTGGATCAAGGCCAACCACCTGAAGAAGGTGAAGAAGGTGAAGAAGGCCGTGCAGGAGGAGGCTGCGCAGCACATGATCCAGAACATGCTGGACGCCTACGGCCGAGCCCTGCAACACGTGGTCGCCAAGAACCCGGGCTTCGATACGTCCCCCTACAACTTCTACGACCTCGTGGAAGGGGAGGAGATTGTCCCCGAGGGGTTGATCGGACCCGAGGGGGAGACGGAACCCGTCGAGGACCCGTGGAAGGCCGAGGCCGAGGAGGAAGAGGAGGATGACTCCGAGGAGGAGAGCTGGAGCGAAGGCGGAGGCGAGGTCGGCGGCGAGGACAAGACCGGGGGGTCGACGGACCCGAGCGGCAAAAAGGTCGACCCCTGACTCGGTTGTTTTTCTTTTCTTCTTCTTTTTGCTTTTGTTTTTGTAAGCCTAACTGCGGACTGGCCACCGCTGTTGTAGAACCCTTTGAATCTTGAATGAAAAAAAATGTTTTGTTTGGCCAAAATTTGTCCAAGTGTTGAGTCTCGGACTTAGTGTCTGATTTGGCGTAAATTTCTTCAAGTGTTGGGCCTCGGATTTAAATCTGCTTTTCAGGTGAGATTCGGTCCGATCACGGAGGTTGAATACCTTCGGAAGGAGCTGGCGAAAACGAAGGACGAGCTCTTTCAGAGCCGGTACAATCGATATCTCCTGCTTGGCAAGCTGGAGGATACGAAGGCAGCTCTGCGGAGGTATGGTCGCGAACTGTACCAGCATCGGAAGCGCTCTTCAGCTCCCTATCCCGAAGGAGAAGTCGAGGATCTCCGTAGGGAGCTTACTGCCGCCGAGCAGAAGAATGACGACCTTTTGGCCGAGGTCCAATACTTGGAGCTAGCGGAAAAAGAACGTTCGGCGGAGAGGGAGAAGCTGGCCTCCGAGCTGGAGGGGGCGTTGGCCGAGCGCAAGAAACTATCGGCCGAAGTCGACAGGCTCAGAAGGATCACAATAGATAGGGGGATTGAGGTCACCCACTACCGGCAGCTCGCAACTGATAGTTCCAATGCCTCGGGCTCGTTGAGGACCCCTCGACCGAAGAAGTTGGCGAAGGACGTCGTCTTGAGGGATCGGATTATCGAACTGGAGGAGGAGATCGCGTCGCTCAAGCCCGCGCCGGAGAGGGCTAATGTTCGCAGCACGTCGTGCACTCGCGAGGAGAGCGAGAGGGGGATTACGTTTTACGAACTTGCGACGCGTTCGCCTATGACCAGGCGGAGTCTGGCCGATGCTCAGAGCAGCGCGGCTGTTTCGTCGAGCGGGGCTTCGGTCGGCGCCGCTGTTAGGACTAGCAGTGAAGGGGGATCGCGCTTCGTTGGTTTAGGGTCGAGCTCGGAGGGTAGGCCTCGTCGTCCTCGCGTTTCCCTAAACCGAAGCATTCCCCTTCCGAAGAGGCCCTGATTATGTCGTTTTCCATTTTTGTTGGCCGTTATAACAACTTAGTTGTGGGGTCGGTCGACCGTCTGTAATACTATTATGTCTGAATGCAAATAGTTCTGAAAAATTTTCAAGTGTTAGACTTCGGCAGTGTATTGAAGCTGTGTTATTCGTTTTCCCTTCTTTTCAGCTCGTTGTGACGATCCATGGCTCGGACTCCGAACGCTCGAATGATGGCTCCGAATCCGAGGCCACCTCTGGAACGGTGGTTCTGAGCCCCAGGAGCGCCGATCTGAAGTTACGCCAAGCCGAGAGTGAGTGGGACCACCTTTCGTTGGTCCTCAGTCTCCGGGAAGCCGAGATCCAACGCTTGGAGAACAAGATCGTCGAGCTGAGCCCCGCAGGAGAGGATGAAGACTCGCAGACCGCATTCAGCAATGCTCTTCGGGTCAAGAGCATTCGGCACATTCAGTCGAAGATTATTGCCGAGCGGGATGACTTGCTCTCGGAGATGGGACACTTGCAGGCTGTAATGGCGAAGCTCCGGGGGGAGGCAGAGGAGCTGCCAGCCGAGGAGGACGAACAGTATGGTGAGGATGCTTTCTTATGAGAGACAAGTGTAGTGGGTCGGGCATTGTATGTTTTGTTTGCCAACACTCTGTAATGGAATGTTTTGTACTATGCGCCGACAATTAATAAAATTCCCTTTCGTTGCTTTGTATGTTTGTCTTTGCTTATAACTGTATTAGTCGTGCCGAGACCTTTGAACTGAGCATGTCTGTTTAGCCGAATGGATCCCCAGGGGTACGACACTTTGTCGTTTAGTGGTTCTGACACGGTATGGCACGAATTCCTAGGCGGCTCTGTACCTAAGAAAGTGCTATTTTGTCGCTTAGAGAAGGTGGCGAGATCTGAGCCGTCGAACATAGGCGCGAATCTCGAGGCGGCTCAGTTCCCAAGAAAACGTTATCTTGTCATTTTGCGCAAGTGGCATGATCTGAGTCGTCTGATCGAGATCACGCACGAAAGCTGAGGGGAAAGTGTGTTTTCCCCGTTTACACGCTCAGGAAGGCACTTGCTCGGGAACCGACCGAATGTGTGGGTCTTCGGGCTTCGGTTGATAGTTAGGAGGGTTCGGAATAATGGGTTCCGGACCTTAGGCATAGTTCAACGGCTGTTGGAGCAATTCCGAATGGCGATCTACCCCTGGTTCGTCCGGAGATGAGCCGAGGAGGTAAAGTCGAGCCGAGTGTTGGACTTCGAACCATCGGTATAGTTCAACGGCTGTTGGAGCAATTCCGAACGGCGATCTACCCCTGTTTCGTCCGGAGACGAACCGAGGAGGTAAAGTCGAGCCGAGTCTTGGACTCCGAACCATCGGTATAGTTCAACGGCTGTTGGAGCAATTCCGAACGGCGATCTACCCCTGTTTCGTCCGGAGACGAACCGAGGAGGTAAAGTCGAGCCGAGTCTTGGACTCCGAACCATCGGTATAGTTTAACGGCTGTGGGAGCAATTCCGAACGGCGATCTACCCCTGGTTCGTCCGGAGACGAGCCGAGGAGGTAAAGTCGAGCCGAGTGTTGGACTCCGAACCATTGGTTGAAGTAATGTAAAAAAGAAACAGTTGACAAGGGGGAAGAGAAACACGTGAAATTAAGAACATGCGAAAGCTTTCTTTATTAATTATTGACGGCGAACCGTTTTACATAGCATAATTTATGAAAAAATGGGTTACAAGTCGGAGGATTGGAATGGCTCGATACTCCTTGTTACTTAGAGTGGCGTCGGAACGCTCTCTTGGTATTTTAGGAGGTGGTCGGCATTCCAGGTCCTCGGAAGTTCTCTGCCCTCCATGTCTTCGAGACGGTATGCCCCAGGTCGAACAACCTTTGTGATCCGGTACAGACCTTCCCAGTTCGGAGCCAGCTTGCTCTTCTGACTGGGGTGGGATATGGCTAGCTTTCTCAAGACCAGATCTCCTTGCTTAAGGTCGGCGGGTCGGACCTTTTTGTTTACGCTAGCTCGACCTTTCTTCGATAATTTTGCTGCCGAATCGATGCCTTTTCCCTCAGTTCATCTATCAGGTCCAGGTTCCCTCTGAGGTCCCTGGCATTTTGTGCTTCGTCAAAGGCTGTGAGCCGAGGGGAAGGTATTCCGACCTCGAGGGGTATCACGGCCTCGGCCCCATAAGTAAGATTGAAAGGGGACTCCCCGGTGGGCGTCCGCTTGCTTGTGCGGTAGTTCCACAACACATTAGGGAGTTGATCCACCCATAAACCTTTCGAACACTTGTCCAACCTTTTCTTGATGCCTGTGAGGATCTGCTTATTAGCATGCTCGGCCTGCCCGTTCGACTGGGGATGCGAGACGGACGAGAAGCGTTGCTGAATGACGAGGTCATCGCATAGAGCTCGGAATGCCGTGCCAGTGAACTGAGTCCCGTTGTCCGTCATGAGGACACGGGGGATGCCGAACCTGCATATGATGCTCTTCCAGAAGAACTGAACCACCTTGTTCTCGGTTATGGTGGCGAGGGGCTCGGCCTTGACCCACTTGGAGAAGTAGTCGATGGCTACGACCAAGAATCTGAACTGACCCGGAGCTGGAGGGAAGGGCCCTAGTCAGTCCATCCCCCACATTGCGAAGGGGATAGGACTTGATAGGGAGGCGAGGTTGGCCTGAGGGAGTCGTCGGATGTTAGAGTGTCTTTGACAGGAACTGCATTGCCGAACGTGCCGCTCGGCGTCTTGGAGAAGGGTCGGCCGGAAGTATCCATAATTCAAAGCTTTTCGGGCCAGGGACCTAAATCCCGAGTGTGCCCCCTCGATGCCTTCATGAAGCTCCTGTAGGGCATATTCGGCCTGATCCGGAGAGAGGCATCTTAGATATGGTCGGCCGTCTATTTGAGAGAAGGAGCGCTTGTATAAGATGCCCTCGATCAAGACATAGCGCTCGGCTCGAGTTCTGACTCGGCGTGCTTCTTTGGGATCTGAGGGCAGAACTCCATCCCTTAGGAATTCCACCAGTGGCTTCATCCAATTGTCCTGCAGCATGACCGGCAATGTCTCCACCGAGCTAGGTGTCTCGTCCTCGATGCTCGGTTTAGAGAGGACTTCAATCAGTACGGTCTGCTCAAGACCTTGCAGAGAAGACGAGGCCAATTTGGAGAGAGCATCGGCCTGTGAGTTCTCCTCCCGAGGAACCCGTTGGATGATGGCTTCTTCGAACCGGCCCATGAGATCCCGGACCTTGGCGAGGTACTTCGCCATTCGCTCGTCCCGGGCCTCATATTCACCCAAGACCTGATTCACGACTAATTGGGAATCACTGTGAATCCGGAGGCGCTGCGCCCCAGCACTTCGGGCGAGTCCGAGCCCAGCTATGAGAGCCTCGTACTCCGCCTCGTTGTTCGAGGCCTTGAAGTTCATGCGGATCGCATACTGGAGGACGAAGTTGTCGGGGCCGTTCAGGATGATGCCGGCGCCGCTTCCTTCATTGCAAGAGGATCCGTCCACGAAGACTGTCCAAATGGGAGGCCCATTCGGGACGTGGCTGACCTCGGGGATAGTGGACTCTACAATAAAGTCGGCGAGGGCCTGGGCCTTGATCGCTGTCCGAGGCTGATAAGAGATGTCGTGCTGACTCAGTTCTACGGACCACTTCATCAGCCGACCCGAGGTCTCCGGCTTGTGGAGGATCTGCTTTAGGGGTTGGTCGGTGAGGATGACGACCGAGTGAGATTGGAAGTAGGGACGAAGCTTTCTCGCTGCCATGACCAGGGCATAGGCCATCTTCTCTATCCTCGGATGGCGGAGCTCAGCGTCCCGGAGCACCTTGCTCATGTAGTATATGGGCCTTTGGGTCCGGTCCTCCTCCCTCACCAAGACAGCGCTCAGGGTCTGCTCGGAGGCAGCCAGGTAGATGAAGAGAGGTTCGCCCGGGATCGGCTTACTGAGCAGAGGGGGGTTCACCAGATATGCCTTCAGCTGGTCGAACGATTCTTGCTGTGCTTGGCCCCATTCAAAACCTTTAGCTCCCCTGAGTGCTTTGAAGAAGGGGAGACACTTTTTCCCCGACTTAGAGAGGAACCGCCCGATGGCGGCGAGCCGACCGGTGAGCTTCTGCACCTCCCTGACGTTCCGAGGCGGGGCCATGTCTAATATGGCCTTAATCTTTTCGGGGTTGGCTTCGATTCCTCGCTGGCTTACCATGAAGCCGAGGAATTTTCCCGAGGAGACCCCGAACGCACACTTGTTCGGGTTAAGCTGCATGTTGTACTTCCTCAACACACCGAAGGCCTCCTGGAGGTCGGCTACATGGTCAGTGCCGTGGATGCTCTTGAAGAGCATGTCATCAACGTACACTTCCATGTTTCGACCGATCTGGTGCTGGAAGACCTTGTTGACGAGGCGCTGGTAGGTGGCGCCTGCATTCTTCAAACCGAACGGCATGACCCGGTAGTAGTAGAGGCCTTGGTCGGTGACAAAGGAGGTCTTCGGGATGTCCGAAGGGAACATCCGGATTTGGTTGTACCCCGAGAAGGCATCCATGAAGCTGAGGAGCTCATGGCCCGAGGTGGCGTCAATTAGGGTGTCGATGTTCGGGAGCGGGAATGGATCCTTCGGACACGCCTTGTTCAGGTCAGTGAAGTCGATGCATATCCTCCACGAGCCATTGGACTTCTTGACCATTACAACATTCGATAGCCACTCGGGATAATTCACCTCCTGTATGAACTTGGCCTTTAGGAGTTTATCAACTTCTTCCTTGATGGCCTGCTGTCGCTCGGGAGCGAACTTCTGCCTCTTCTGCTGAACCGGTTTGCACCCCGGTTCGACGCTCAGGCGATGGACGAGCAGTTCCTCAGAAATGCCGGGCATGTCCGCGGTCGACCAAGCAAACAGGTCGCGGTTATCCTGGATGCACCTCACCAAGTCAGAGTATAGCACGGTCGGCAAGGATTTGCTGACGAGGAACTTCCGGCTCGGCTCTTCGTCTGAGAAGAGCACTTCTTCTAACTCGTCAGCTGGCTCGGACGTTGGGCGGGCCTTCGGCTTGGGGATTTCTAGTGTCTCGAGCGAGAGCACTGGTCCCCCGGTGGAAGTCATGTAGCACTTCCGAGCTGTTTCCTGGCTTCCCCTGACTTCCCCTACTCCCGAACGAGTGGGGAACTTCATCTTCAAATGGTATGCCGAGGGGACAGCCTCCAGGGCAGCAAGCCCGGGTCGGCCTAGGATGACGTTATACGCTGCCGGGACGTCGACGACCATGAAGTCCATCGGCTCGGTCCGGGTAGTTGGGGCGCTTCCCGCAGTAACGTCCAGGGTTATCACCCCTTCGACGGTTATCGGGACCCCTGTGAACCCGTGGAGAGTGTAACCGGCCGGCTTGAGGCGGTCTCGGGACAGCTGCAGGCCTCGGAAGGCCGATAGGAAAAGGATATTGACCGAACTCCCGTTGTCTACCAAAATCCTCTGCACCTTGAAGTTGGCCATGCGGAGGTCGATGACGAGGGCATCATAGTGTGGGGTTCGGACTCCTTCGAGGTCGGCGTCCGAGAAGGACACAGGGACGCCGAAGCCCTTGGGAGGAGGAGCACTGTGGACCGAGTTCACCTCTCGGACGAAGGCTTTCCGGGACGTATTAGAGGAGCCGCCCATGGGGCCTCCGTGGATCACGTGCAGAATCCTCTCCTCCTCGAACTCAGGTGTCACTTCGCGCCGCTCGGGGCGCTTGTTAGCCCCCCGAGCTGAGGGAGAATCGCGATCCGCCCGGTCGTTCGTCTTCACGAATTTTGCCAATTGCCCCCTCCGAATGAGGGCTTCAATCTCGTCCTTCAAGGCCCGACAGTCGTTCGTGTCGTGGCCGTGGTCTCGGTGGTAATGACACCACTTATCCTTGTTCCTCCTCTTTGCCGGGGTATGCATCCTCGGCGCCGGAGGGATGACTCCCTCCTTCTCGACCTCCATCAGAATAGTGGAGACGTTGGTGGTGAGGGGAGTGAACTTCTCGAACCTGGGGGGAGCGCGACGATGACCGCCACTGTCTTTCTGAGCCTTCCTGGACCCCTCTTCCCCTGTCGCCTTCCTCTTCGACCCTGCGGGGGGCCCTCCGAAGCTCGGAAGGGCTTCGGCCTCCTCTGCCCGGATGTACTTCTCGCACCTCAGGAGGAGGTCGGCGAAGTCATGTGGGGGCTTCTTGGCCAGGGATGATCGGAGGTTCGCGTTGAGGACGTTCGACTGGAACGCCTCGGTCGCCACGGACTTGTCCAAGGAGGCAATAGACCTGACCTCTGCGGTGAATCTCTTCACATAGTCCCGCAGCTTCTCTTCCCTTTCCTGCCGCAGGTTCAACAGGGAGAGACTCGTCTTCTCGGCTCGCCTGCTACTCACGAAGTGAGTAATGAACAGTGTCTCAAACTGCTCGAACGAGAAGATGGAGGAGGGGGCGAGCCTGGAATACCATTCCCGAGCCGACCATCTGAGAGTGGCAGGGAAGGTCCTGCAGAGCACAGCATCGGAAGCTTGATGGATCAGCATCAGGGTCTTGAAGCTTTCGATGTGGTCGACCGGGTCGGATTCCCCTGAGTATGTTTCAAACTGTGGCGGTTTGAAACTCCTCGGTATGTGGGCTTCCATGATCGACCGTGAGAAGGGAGGTCGGCTAGGACGGAAGGTTCCTGCTCGGGACTCTTCCTCCCTGTCCATGCGGCCGATACGCCTTTCCACCTCATGGAGACGGCGGATGAGGGCGTCGTCCCTCCGCTGGTAATCGTATGACCCCCCGGACTCCTCTTCATAGGAAGGGGAGCGTGGACTGCGGCGCCGGTAGTCCTGGGACCGGTGAGGGCTCGGTTGCCTCTGCTGGCGGCTGGGAGCCGGGGAAGGGCTCCGGGTTCGGCGGCGAGGACTGGTATCCCTTGGGGGCGTCGGAGCCCTCTCTGCATTCTGGACATTCTGCCTAAGGTTAAGAGCCTGTAGAACGGTGTCCTGAAATTGGAGGAATTCGGCCCGGCTGATAGGCGCCTCTCGGTCCCTCGGATAACACCGATCCCTGGGCGACCGGGGCCTCCTCCTTCAACGCTCGGGGGACGCCGCTCGGCCTCTGCGGTCCGGGGACCTTCTGCCGTCTCGGTGACGTGGGGACCGCTCATCTTGACGCTGGCGGGAGGCTCCCTCTTGGGCCCGCCTCTCGTCAAGGTGGGTGCGGAGGTCGTCGTCCTTCTGGCGGTTCAGAAGTGTGATGCGGAGGTCGGGATGATGGGAAGCCATCGAGTCCGAGGACCCATTATGGACAGAGACATATCCTGGATTCTGGGGTTGCTTTCCCTTCCGACCGTTGTGGCCGGACGGACCATTGTTGGGTTGCTGATTGGGATGAGGAGGTGGGACCTGCTGTGCCGGCGGAGGGAGATTGGATTGCGGAGCAGGGTTGACCGGGGCTTCCTCCGTTGGGTCGACTGGATTGGCTATACGGTTCGACCCCCTGGATCGGACTTTCTTCGGAGGCATGGCTGCAATGGACGACGAGGAAATAGCTGAGGCTGTTCGTGTGGTGCTTTCCCACAAACGGTGCCAATCTGTTACCGCTTATTTCGGTGTGGGGGTAAACAGATAGAATTTGTGGATCCGAGGAAAACCTGAACAGCTGACTCGGCCTTCTTGCTCCCGCCGCAACCTGCAAGGAAGTGCGAGACACCGGGGTTGATTCCGGCGACGCACCCTCCGACGCTCTTGTCAGTAATCAGATAAAGATTAAGAAAGATCTTAAGTGGTGAAGAAGTGATTAACCTGGTCTTGGTGGTAGAGGGGTTGTATTTATAGGCGCCTTTGGAACGGTTAGGATCCTGATTTCCTGCCTAACAGTCAGGAGAAAAATCCTCCTATTCTGTTTTAGGAAATTAGGTCCTGATTCCCTGGTGAGAGTTAATCGGGTTTATTGATTTGATTTAGTCAAATCAGTGGCCTGATTTTCCTCTTGATGGACCGGGCTGGTATCGGGTCGGGACCCGTGCCCAGTTGAAGCGGATCTATTCGCGGGTGGTTGGTTCTGTGAGGGGGAGGCCCAATACCCGTTTTGGATCCATCTGTATGTGAAATTACCTTTTTACCCCCGTGCTTCAAGATTCGTGCTCGATCTGGACGGTCCCGATTTAACCCCATTTTTAGCCATATCAGCAGCCATGCCTCCGAAGAAAGTCCGATCCAGGGGGTCGAACCGTGTGTTCAATCCAGCCGACCCTACGGAGGAAGCCCCGGTCAACCCTATTCCGCAATCCGATCTCCCTCCGTCGGCCCAGCAGGTTCCACCCCCTCATCCCAGGCAGTAGCCCAATAATGGTCCGTCCGGTCACAACGGTCGGAAGGAAAAGCAACCCCTCAATCCGGAACATGTCTCGGTCCATAATGGGTCCTCGGACTCGATGGCTTCTCATCATCCCGACCTCCGCATCACACTCCTGAACCGCCAGAAGGACGACGACCTCCGCACCCATCTTGACGAGAGGCGGGTCCGAGAGGGAGCCTCCCGCCAGCATCAGGGTGAGCGGTCCCCACGTCGTCGAGACGGCGGAAGGTCCCCGGACCGAAGAGGCCGAGCGGTGTCCCCCGAGCACCGAAGGAGGAGGTCCCGCTCCCCCAGGGATCGGCGTCATCCGAGGGACCGGGAAGTGCCTATCAGTCGGGCCGAATTCCTCCAATTTCAGGAGACCGTTATGCAGGCTCTCAACCTTCGGCAGAACGTCCAGAACGCTCAGAGGGCTCCAACGCCCCCGAGGGATCCCAGTCCTCGCCGCCGAACCCGGAGCCCTTCCCCGGCTTCCAGCCGCCAGCAGCGGCAACCGAGCCCTCATCGGTCCCAGGACTACCGGCGCCGCAGTCCATGCTCCCCTTCCTATGAAGAGGAGTCCGGGGGGTCATACGACTACCAGCGGAGGGACGACGCCCTCATCCGCCGTCTCCATGAGGTAGAAAGGCGTATCGGCCGCATGGACAGGGAGGAAGAGTCCCGAGCAGGAACATTCCGTCCCAGCCGACCCCCCTTCTCACGGTCGATCATGGAGGCCCATATACCGAGGAGTTTCAAACCGCCACAGTTTGAAACATACTCGGGGGAATCCGACCCGGTCGATCACGTCGAAAGCTTCAAGACCCTGATGCTGATCCACCAAGCTTCTGACGCTGTGCTCTGCAGGACCTTCCCTGCCACCCTCAGGGGGTCGGCTCGGGAATGGTATTCCAGGCTCGCCCCCTCCTCCATCTTCTCGTTCGAGCAGTTTGAAACACTGTTCATTACTCACTTCATGAGTAGCAGGCGAGCCGAGAAGACAAGTCTCTCCCTGCTGAACCTGCGGTAGGCAAGGGAAGAGAAGCTACGGGACTATGTGAAGAGATTCACCGCGGAGGTCAGGTCTATCGCCTCCTTAGGCCAGTCAGTGGCGACCCTGGCGTTCCAGTCGAACGTCCTCAACGCGAACCTCCGATCGTCCCTAGCAAAGAAGCCCCCGCATGACTTCGCCGACCTCCTCCTGAGGTGCGAGAAGTACATCCGGGTAGAGGAGGCTAAAGCCCTTCCGAGCTTCGGAGGGCCCTCCGCCGGGTCGAAGAGGAAGGCGACAGGGGAAGAGGGGTCCAAGAAAGCCCAGAAGGACAGTGGCAGTCAGCGTCGCGCTCCCCCCAGGTTCGAGAAGTTCACTCCCCTCACCACCAACGTCTCTACCATCCTGATGGAAGTGGAGAAGGAGGGGGTCATCCCTCCAGCCCCGAGGATGCACACCCCGGCGAAAAGGAGGAACAAAGATAAATGGTGTCGTTACCACCGAGACCATGGCCACGACATGAATGACTGCCGGGCCCTGAGAGATGAGATCGAAGCCCTCATCCGGAGGGGGTAGTTGGCCAAGTTCGTGAAGACGAACAACCGGGCGGATCACAATTCCCCTCCGGCTCGGGGGGCTAACAAGCGCTCCGAGCGGTGCGAAGAGACACCCGAGTTCGAGGAGGAAAGGATTCTACACCTGATTCACGGAGGCCCCATGGGGGGCTCCTCTAATTCCTCCCGGAAAGCCTTCGTCCGTGAGGTCAACTCGGTCCACAGTGCCCCTCCCCCAAAAGGTCTCGGCGTCCCTGTGTCCTTCTCCGATGCCGACCTCGAAGGGGTCCGAACCCCACACTGCGACGCCCTCGTCATTGACCTCCGCGTGGCCAACTTCAAGGTGCAGAGGATTTTAGTAGACAACGGAAGTTCGGTCAACATCCTCTTCCTCTCGGCCTTCCGAGGCCTGCAGCTGTCCCGAGACCGTCTCAAGCCGGCCGGTTACACACTCCATGGGTTCACGAGGGTCCCGGTAACCGTCAAAGGGGTGATAACCCTGGACGTTACTGCGGGAAGCACCCCTACTACCCGCACTGAGCCGATGGACTTCATGGTCGTCGACGTCCCGGCAGCATATAATGTCATCCTAGGCTGACCCGGCCTAGCCGCCCTGGAGGCTGTCCCCTCGGCATACCACTTGAAGATGAAGTTCCCCACTCGGTCGGGAGTAGGGGAAGTCAGGGGAAGCCAAGAAACAGCTCGGAAGTGCTACATGACTTCCACCGGGGGACCAGTGCGCTCGCTCGAGACACTAGAGATCCCCGAGCCGAAGGCTCGCCCAACGTCCGAGCCTGCGGACGAGCTTGAAGAAGTGCTCTTCTCGGAAGAGGACCCGAGCTGGAAATTCCTCATCAGTAAGTCCTTGCCGACAGCACTGTGCTCGGACCTGATCCAATGCATCCGAGATAACCGTGATTTGTTCGCCTGGTCGGTCGCGGACATGCCGGGCATTTCCGAGGAGCTGCTCGTCCATCGCCTGAGCGTCGAACCGGGGTGCAAACCGGTTCAGCAGAAGAGGCGGAAGTTCGCTCCCGAGCGACAGCAGGCCATCAAGGAAGAGGTGGATAAACTTCTAAAGGCCAAGTTCATACAGGAGGTAAATTACCCCGAGTGGCTGTCGAATGTTGTAATGGTCAAAAAGTCCAATGGCTCGTGGAGGATATGCATTGACTTCACCGACCTGAACAAGGCGTGTCCGAAGGATCCCTTCCCGCTCCCGAACATCGACACCCTCATCGACGCCACCTCGGGCCATGAGCTCCTCAGCTTCATGGATGTCTTCTCGGGGTACAATCAAATCCGAATGTTCCCTCCGGACATTCCGAAGACCTCCTTCGTCACCGACCAAGGCCTCTACTGCTACCGGGTAATGCCGTTCGGCTTGAAGAACGCAGGCGCCACCTACCAGCGCCTCGTCAACAAGGTCTTCCAGAGTCAGATCGGCCGAAACATGGAGGTGTACGTTGATGACATGCTCGTCAAGAGCATCCACGGCACCGATCATGTAGCCGACCTCCAAGAGGCCTTCGGCGTATTGAGAAAGCACAACATGCGACTGAACCCGAACAAGTGTGCGTTCGGGGTCTCCTCGGGAAAATTCCTCGGCTTCATGGTAAGCCAACGAGGGATCGAAGCTAATCCCGAGAAGATTAAGGCCATATTAGACATGGCTCCGCCTCGGAACATCAAAGAGGTGCAGAAACTTACCGGTCGGCTCGCCGCTATTGGTCGGTTCCTCTCGAAATCCGGGAAAAAGTGCCTCCCCTTCTTCAAGGCACTCAGGGGGACTAAGGGCTTTGAATGGGGTCAGCCACAACAGGAATCATTCGAACAGATGAAGGCCTACTTGGTAAACCCCCCTCTGCTCAGCAAACCGGTCCCGGGCGAGACTCTCTTCGTCTACTTGGCTGCTTCCGAGCAGACCTTGAGCGCGGTCTTAGTAAGGAAGGAGGACCGAACACAAAGGCCGATCTACTACGTGAGCAAGGTGCTTCGGGACGCCGAGCTCCGCTATCCGAGGATAGAGAAGATAGCCTACGCTCTGGTCATGGCAGCGAGAAAGCTTCGGCCATACTTCCAATCCCATTCGGTGGTTGTCTTGACCGACCAACCCCTAAAGCAGATTCTCTATAAGCCGGAGACCTCGGGCCGGCTGATGAAGTGGTCCATAGAGCTGAGCCAGCATGACATCTCTTACCAACCTCGGACGGCAATTAAGGCGCAAGCTCTCGCCGACTTCATAGTAGAGTCCACTATCCCCGAGGTCGGCCACGTCCCGAAGGGACCTCCCATTTGGACAGTTTTTGTGGACGGATCCTCGTGTAATGAAGGAAGCGGCGCTGGCATCATTCTGAATGGCCCTGACAACTACATCCTCCAGTACGCGATCCGCATGAGCTTCAAAGCCTCGAACAATGAGGCGGAGTACGAGGCACTCATCGCCGGGCTCGGACTTGCCCGAAGTGCTGGAGCTCAGCGCCTCCGGATTCACAGTGATTCCCAACTAGTTGTGAAGCAGGTCTTAGGTGAATATGAAGCCAGAGACGAGCGAATGGCGAAGTACCTCGCCAGGGTCCGAGACCTCATGGGCCGGTTCGAGGAGGCGCTCATTCAACGGGTCCCCCGGGAGGAAAATTCACAGGCCGACGCCGTCTCCAAGTTGGCCTCGTCCTCCCTACAAGGTCTCGAACAGACCGTACTGATTGAAGTCCTCTCTAAGCCGAGCATCGAAGACGAGACACCTGCCTCGGCAGAGACCATGCCGGTCATGCTGCAGGACAGTTGGATGAAGCCACTGGTAGAATTCTTAAGGGACGGGGTTTTGCCCTCGGATCCCAAGGAAGCACGCCGAGTCAGAACTCGGGCCGAACGCTATGTCTTGATCGAGGGCGTCCTATACAAATGCTCTTTCTCTCAAATAGACGGCCGACCGTACCTAAGGTGCCTCTTTCCGGATCAGGCCGAATATGCCCTGCAAGAGCTTCATGAAGGCATCCGAGGGGCACACTCAGGATTTAGGTCCTTGGCCCGGAAAGCTTTGAATTATGGGTACTTCTGGCCGACCCTCCTTCAAGACGTCGAGCGACACGTTCGGCAGTGCAGCTCTTGTCAAAAACACTCCAGCATCCGTCGCCTCCCCCAGGCCAACCTCGCCTCCCTATCAAGTCCGATCCCTTTCGCGATGTGGGGGATGGATTTACTAGGGCCTTTCCCTCCGGCTCCGGGTCAGCTCAAGTTCCTGGTTGTGGCCATCGACTACTTCTCGAAGTGGGTCGAGGCCGAGCCCCTCGCCACTATAACCGAGAACAAAGTGGTACAGTTCTTCTGGAGGAGCATCATATGCAGGTTCGGCGTCCCCCGAGTCCTTGTGACGGACAACGGGACTCAGTTCACCGGCTCGGCGTTCCGAGCTCTGTGCGACGACCTGGCCATTCAGCAGCGCTTCTCGTCTGTCTCCCACCCTCAGTCGAACGGACAGGCAGAAAATGCTAACCGACAGATCCTCGCAGGCATCAAGAAAAGGCTCGAAAAAAGTTCCAAGGGTTTATGGGTCGACCAACTCCCCAACGTCCTATGGAACTACCGCACGAGCAAGCGGACCCCCACAGGCGAGTCCCCTTTCAACCTCACCTATGGGTCCGAGGCCGTGATACCCCTGGAGGTCGGAATACCTTCCCCTCGGCTCACAGCCTATGACGAAGTACAGAATGCCAGGGACCTCAGAGCAGATTTGGACTTGATAGACGAGCTGAGGGAAAGGGCGACGATTCGGCAGCAGAGTTACCGAAGAAGAGTTGAACTAGCGTACAACAAGAAGGTCCGACCTGCCAACCTTAAGCAAGGAGATTTGGTCTTGAGGAAGCTAGCCATATCCTTTCCCAGTCAAAAGAGCAAGCTGGCTCCGAACTGGGAGGGGCCGTACAGGGTCACAAAGGTTGTTCGGCCCGGAACATATCGTCTCGAAGACCTGGAGGGCAGGGAAAATCCGAGGACCTGGAATGCTGACCACCTCCTGAAATACTAGGAGAGCGCCCCTGCGTCTCTCTGAGTAACCGGGGGTGCCGAACCATTCCTCTCCTCCGAGTTGTAACCTATCTTCATGAATTGTACTATGTAAGACGGTTCGCCGTCCATTATCAATAAAGAAAGCTCTCTTCGTACTTATGAATTTATATACTTCTCTCTGCTCTCATCATGTGATTTCTAAATTATAATTTGGACCAATGGTTCGGAGTCCACGTTCGGCTCGACCTCACCTTCTCGGTTCGTCCCCGGACGAGCCAAGGGTAGACCGTCGTTCGGAACTGCTCCCACAACTGTTGAACTAACACCAATGGTTCGGAGTCCAACACTCGGTTCGACTTTACCTCCTCGGCTCGTCCCCAGAAGAGCCAGGGGTAGATAGCCGTTCAGAATTGCTCCCACAACTGTTGAACTAACACCAATGGTTCGGAGTCCAACACTCGGTTCGACTTTACCTCCTCGGCTCGTCCCCGGACGAGCCAGGGGTAGATCGTCGTTCGGAATTGCTCCCACAACTGTTGAAATAACACCAATGGTTCGGAGTCCAACACTCGGTTCGACTTTACCCCTTCGGCTGGTCCCCGGACGAGCCAGGGGTAGATCGCCGTTCGGAATTGCTCCCACAACTGTTGAACTAACACCAATGGTTCGGAGTCCAACACTCGGTTCGACTTTACCCCTTCGGCTGGTCCCCGGACGAGCCAGGGGTAGATCGCCGTTCGAAATTGCTCCCACAACTATTGAACTAACACCAATGGTTCGGAGTCCAACACTCGGTTCGACTTTACCCCTTCGGCTGGTCCCCGGACGAGCCAGGGGTAGATCGTCGTTCGGAATTGCTCCCACAACCGTTGAACTAACACCGATGGTTCGGATTCCAACACTCGGTTCGACTTTACCTCCTCAACTCGTCCCCGGACGAACCAGGGGTAAATCGCCGTCCGGAATTGCTCTGGCAGCTGTCGAACTCCGCGACGATCCCGAAGTCAAACACTTAGTTAAAATCCTGCCCTAAAGATTGCTTTCCAGAAAGCCCTTACGTTGTGGCGAGCGCTCAGCCTACCTCCAGCCCTAGTCCTCCCCCACTTTGCAGAAACGGGAAGAGGATAAGAAAGGTTGGACCACCCCCGGTCGGAATCCGAGCAAGTGCCATTCCGACCCCGTAAACGGAGAAAACTCACTTTCTCCTCAAGATTCGCGCCTGATCTCGATCAGACGGCCCAGATCTCACCGAGGACACTAAACGACAAGATAGTGTTTTCTAGGGAAATGTGCCCGTCTCGAGATGCACGTCCACATCCGACGGCTCAGATTGCGCCACGTCGCTCGGTACGCCGAGACTCCCTGTTCTCGGTCGGATTCCGAGCAAGTGCCTTTCCGAGCTCGTAAACGGGGAAAACACATTTTCTCCTCCACTTTCGTGCATGATCTCAATCAGACGGCTCAGATCTCGCCACCTGCGCTAAACGACAAGATAGCATTTTCTGGAGAGCTGCGCCGCCTCAAGACTCGTGCATACAGTCAACGGTCCAGTCAACGGTTCAACGGGACAGAGCCGCCTAGGGGTTCGCGCCGTGCCTAGTCAAGGTAGCTAAATGACAAATTACCGCACGTACGAGAACCCGTTCGGTTCAACACTCTCGCCGACGAAACCGCAATGCCCGGCTCAAGGTCCTCGGCACGACCAACACAATTACAAGCAAGACAAGTATGCGGAGCAATGAAAAATATTTTATTAAAACAGCCATGCTCTAATACAAAGCACATTTGTCCCATAGTTACAAAGTGTTCGCAAACAAAGTACAAATGCCGACCTACAACACTTAGCGTTCAAACGGAAATATCTTCACTAGACTGTTCGGCCGACTGTCCGTCCTCCTCCGCCGATGGCTCCCCTGCGTCACCCCGGAGTTTCGCTGCCACAGTCTGTAGGTATCGAATCTCCGATAGCAAATCGTCCCGCTCGGCAATGATCTTCGACTGGTTGTGCCGAACACACTTGACCCGGAGAGCATTGATAAAAGCGGTTCCCGTGCCCTCGTCCCCTCTTGCGGGACTCAGCTCGACGATCCTATTCTCCAGGTGTTGGATTTCGGTTTCTCGAAGGCCGAGGACGGACGTAAGGTGGGCCAGCTCACTCTCAGCCCGGCGTAACCCCAACTCGACGCTCCTAGGGCTCAGAACTGCCGTCCCAGAAGTGGCCTCGGATTCGGTGTCATCCTCCGAACGGTCGGAATCCGAGCCGTGGACCGTCACCACCAGCTGAAAAGAAGAGAAAACGGATAACACAATTTCAATACACCACCGAAGTCCAACACTTGGAAAAATTTTCTAAGGAAACTTTCAAGATTCGCATTCAGATGCAGTAGTGTTACAGACGGCCGAACCGACCCTACTTAAACAATTAAGTTTTACAACAACCAACGAAAATGAATAACGACAAGGTCAAGGCCTCTTCAGAAGGGGAATGCTTCGGTTTAGGAAAACGCAAGGACGACGAGGCCTGCCCTCCGAGCTCGATCCTAAACCCACGAAGCGCGATCCCCCTTCGCTGCTGGCTCTAACTACGGCGCCTGCCGAGGCCCCGCTCGACGAGACGGCCGCGCTGCTCTGTGCGTCGACCGGACTCCGCCTGGTCATGGGCGAACGTGTCGCAAGTTCGTAAAACGTAATCCCCCTCTCACTCTCTTCGCGGGTGCACGAAGTGCTGCGAACGCTAGCCCTCTCCGGCGCAGGCTTGAGCGACGCGATCTCCTCCTCCAGTTCAATAATCCTGTCCCTCAGAACTTCGTCCTTCGCCGATTTCTTCGGACGAGAAGGTCTTGACGAACCGGAGGCATTAACACCATCGGCGGCGAGCCGGCGAAAGTGGGTGACCTCGATTCCCCTATCTATCGTGATCCTTCTGAGCCTGTCGACATCGGCCAGTAACCTCTTGCGCTCGGCCAATGCCTCCTCCAGCTCGGATGCCAGCTTCTCTGCCTCCGCTGAGCGTTCCTTCTCCGCTAACTCCAAGTGTTGGACCTCTGCCAAAAGGTCATCATTCCTCTGCTCGACGGCAGTAAGCTCCCCACGGAGCCGCTCGACTTCCCCTTCGGGACCAGGAGCTTAGGAGCGCTTCCGCAGTTGATGCAGCTCGCGACAGTACCTCCGTAGAACTGCCCTCACCTCCTCCGCCTGGCCGTGCAGGAGAAATCGCCTCTGTCGGCTGTCCGAGAGCTCACGCTTCAATTTGGCCAGCTCCTTCCGAAGGAAGACGAGCTCCGTGACCGGACCGAACATCACCTGAAAAGCGGAGATAAATCCGATGGGACAATACACGGAAACATCTACAACTAGTCATGCGCAAACCCGAGGCTCAACACTTAGATAAATTCTCGCCAAACAAGATATTTTTCATTTCAGAATTAAGGTGAAAAAGTTTTACACTAGCGGTGGCCAGTCCGCAGTTAGGCTTACAAAAGAAAGAAGACAAAAAAAAAGACAACCGAGTCAGGGGTCGACCTTTTTGCCGCTCGGGTCCGTCGACCCCCCGGTCTTGTCCTCGCCACCGTCCTCGCCTCCGCCTTCGCTCCAACTCTCCTCCTCGGAGTCGTCCTCCTCCTCGCCCTCGGCCTCGGACTCCCCAGGGCCCTCGACAACTTTCGTCTCTCCCGCGGGTCCGAGCATCCCCTCGGGCACACCCTCCTCCCCTTCCACGGGGTCGTAAAAGTGGTAGGAGGAGGTGTCAAAGCCCGGGTTCCTGGCGGCTATGTGGATCAGCGCTCGACCATAAGCGTCCTCCATGTTCTGGAGCATGTGCTGAGCAGCCTCCTCCTGCACGGCCTTCCTCACCTTCTTCACCTTCTTCAGGTGCTTGGCCTTGGTCCTCTCGGCCCTCTTCCGAGCCTTCTCCGCCTCCGACCGAGCGTTGGCCAGGGCCTCCTTCAGCTCGGCGACCTCCTTCTCCGAGGCCTCAAGTTTAGCCGCCGTATCCTTCGACAGCTGAATGGAGTTGGCCAGCTGCCCCTCCAACCCCTTCACCTCCGCAGCCCTCCTCGTCGAAACGAGCTGCTCGGCATCAAGCCGCTGCGTAGCCTTGACACGCTCTGCCCTCTCCCGTTCTTTCTCTTGCTCCTTGTTCGCCATCTCCTCGACCAGGAAGTTGAAGTGGCAGAGGGTCTGGAAAAGAACGGCGGATTAAAATCCGAACCCAAATACTTGAAAAAAAGGGGAAAGAAAAACCAATGAGGAAGAGCCCGACCAACTTACCGACATAGTATTCCGAGCAATCTACATCACGGCGTCCCCTGCTTGCCCGGCCTTCAGGGTCGCTCGGTCCTTCGGGGTCGGCAAGTGCTTCACCGCCTCCATGCAGATGTTGCCGTCGCCCAAGAAGCCATCGACCTTCATCACCTGCCAGTCGGGGATGAAGATCTGTTTGTGACGCTCGGTCAGGATCTCCTCCGCCTCGGCGGTAAGGGGCGGAACTTGGAGGGACAACACCTCCGTCACGCCGAACGTGCCGCTCGACGAACCGGGAGCGTCTCCCTTCGGGGTCGGTGTCGGCGCATCCGGGGCAGGCGGGTCGAGGACCGGGACCTCCCCCTGGTCAAGGACCATGACCTTTGGCTGCTCGGCAGCCTTCACGACCGAAGGCTTCTTCGAAGCCCGGCTGTCCTGAGTCCCCGCCGCCGGCCTCTTCTTCTTCGCCTCCTGCTCCGAACGACCCTTCGCCATCAGGACTTTGTAATCCATCTTCATCGTCTCTGCAAAAGCCGAACGAAAAAACTTAGACAAATTTTCATGAACTTTAAACAAAGAGTATAAATACCAGAAGCATACGAGGGTCGATCGGACTGAGACCCCCACGGAACAGATCCTCCTCTGTAATATCTTTCCAGCTCAGCGTTGGCAGGGCGAGGAGCTTCTTCTGGACCTCGGCCTCTTCATCACTCAGCGGCACCTCCTTCTTGGTCCGCTTGGGCAGACCCTCCTTTGCCCAAACCGTCGGTATCACCCACGGCATCAAGGCTCGGACGAGGAAGTACTTTTCCTTCCAATGTTTTATCGAGTCCGGATTCTCGATCAGTTTCACGCCCGTCCGGGGCGAAAGGTAAAACCTCTGTTCGTCTTTCCTTGGCTGGCAAGGCCGATAGAGACTTTGAAAGAGGAACATACTCGGCTGAGCGCCGAACTCTTGGCATCGAAGGACGAAGGCCGTAACGTGCCTCCATGTGTTCGGCATCAGCTGAGCGGGGCTTAAACCGTACCAGACCAGGACTTCAACCACGAACGGGTGGAGGGGAAAGCGGAGCCCGGCAATAAGAGAGTCGACCGGGAAGATGCACACGTCCGATGAGGACTTTGTGTTGGCTCGGAAACCCGGCCCGGGGAGGAGCAGTACATACTCAAGCGGGATCCGGAAGCCCTCTCGGATCAGGTGAAGGTCACCCTCGGTGAGCGACGAGATAGTATGGTCCACCTCGGTTAGCTCCCTCGGCTCATTCTCCTCCACCAAGGGGGTCGTGCCTTGGGTCACTTTCTCCAAGACATCCTCGGCATAGTCCCGAAAACCTCCAACACTCGACAGAACAATTGGCTGCCGACCGAACGCCCCCGCCGTCTTCGGCGTTTCCACTATTGTGACCACGACCTTACCCTTTCGGGACGCCGCCACGACCTCCTCGGGTTGCTCGGCCACTTCGCCCTCTTTGTCCGGGCGAACGACGTCCCGCTCGCTTGGCTCCGCTACTCCCTTCTCTTTATCCCCTCGGCCAACGGCTTGTTCCGAGGCGGGGGTCTCATCCGTGATCTTAACCATTTCTAAGAGAGAGGAGAGAGAGAGACTGACCTTGAAGTGATGTGTACGGTCGGAAAGTTCGCCGGAAACAAGGCACGCTACCGCGACAGCTAGCAACGCCACCAGAGAGCGGAAAACTTCGAATGCAAAGTAAAAACTGGAGAGAGAGAGTAAAAGTGAAAAGTGAAACTTGGTCTAAGGGGGGGGGGGTGAAGATTTATAGTAAAATGGAACGTCCTTTGGACTTCCAAGCGACTTTTGGGCCGCTCTCGAAATGTCGCGAAGGCCCAATACAACTCCCTTCTTCACCAAGTCAGCTAGCTCGACGCTTGGCGGTCAGAATCCAAACAATGGGCAATCCGAACCAACGAGCAACAGAGCCCGGTCGGCATCCGAGCAGGCGCCTTTCCGAGCCCGCAAACGGAGAAAACGCACTTTCTCCTCAACTTTCGCTCCTGATCTCGATCAGACGGCCCTGATCTCGCCGAGAACACTAGACGACAAGATGGTGTTTTCTTGAGAAATGCGCCCGTCTCGAGATGCGCGCCATCATCGAACGGCTCGGATTACGCCACGTCGCTCGGACGATCGAACCTTCGGATGCCTCACCTACGTCCAGGGAAGCCAGACAAAATTTTGATTCAAAGTTTTAAGGCACCGCCCTCGGTGAGCGCCCCCCCAGGTCCCGTGTCTCGGTCGGTATTCCGCCGACCCACGGGCCCCGGTCAAAGACAGATCGGCACACCCCCATCTCTAACTCCTCCGGGATGACATCCAACAGGAGCCGGCAGCCCGGAAGGAAGACAGAGATGGGAAGGGACCCATCGGCACTCAGAGATCAAGAGAAACGCACCATTCCGAGCTAGTTGGTTGCAAATGGAAGGCTCGGCCTGGAGGAGGACTCTGGCAACCGCGCCTTCACAGTTGCAAACAACGAGCTCAGATGGTCCGAAAAAATTATGGTGAAAGGGCGGCCGATCGTCCTCCCAAACGAGCTCACCCCTCGGATTCGGACTTGGATCATCACCTCTTCCACCAAGATCTCTGCCTCCCTTGGCACCCACTTCGGAGCAACCAAAGAAAGCAGAAGATCTTGGTGGAAGAACGACCACCCGTCCTTCCGAAGTAGACCAGACCTCGGGTCCAGACTATGAACGTCGCCGCTTCTGTCTTATTCCCTCCCGCTCCTGACATCCCCTTCGGAGCAGTGAGGAACGGGAAAAGAACAAGACAACAGGGCGACCTCCCGTCCCTCCGAAGTGACTCATCCCTCGGATCCAGACTACGGTCGTCACCACTACTGTCTCGTTCCCCCCCCCCCCCCGCTCCTGACATCCACTTCAGGGCCGTCAAGAACAGAGGGAAAACCAGACAGAAGGGCGACCACCCCTCCGGACCTCAAAGGAAAAGCCACCCAAGGCAGATGCCTCCGAGGTCTGAAACTCAATGTTGATTGCGACTGAAATAACAAGGGGAAGGGAGTACTTATAGCTTAACCTCCAAGAACCAGCCATTATGATCCTCGGAAGTGGAAACGTCACGCATTAATGGAAGGGGTTATCCTTAATGACCTAGGGAAAGTGGAACGCCGCGCAAACCCCGAGGCACCATTAATGCCCTTGGAAGCAGGATCACCTCGGAACAGATTCCGAGCAAGTGCCTTTCCGAGCTCGTAAACGGGGAAAACACATTTTCTCCTCCACTTTCGTGCATGATCTCGATCAGACGGCTCAGATCTCGCCGAGGGCACTACGTGACAAGATAGTGTTTTCTTGAGAAGTGTGCCCGTCTCGAGATGCGCGTCGTCATCCGACGGCTCAGATTGCGTCACGTCGCTCGGCATGCCGAGACCCCCTGTCTTCGGTCGGCAGCTGAGCAAGTGCCTTTCCGAGCTCGTAAACGGAGAAAAAAGACACCGAGCTACTAAGACCGTTCGATCTCTCAGAAATTCGTGCTCCTCAGGATGAACGGTCCAGATTGCGCCACGTGCGCTAAAAGACAAGATAGCGTTTTCTTGGAAAATGCGCCGCCATCCGATGGCTCAGATTGCACCACGTCGCTCGGAACGCCGAACCCCCCTAGTCTCCGGTCGGCAGCCGAGCAAGTGCCAACCCGAGCTCGAAAACGGAGAAAAAAGCTGCCGAGCGATAACAGCCGTCAGATCCTTCCGAAATTCGTGCTCGTCCATGATCAACGGCTCAGATCGAGCCACGTCATTAATCGGTATTTAAATCGTTTTTTATTTATTTTAATCGTTTTATTTATTTAAAAATTGCGAAAAAAATTGCTAAAAATTCGGGAAAATTAGCTAAAAATTCTGGAAAATAATTGAAAATTCCGGGGCACATTTTCAAACCCCGGAGCAAACAATTATTACCCTGAATGTACCGCTAAGACCCCCAAACGATTAGCAAACACATCGCAAAATTAAATAAATACTTCGAAAAAAATAGGTAAAAGACTGCCAGATACCCGATGCAGCTCAAGAACAGCACACGATGTCAAAAATTACCTCAATACCCCCTTCGAGATTCAAAATCCTCCATTCGGACACCGATACAACTCCACCTGCCACTAAAACAGTTAATCTACTCCTCAAAGCCTGATCACACTCAGTCTTTAGGAGTGGGGGGCTCGTGATATAGCTAAAAATGGGGTTAAATCGGAGCCGTCCAGATTGGACACGAATCTTGATGCTCGAGGGTAAAATGGTAATTTCACGTTCAAGTGAATCCAAGGCGGGTACTGAATCTCCTTCTCGCAGATCCAATAACCCGCGAACGGATCCACCCCTTTTGGGTACGGGTCCCGACCCAAGGCGAACCCAAACCAACAAGGGGCAAATCAGGATCCCTGATTTTGCCAAATCAGTAGCCCTGATTTGCTCCCACCGAGAATCAGGGGCTAATTTCCCAAAACAGAATAGGAGGATTTTCCTCCTTGCTGTTAGGCAGGAAATCATGCCCCTAACCGCTCCAAAGGCGACTATAAATATCACCCCTCTACCACCAGGACCAGGTTAATCACTTTTTCCCCACTTTTAAGCTCTTTGTTAATCTTTTCTGATTACTGACAAGAGCGTCGGAGGGTGCGTCACCGGAATCAACCCCGGTGTTTCGCACTTCCTTGCAGGTCGCGGCGGGAGCAAGAAGGCCGAGTCAACTGTTCAGGTTGTTCCCGTACTCACAAGTTCTATCTGTTTGCCCCCACACCGAAATCAGCGGCAACAACTATCTCTATCAAATCTGAACCCTTGATTTTTAGCATTTAACTATATATATATATATATATATATATATATATATATATATATATATATATATATATATAATTCATTAAGAATAACAAGTGCTTCATTCTTCATATATATGACAAACTTATACTAATCATCTACAAAAGAGATTAAATACTTCTGACCAATCATCGTCTCATCTAGTCACAAAGCTTCTGAGATCATAATTATCAGAATGTATTGACTCAAGAAGTTGTGTGCTCCTAGAGACCAAACTAAATGACTTTCTAGTGATCATAATCTGAGCACAACTTTCATATTTGTCATATTTAATGGAGTATCATTTAGCAGAGTTATGAGTTTTAACAAGAACAAACAATTTAATATATAGTTCTCAAATCCTAGCCAATTTTGCTATGTTCAGGAACTAAACACAATTAGAACTATTATTATTAATTGTCTCATTTGTTAAACTCAACTTATACATGCGATTGACAACATATGCACATTATAATACAAAATTACTCTTCCATATTTTACAAAATTTCTCTAGTGATTCTAATAATGTCCACTTGTTCAAACACATTGAGCTATATTTTCTTTATTCGTTCTTCATCATCTTAGAGACGCTAAACGAGATGATGACCAATATTTTATAATTCAATTTTGCACACATAGTACAATGAACGAGAAAGAACAAAGCGTAACTAATGGAGTCATATCATGCACTAAAAGATGCTCTCTCCTAAGTTACAGATATTTGTTATACACTTTATATATTAACTTTTATTAGAGAAGCAAACATACAATCTAACACAAACTGCAAACGATGTGTTACCCAATATATCTATACACATAGTATGACGAGGCACACTAAACAATTTAAAACATGCTAGTTTCAAAGTGAGAATAACTATGACTAGTAATCAGCACGTGCGATGCACGTTTTATGGGAATCATGCATGTTGACTCTTGAGGAGCGATAGTTACCATATAGGCTAACAGTTTCGGAAAATGGAGAATTTTGTGGGTTTCCATGAGTATGGGAACCATGCAAAGTTGACTCTTGGAAAACAGTAGTTACCATATATTTTTTCCCAATGCATAATAAAATTACAATTTCCCAATCAGAATTATTAAGGGAAATTGCAATTAATAGCTTCCCGATGTTAAGTTCTTTCCTAATGCATAATAAAATTGAAATTTCCCAATCAGAATTATTAAGGAAAATTGCAATTAATAGCTTGCCATATATTAAGTTCTTTCCCAATGCATAATAAAATTGCAATTTCCCAATCAGAATTATTAAGGGAAATTGCAATTAATAGCTTCCCGATGTTAAGTTTTTTCCAAATGCATAATAAAATTGCAATTTTCCAATCAGAATTATTAAGGGAAATTGCAATTAATAGCTTGCCATATATTAAGGTCTTTCCCAATGCATAATAAAATTGCAATTTCCCAATCAGAATTATTAAGGGAAATTGCAATTAATAGTTTGCCGATGTTAAGTTTAAACCGGTTAGTAGTAATTGTAAAAAATGACAATTTTAACCCTATATTTTTTAAAGCCTTTTATGTTTATGGGGCCATGATAGTAAAAAACTGCAAAAATAGGGCTTTACTTAATAATAGTATATATATATATATATCGAAAATAAAAGGTAAAATAAAAGGTAAAGGTAAAATAAACGGTATCAGAACATGAAATTAATTAGGTGTCTCTCTCACAACAAAATGACACCCTAGAAACCCATCCAAATCTCAAAACATAGTAGTTCATACAAAACAGAGATAAATCCATAAACCATAATCGTAAGAAAGCAACTAAAAAAATTGCAGAAAAGATTCTTCATCATCAGCATGGATCCCCCTAATAAGCTGTTCCAACTCCAGAATCAAGAATTTCTGCAACCGAGGGTAGCAAACTTCAGTCTGGGAGACTGGGAGTGGCAACACTGATCAAATCTTCAATCATCTATAGTAATCACATCTGCAATAAACACATCAATGAAATATGAGAGGACAAATGAAATCAAGATACATTAAGACCTTGTTGAATCATTAACGCCACAACTGCATCAATATCAGCTAATTAACTTTCTTGGATCAATGAATTAGAAGTATAGCATACCAGAAATGAATGAATCAATGAATCAGAAACCGGAGTTATTAACTCATTCCTTTCTTGAAGAATCTTCTTTATCGGGGAGACTGAAACCGCTTTGGAAGAAGCGGAGATCGTTGGTGAAATGAAGTTCTTCGGCCCTTTTGAAGCGGAGACAACGGGGGATTTCAAGTTCACGGGCTTCAAGAAGTTGGGGTCCTTGTTCTCGTTAAGGTCCAGCGAAGTGCGGGGAGACGAAGACTTGGTAAAAGAGTTCCATGGAGGAATTTCTAAAACAAAATGAAACCCACAAAAGATTAAGCCAGGAAACAAAATGGTGAAACCAATAAGAGCAAAGAGATGAGGGTTTTTACCTTTACTCCTTAGGCTGTTGGTAGGGTTTTGTTGGTGTGGGTTTTGGGTCTCCAAGGATTAGGTGAAGGAGATCGAGTTGCCATGGATCTTTGCTATCCTTCCTTTCTTAGTTTGTGAGGATCTGTGATTTGATTAGGGTTGTGAGAGAAGAAAAAACCAGAAGCTAATCACAGCCAGTATTCTTGCAATTTGATTTATTTGGCTGCTTTTAATTTCGATGGAGGGAGAGGAATAGACAATTTCAATTTTTGAAGGAGTTAACATAATTAACATACATCTTAAATGCATAATGTATTCAAGGCAAATTAATGAAACTCATTCATTCCAGATTATGAATTAAGCTTCTAGATGCATTTGCATACTAATCACCTTCTGTTAATGAAGGGTATGAATGGGCGGCATGCAAATTATAATTTATTAGTCATGCAAATTACTTTTTTAACCCTATATATTTTTTTAGTCTTTTATGTTTATAGGGGCATGATAGTAAAAAGCCGCAAAAAAATGGCTTTGCTTAATAATAGTATAGATAATGTATTCAAGGCAAATTAATGAAACTCATTCATTCCAGATTATGAATTAAGCTTCTAGATGCATTTGCATACTAATCACCTTCTGTTAATGAAGGGTATGAATGGGCGGCATGCAAATTATAATTTATTAGTCATGCAAATTACTTTTTTAACACTATATATTTTTTTAGTCTTTTATGTTTATAGGGGCATGATAGTAAAAAGCCGCAAAAAATGGCTTTGCTTAATAATAGTATAGATTAGTCATGCAAATTACTTTTTTAACCCTATATATTTTTTTAGTCTTTTATGTTTATAGGGGCATGATAGTAAAAAGCCGCAAAAATGGCTTTGCTTAATAATAGTATAGATAGATTAGTCATGCAAATTACTTTTTTAACCCTATATATTTTTTTAGTCTTTTATGTTTATAGGGGCATGATAGTAAAAAGCCGCAAAAAAATGGCTTTGCTTAATAATAGTATAGATATAAAACTCTCAATCATATGATCAAACGCACAAAACGTAATACATTCATCACATGAAAATACTAAGAGATTAAAGTAGATCATACTGACACTTCAAGTTAGAAGTGTTTTTCAAATTCGATGGAAAAGCCTGTGTAGTGCAGATTTATCATACTGTGATGCAAATCCATCATCTCCAATACACACAATTTGCAAGTAACTTTGAAATTTCTGCATTCATCAAATTGTTAAAGATTAGTCAATTAAACAAATTATTAGCACTATCTAATTCACAACAATTTAATTGGAGATTCAATTTTATAGTCAAAGACTATAATTTATCAAAATAAATATTTGATCCTTAGCACGTAGTCAAAGCAGTTATTCAAATTTGTATTTAATTAAACAATGCATAATACGGTTTTGAACTTTAGCACTTAGCAACAAAATTCAAACAAATAATTAAATAATAATTTAAATTGGTGAAGAACTTATCTTTAATTTAGATCTGAATTGGAAGTATACTGCAGTAGATCCAGTCTTCTCCCCAACACGGAATACAAAACAATACCTAATGGATTGTCTCCACCGGTTAGATCCGGATCTAATACCTTTTGGCTGGATCTGATCCAACAGTCCAAATACCAAACAGAAAATCTCCAACCAATAGATCACCTGTTGGACTGGATCTAAATCTGGATCTGCTCCAACAGTCCAAACACCAAACAACAATCTCCAACCAATAGAGCAGCTGTTGGACTGGATCTGAATCTGCTCCAACCACCCGAACACCAAACACCAAAATCGTCCAATCAAAAAATTGGATCCGAGTTATATGGCAGCCACAAGGATCCCCTCCTTGACCCAAACACGAAACACCATATTCAACCAATAGAAGAAATTAGATCCTTTGATCTAATCTCTTCCCCAACCGACTTTGATTTCGCTCGATCTGGAGAAGAAAGCGACAGGGGAAGAAGGAGGCAGTCGGTGGCCTGCGGTGGGTGCGGCAGTGGCGTGTGGCGGCGCCGTGATAGCCCGAAACCTAGATCTTCATTCAGATCTGATCGATGTAGATGGTTTTGCTCACGATCGGAGGTGGGTTTCGCTCACGATCCACGATGGGTGTTTGGAAAAAAGGCAAGGGAGAATGGGGGGGTCGCTCGCGGCGGAGGCGGCGCCCATTGACAGCCCGAAACCCAGATGCTTTGGGTTTGTGATCAGCGACAGCGGCTCCTAGCAGCGTCGAAGAAGAAGAACACAACGACACCGACGATGGCGGCAGCGGTGACTGCAGTCGAAGATGGCGATGTCTTCCGACGAGACCAGTCCAATGATATCTCTCTTAATCTCAATTAGATTGTATGTATCTCAAGATTGTTAAAGATTGTGAGAGATTATAACAATAGAATTTAGGATTAATATCCTAGACTAAGGTGCTTGATATATTTACCTTAGGTATCAAAATTGGAATCCTAGACTACTATCACAAGCCAGTATTTATAGGATAAATACTGGTTTGGGTACTAGGTTCTCAACCCGCGTTCCGATATCCATACAATTAGTACGTGTAACACACATGTTACCCATAGAATAATATTGCACATAATATTATTCTTATAGTGAGAATATACCTATATATCCAACATGTTTTAGGTGGCATTAGTGTTGGTTAGTACAATAGAGAATTAAGAGGTAGACGAAGAATAATGTGTAAAGTTAGAAGTTAGAACAAATAATCTTCAATAACACTATATGAAAGTGGAGATTTTTTGATAACATTTCATGTCTTAATAAGTCGATAACTCTTGAGTTCGTGTTTGACATTATGTTTCAGAAATCCTACATTCCTACTGTACTTGTACATTTTGCACCAATATTCGTATTCACTCTGTTCACTGAGATACATTCATCCATTTTGACAAGCACATATGATCACATTTGGGTTTATTATATAAGGGGTTCTGAACTAAAGACTTCCTTAGTGTGCTTGTGTGTGTACTTGTTTCTGTATATGTCCACATAAGGTCAGAACTAAACCACTAATGTCATTGTGCTGCTGACAAACATGTTGTTCACTTGGACTCCTCGATGACTAAATTTTAATAGAAGGTAGAGTGACACACCAATGATAGATGCACTAACACCTGTATCCATGTATCCATGTATATTCATTTTATTTTTAATTTTTTGTTGCTTTTGTCTATGTTTAAGACAAGTATACTGTAACACTCCGAATTCCATTTACATGTAATTCGTAACACAACATGATCTTTTATTTTAATTCGTACAATTTTACAAGAAAATTAAAACTTTTATTATACACATTATTTGTTTCAGAAATTACACAGCGAAAGTTAAATAAAATACAACATGGAATATATAGAACTCTACCGTCAACAACTTTGAAAATGATCTTTAGCATCAATCTTCTTTAAGTCATTGCCAATCCAAGTCCTGTACTGAAAAATCTGTGGGCACATCAGTTGCTTACAATCGACGCAATGTTATAAAACAACGATCATCGCTATGTCGTAATATAACGATTCTCTTACTTTAGCAAACAAAAACTTGAATGCATATAAAAGTATAAAAGAGTGACCATCCTAAACATATCAGTGTATGATATGACTTAATGTCTAATACAGATGTTATACTACAATGACACTAATGCATACTTGTTCGGATTCTATGCATCACATTCTACATAGATCCGAGGGCAAACACCTACGTACTCCACATAAATGGTTTAATCCCACGCTATGAAAAACTACTTGGTAACAAAATCAAGTTTTAGATATCCCACGAGTACGGATTCCAGCCTTGGAGTCCATCGTTAAGCTATACGGAAATCCTCGTTGTGCGAACATCCCGCAAGTGCCCCTTTAGCACCGGTATACACATATACACTGGAGAACGACCTCCCATCCTCCCGACTATTCATCATCCTAAATTGCACCGTCAAACCAATCATAGTCCCATCCACCAGACTATTCATGATCATAGAGTGCACCGTCAAACCAATCATAGTCTCGGATTTAATTAAGACTCGTCTCCTATAACCCCCTATTCCAGTTGTACGTATTTTATTACATGAATTTTTTGTACTTCAATTTTCAGATCACTTTTATTTTTATTTTCTTTTTTTCTCTTGTGACAATTTATCTAGAGCCAGAATATTTTTCTGATCAATTCTATAATTTTGTGCTTTTTTTTTTCGATCGAAGTTTAAATACAAATTCTAACCCCGATTATCCCTAATCAATTTTCCCATCTTTCCTTCCGTCTTCTTGTTGTTTTCAACCAACAACCCTCACTCTATTATTTCTCACATCTGCCTAACCCCTAAGTCCTAACCCACTCCCGCAACTTCTCTCATTTTTCTACTTCTACACTACTGCCTCCATCCCTCTCTATACCTATTATATATATATAATATACACATGCATACTATCTCTCTCTCCTTACTTATATATATACACATGCATGTTGACTCCACCTCATTCCCTTCTTCTTCTTTTCCTCTGCCTTCTTCAAATCGGAGATCCCAAGCCAGCACCCGAGCTCCACTTTATCCTCCACCTTCGAGCCGACGACTCCGCTTCTACGGCCCCGTGAATCCTGAAGAACAACCCGAACTAACTCCATCTCCGCACACCGCGCCATGTCCTCATTGTTGTTGTCGCTCATCGCTGTCGCTCACCGTTGCTCGCTCGCTACCGTCTTGCTGCCATTCTTGCCGCTGTTGTGCCACCGTCCGTTGCCGACGCCACTTCTTCTTTCCGTGGTTAACACCACGATCGTAATCGTCATGTTATAAGGCAAGTATCTTGTACACTCTTTTTGTTCTCGTACAAGCATTTTCTTGGACTCGTGGCAAGTAGTCTTGTTATCATTATGTTTTATTGTCAAATTCTGTTCCAGACACTTGCTCCATTCTATATCGACTCAAGATTGAATCGTTAACACACTTCGTTTCGTTTTTTCGAATAATCGAAACACTGCCATGTCTCTTGTACTAAGAATTAGATCATGTTCCCGATACTGGATCGAAGAATTTTATACATGAAAATCGTAGTCCATCGAGTGTAGAATCCAGAACATCTTACGGTTTCACAGTCTGATTTATAGATTGTGAGATATCACGATTTTAGTACTGTCATATTGTAAATTCCAGAACCTGCATGAAACCACTGTCCTGTCTCTTGTACTGAAAATTAAACCATGTTCCCGATACTGGATTGAAAAACTGTTCACATGAAAATCATAGTCCATCAAGTGTAGAATCCAGATGATCTTACGGTTTTACAATCTGATTTATAGATTGTGAGATATCACGATTTTAGTACTGTCATATTGTAAATTCCAGAACCTGCACGAAACCACTATCCTGTCTCTTGTACTGAGAATTAGACCATATTCCCGATACTGGATTGAAAAACTTTTTTACATGAAAATCATAGTTTGTCAAGTGTAGAATCCAGAACATCTTACAGTTTCACAATTCGATTTATAGATTGTGAGATATCATAATTTTAGTACTGCCATATTGTAAATTACAGAACCTGCACGAAACCACTGTCTTGTTGCTTGTACTGAAAATTAGACCATGTTTTCGATACTGGATCAAAGAACTTTATATATGAAAATCGTAGTCTATCAAGTATAGAATCCAGAACATATTATGGTTTCACAATCCAATTTATAGATTGTGGGATATCATGATTTTAGTACTGTCATATTGTAAATTCCAGAATCTGTACGAAACCACTGCCTTGTCTCTTGTACTAAGAATTAGACCATGTTCCCGATACTGGATCCAATAACTTTATACATACAAATAATATCCTATCGAGTCTAGAATCCAGAACATCTTACGGTTTCTCAATCCGATGTGTAGATTATAAGTTATTGATGTTTTAGTACTGTGACTCCTGAATTTTCAGAATGTGCACGAAACATCGAACCAGTAAATAATGAATTAGTATGTGTAGCTACTATCTCTAGAATGTATCGTGTAAATATGCGTTGGAACCGGAAGAGAGTCTACTTTCTAGAATCTCTGACGGAATCAGATTTTCTTTTCTGTAGCAACGGAAAAGTGAATTTGAATGCAGATATGTGTTGCTGTCTAGAAATTCATCTCGACGTTTTTGCATATAAACTTGTTATTTTTCATATTTAATGAACTGAACTATATATATTGTTGTTTTTGAAATAATAACTTGCATAGATATAATATGTTGACAGATTTTCTTATATAATTCAATTTATACCACTTGATAATTCTATGATGACTATCCTCGATACATGTACATGTTTTACATCTCAGACCCATGATTATCGCCATTGATATCTTCTTTGATTCTTAATTAACTTTCTTGATTTTACCATTCCACTAGTCGTACCAACTGCATGTTCATAATTAATTATAAAAGAATAACAAGCCAGAGTTGTAAGGGTACGGCTTAGTAATGGACAATATAGGGAAATATATTCGGAAGAGGGCCTGTGTTTTCTGAAATAGTGATTCTTAATTCTTGATTCTTGATTACACAATTCTTGATTACATGTCTTGATACTATCAGTGGAAGACCAGAGTACATAATCCTATAGAATTCATTATTAAGTCTAAACGTCACATGATTGATATGCACTCGAACTTATGGTATGAGACACAAGATTGCATGCATTAGATAAGTTAATAAAATAGATAAACTCGAGATTTTCACTAAGCATGATTCTTGATTACATGACTCTTCATTACATGACTCTTGATTCTTGATTACATGATTATCGATTAATTGAGCCTAGGTTATCCGTTGATTATACTTGAAGTCTTGAATACACTAGTTTACAGTTATTACTTACATGATCATATTGTCTCAGTTCCTTGTTTCCTTCCATATTGTATTTGCACTGCTACTTCTTGTTTCTTCTATATTATATCTTGTTATATTACTTATTTTTCTGCTTGTTGCTACTTGCTGCCCGAAGCTTGCTCTAACGGGTACTTTTTCATTTTTCTTTGAGTTAATAATTATACAGGTACTGATGGACTCGAAAAACAGACTCTTTAGACGATCGTTGCTGCATTATTACTACTTCATGTTTTTTTTCAGTCGCTATTTTATCTACTTGTTATAGCGAACTGTTTATTGTACTGTTTTAATTTTGGCACTTTGTATTCCAGGACATCTTGGCCCGATATTGATGTATTACCCAGATGATGGTTATTCTATTTCCAGCTCATGTGATCATTATATTTGCCTGCGTGAATGCGTTATAAATATCTTGTTGAGCTTCTAATTGTACAGCTTATGGATGATGTACATCATTCGCTGGACTTCAGTTGCGTGCCTGTATTTCCGTATAGTGGGAGGCGGGACGTGACATCTCCATCGCAAGCAACCACGGTCCCGGAGTCCACTATCACCGTTAGACTATATAGAGGTGCCCCACTTACGTTTGACCAAGTTTTATTACATCTTCTCCTAGTGCTTATCCTTAAATTTAAAACATGAATAAATACTTCCACTTAGACCTAGATCATCATCCTACCGGTCTTACACAAAAATATCGAGACCGACAGTCCATATTGGCCACTTCTCAAATCAATTAATCATTATGATTACTTGCTGGCACCTGGGTCTCACTAAGCCTCTAGAATCAACATATTTTCATGTTCAAAAATCATAGGGTACTCATACCCTTACAATTCATATTTTCAATTTCATTCATTCACATCTCAATCAATCATTTCATTCATTCTTATTTACCAACTATGAAGTAAACACTTCTTGGTTGATCACACAACCAACAATTCACTTTAATAAGCTGCAAAGTTTCTTCGATTAAATAAACCCTCTTCATATTCATCTATAATTTTAATTATAAATCTCAATTCTATTCAAAAGATAGGTTTATTAGTTTTATAAAAGAGTCTACTATATCTTTGTAGTTAAGATCACCTAAAAACATCCTCAATTATTTCGTCTAACTTTATTTGCAAAACAGTAAGTTCAAAATCAGAAAACTGCAGCTCCTGCTACTTTTAAAAATCATAGAAAGTTATATAATTCATGAAACTTTATGTTCTTTAGATCCAAATAAAGGTATACAAGTCTAATACAATTTCTTAGTTATAGGTTTCTCCAAAATATTGTATTTATAACCCTGAATTCTTCGAAATATGCAGTAAGGTCGAAATATTGAAATACTCCCAATTTTACAGTCTTGTAAAATTTATTATAAATTCATTTCTTTGTGAAAATTTGATTTCTTAGACTTTACAGAAAGGTTAACGAGTCTACTTCAAGTTCTTAGTTTTGACTTTTCTCAAATTACTTCATATAAAATTTTGAAATGATCAAAATCCGAAATGTGTACAAATTTTCAGTAACTAGTCAAATGCCAACTAGTACTAAGTTTGGATTTTATTAAAATAGTGAACGAAATTCAAAAATTATGAAATTTTAAGGAGATAGTACTCCTAACACATACGAGATGCCCTTATAAAAATTTTTAGCTCTAGATTCAATCTAGTTTATTATACATAATTTTCTGAAGTGCAACTAATATTTAAAACAACAACTTTCTTTGCATCAAATAACAACTTTGTGTAAAAATTTATATCCAATTCATTTAATATAATCATGATGTATTACCATGCATCCAATAACATCACAACAATTCTTACTAAAAATTTCAACTTCATGCATTTCTTTTTCATATTTCATATCCATTAAAACTTCATTTATCAACATACCATGAAACATAACAACTTTCATGCCACACTTTCATTTCATTCATAAAACAATCAATCATGTGCTCTAAAATTTCTAGAAAGCAAGAAAATCACCCACCTTATGATGCAAAAATTGAAATTGAAATTGAAATTAAAATTGAAATTATTAGGAAGTTGCTCAAAGCTCCAACCAAAATAAGCCTTCTCCTCCTAGAAATTTGCCAACACCAAAAGCTCATTTTCTCTTTTCTCTCTTTCTTTTCTTTCTTTTGTTTCCTTTGATTTTTGGTGCAATGTTCATGAAGTAAGTAGTGGTATTTATAGGGTATTTGGGTGAATGAAGGGACACTCGCTACCCAAATTAAATACCCATTATCAAAATAAATACAGACTCACCATTTACTACCACAAACACCCATCTATTCAAATTCTTGACCAGTCAACTCTTTTGGTGTGCACACACATTCACGTGCACTCTACGTGCACACACTTCGCATTCTTTTAATTATTTGTTATTAGTCTATTTGTTACATGACAAGTGTGTAGGATTAAAAAAGTGTACATTTAAAGTTTAAAATAAAGTTATGGACCTCTCTTTTTAATTTATTTTACTTAGTGGACTTTATAGTAGACTTTAGGCCTATGAATTTTAATATATATATATATATATATATATATATATATATATATATATATATATATATATATATATAATATGACAATTAAAATGAGAAGAAAAGTGTGCATGACATATTAGAAAATTTTAGAAGTAACATGCACATAAAAAATTACTTGCAATGCACGTACTAAATATTTAAAATTAATTTGAAAGAACGAAAATCAGTCAAAATACAAAACTTTATTAATGTTACAAATATTCCACGTAACGGAAAATATACGTAATTAACACGTGTATCGAAAGCACGTGCAATGTACGTAAAAATACAATGATTAAAATAAATCTTTGAGTTGGCTAAAAATATGATTGAAATGAGTTTTGAGAAAACTGAAAATATATAAATAATCAGAATATGACATTTATATAATGATATGTTACGAATATTACTCGTAATGGTACAAAATATACGTGCGTAACACTCGAGGATAAAATTGTCATTACTCAATTTTACGGGTGTTACATATACTAGTAAGCTACCAGGTCAAAGATTAATGTTCTACAAATGGAATTTTTTCCATAAATGACTCTTTTTATGAAAGTTTTTCCACAAACGACCTGTTTTTTATAAAAATTTCATAAACGACCCACTCGCTTTTTGAAAAAGCGAGTGTGGTATAATCACCCACGCTTTTTCAAAAAGCGAGTCTTAGGGTTCAGAAAATTAGAAACCTAAAATTTTCTATATTTTTACATGTAATCATAAAATTTTACTTGGACCCTCCCGGAAAAATTGTTCTGGCTTCGTCCTTGTAGTGATGCATGCAAGTGGGAGAATGGACTAATACTCTGAACTGGGCGCCCCCAACTAAATCGTAATCAAATGAAGCATTGGCCATATAAGCAAATTAAGTATACATGAGAATTAGAGGCAAGAGATACTAACCGTGCAACTCAAAGGAATGCGAGGTGAGGAGGAAAATCCATGGTAGGGATAGAAAGAGCCTGCATTTGATGGAGAGAGATAAGATGCTGAAAAATGGGAATTGAGACGGATCGAGGTGAGATTGTCGACGAGAGAGAGCGAGAGTGATCGGTTGGGTTTTGGGAAAGTGGAAGGTGAGGGCGCGCGCGCGCGAGAGAGAGAGAGAGGGCACATTAGTGGGGTCGTGGGGATTTTTTTCTTTCCTTTTTTACTTATCTTTGAAAACAATTTATTTTATTTTACTAGTTGTGTTTATTACAGATAACTACTTGATTTTGAAATTTGAATTCAATTTTGATTCAAAACCGGAAGAAAGTGTTAAAGGTGAGTGAGTAAATTCACTTGACGCAAGTCACAAGGCTACCCGGTGTACCAATATATATATATATATCTATATGATAAAACACAAAGAAAGCTATCAAGTGGCTCTCCTTCAATCTCCCTAAAAATCAAAGGTCCAGATCTAACCTTACAAAACATATTTTTCCTCCAAAAGTTCCTCCCAAAACTCAAATTTAAATCCCCACCCAAAACAACTCCTATATTTTTTTATTTCTCTCTCTCTCTCCCTCTTTCTCTCTCTCCATCCTTCTCTCTCTCCATCCCTCTTCTATTCAAAAAATTAAGAAAATAAAATTTAAAAAAATTTAAAAAATAATTTAAAAAAAATAATAAAAATATCATATAATATGTTTTTTGCTTTATGTTTCCTACTTCAATTAATTTGCTGGATCTCCAAAACTATTTTATATAATCGAACAAGGTACACCGTTCCAAAGACGTGCCGTAGGCACGTGTCAACGGACAAACCTAGTATATATATAACTCATCATCATGGAAATATGATTTACATCGGACGGTGGATGCATACCTCTTCTTGAGTGGGGGTATTTTAGTCAATTCATGAATAAAAATACACAGCCAAATTGGCAATATACTTATTTGAAAAAAGTTTTTCGAGGCGATTTTGAAAATCCCTAAAAGGCGATTATCTCTGGCTCCCTCCTCCACCTTTCCACCTCCAGATCTGGCCTTCCCTCTCTCCCATCCCCCATTCTCCTTTCTTTATTTTTGATCCCCTCCTCTTTCTCTCCAGACCCATATCCCCAGTTCCCCATTTCTCCCCTTTCTAGGCGCTCCGTCTTTTCCCTCTAGGTGTGTCGTTCAATGCTTCCCGTCACCTCCAAGGCTCGCGTCGCGGCCTGCCTCTAGCCCAGAGCTGCTCTGTTGCTTCTGAGCTCTCTCCCTTTCAGCAGCAAGCCGAGTTTTCCTCCTTTGGCTGTGTTTCCTCTTGCGCCTCCCTCCGGTGTCGTCTTTTCTCCGTCCGCTCGCCGTTGATTCCCTTCCCGGTGAGTTGCCTGCCAGGTTCGCTCCCCCCGCAGATCTCCAGGCTGCCCTTTCAACCGATCACTGTAAGTTCTTCGAAAGTTTTAATCTTTAGCTGTTGACTCTGGTAGAGTTAGTTTTGTGGGTGGGTCTTGGAGCCTTTCTTTTGCACTGCTGCATCTTCTGTGCGCTGGTGTTGGTTCCCCTGTACTGTGGTTTCTTTCGGGCTGTACGTTAGTTATTTCTAGCTTTGGGCTCCCCTTTCGCTGGGGTTAGTTATTGTCAGTGTTTATTTCTGCACCATTCTGCTTCTGACCGAGAGCTTGTTCTAGCTCGGTCATTCTATTTATCCTCTCTTATTCTATTTTTTCTCCATCCCTTTTCTCCCTATCCGGAGAGTATTAGCGTCCCGCTTTGAGTGACGCTGGATTGTTTTCTTGGGTACTTCCTATTATGGTGGGATTGGATCGGTACTGTAAGTGGTACCCTTGTCCAGTTCCTTTCCTGTGTCGGGATTGAGTGCTTTGCATTGATCCATTCTTGGGTTGGCTTCAACCATGTATCTCATCAAGTCCGAAGCTAGCTTTTACTACTTAGTAACGGCTCAGGATTTGAAGAGGGAATTATCTTCTCCTCCTTTGGATAACATCTATCACCCTCGATGCTTTCCCTTTTCCTCTAATTTCCCTACGCCTTGTAGGCCCGAACCTCAACGGGTCTGCTTCAGATGCCTTCTTCCTGGACACTTCGAACGCGAGTGTGTAAATAAAATGCAGTGTTTTTTCTGTGCTAAGCTTGGTCACTCTCGCAGTCGGTGCTTCTCCCTTCAAAAACTCCTTGGCTTTCCCAGAGTTCATTCCTTGCCGGCCAAACTCCTCCCCTTTCTTAATTACTCCCTTTTAAAGTGCAAGCTTCATGAGTGGTTGGCTAGTAAGAACAGCATTGTTTCGGGCAAGAACCTCGACTCCTCAGTAGTGGTTTCCCTGTCAGCGACGAACTCCTCCACTCCTATCTCCCCTTATCGTGATTCTCTTGTTTCCCTTCACCATCCTAATATTGCTAACCTGTTTAAGGATCACAAAGTTAATACGACTCTGGTCTCCTACCATCGATTGGGTTCTTACAAGGCCCGTACCCGTTCTATCTCTATGGCACCTTCGTTGATCTGGAATCTGGATTACAATTCTAACTTGGTTAAATCCTACTCCTCTTCTCTTGAGTGGTCTCGTATTGCGAGGGGGCACGCTTGGCACTGCCGCTTCTCTGATCCCCCTGTGCGTCCCGACAGGGCTATTGTCGACTTTATGGCCTCTTCTTTTTATTATAACTATCCTTGTGCTTTGAAGATTTCTTCTCCCAAATGTTCTACGTTCTCTTTTCATTACCCAGGATGCTTATTCTCTTGGTATCAACATTTAGGGGTTCAATCGGGGCTCTATCAGCTATTGACGGCGTTTAAACATCTCTTCCACTCCCTTTCCCTTAAGATCTCTCTGAGTTTTGATGATCCTTTTCTCCCCCGTTGGGATGACTCTACCAAGTCCATCCCAACAGTCACTTCGGACACTCTCAGTAGTCGCTTTTCCTAGTCGTGCCCTATCAAAGTCGAAGCCTCATCTTCTGTCATTGCGGTTTTTTCGCCCCCTTCGGTGAGGGTTGTCCCTCCCCCCGTCAAGCGGAGTTTCAATAAGAAAGTCACTAATCATTTGCTTATTCGAGTGAGTGCTCGTATTCATGTGAGGAAAACAGCTTCTGTGTCTGCTCATCAGCTTCTGCACAGTTGAGTCTTGCCTTCTCGTTGACATCCTTGGTATTGGCAGTGCATCGCCTCCGTTGTGCCGCTAGAGTTTTCCTTTAGACTGCTAGCGGAATTAGATGTCTTTGTGGGGGGAGGGTTGTATTCCTGTTTCATGGCTCAGTTGTTCAGATCCTGCTCCTCTATCGGGTTCAGCTGTCTGGTTTGTCCTCCATCAGTTTGCGTGTTTTGTCTGGCCGATTGTTCCGCCCTATTGTTTCGGCATGGGCGTTTGCTGTGGCGCAGTCCTCTGTTTTGTTGGCTCTTCAGCCTTTGTTTGTTTTTTTTATTGTTCGCTTATTGTTGTTTTACATCTTGTAAAGCCTTTGATTATTTATTTGTAACTTAACTGTTCTTATTGATTAATTTATTTTTTAATGGCTGGAGCCTTTTGGCTCTATCCGATATATCAAAAAAAAATGAATAAAAATACACACACAGACTCCTTCCTTCTCTCTCCCTCTTTCTCTATCATTCCCTATACAATTTCTCTATCGTTCCTCTACCCAAACCCCCAAAAAGAAAGGATCGCTAACCAGGAGAAATGTTGATGTGCTGATCCTAACACCTTCACCGATTTCTTAAGTAGGTGCGAGAAAAATTGAAATTGAGGTATACTGGGAAAAAGGGGAAAGTGGTTGAGATCAGCAGACAATGGAAGGGTAAAGAATCAGATGCTAGGGATTGGAGGACTGGTTGCTGGTGGGAGCATGGGTTTGTAAGGTGCCTAGAGCTACCAAACGATGCTAGTTGGATCCAGTTGGAAAAAGGTGGAGGCATACATCGACAACCGTATCTTCCTCGAGATAAAAATCATCAAGAACAATTCAGGCCGTAATGATCTTCCAACAAGTGGAGTGGAGCCAAAGGAAGCAGAATATGTATGAATGGTGAAAATAATTGGTACTTATAATGTAATTCTATTCTAACAGAAAGGGTTTAGATGATGCCATAACTAATAAAGATAGCTAAAGATTTACGTATAGATTATTGATTATAGAATTTGATGCTCTGTTTCTAACATATAGGGTATGTACTATAGTCTATATAGCTTTGATGGGTATATTTAATATATTTTTGTGAGTCGTGATATAGTTATGGTGTCATCCGAGTAGTAACTTTAAAAAGCCACTTTCAACTAGTGAGATGCATTTCACTTATAAACAAAGAGTACACACACAATAGAATGTTCGTATTTGCTCACATTTTTGCTGAATGAATATATTTCACACATCCCTATGTTAGATCAGAAAATAGGAATAGAGGCATCACAGTTTTCATTTCAATGCTGCAAAATCATTCATTATGATAAAGAAGCCGATATGCCTAAGCGATAATGGAAAATCACCAAGATGAATATGTGAAAATGAATATATATGAACTTCTGGCAAGTTTGGATCAAGTAGACAACAATGCGAAAAAGAATTCTAATAACTTCATTCAATAATATACTATGCCTATTGCCTAGGACTGCATTGATGAGTTTTTATTCTCAGAAGAAGTTATCTCTTTTGTACTCCTACATGGTAAGCATAGACTGCAGCTTACATTATCAGTTGCTCAGTATCAAATATTGGGTACAAATACCATAACTATATTAAAAAAAATTTAGCCATCCAAGTTCTTGGTCGAGTTTATTACTTTATTAAATCAGAGAAAACAACTTCCCGTCTCAAACAATATAACAATCATACACACTGAATAAAAGAGGAAAAGAAACTCCAATCATTTAATACTTTTGGCTGCATGTTTATTCTCTTCTGTATCCACCAGGCAGTAAGAAAAGTTGCCCATACTTCTCTTCATGCACTGAAAATTGTGGTCTTTTTTCTTCTTTATTTAAAAAGGAAAAAAAAAAGAACAGAAAAATCAAAGTAAATGGTGGAATTATGTAGTTGATACGAAAGCATCTTGATGCAGCACTCAGAATCTCAGATCAGCTGGCTCATTAACAATTGCATCTCTCTTGGCCCCTTTGACTAAAAAACCACTTCTCGTTGTTAAAGAGATCGGCAATATGCAGAATGGATCCGGTTAATCTTTCTTTACCAATCATCCAGTATGCACTCGAATCTAATTACTGATTACCAAAGCATAAACTTGACAAAATTCTAATTGTACCATATGACAAAGACCTTATGCACATTAAATTCAAAATTATTAGAGGTTCAATCTCATTACTAATTACCCTAGAATAGGTTTTAGTTACTTTTTATCATAAAGCTATATATACACACACAGCAAAGAAAAAAGTGTCGGGACCCCCGATGTCATCACCGGCAGAGAAGAGCGTCGGAGGCTTCGACGACAGCACGGGGGTGTCGGGGGCCTCGGGCGAAGGTGGATGAAGAGTTTCGGTGGTTGGAGATTGGGGATTTGGGTAAAGGAACGAGAGAGAAATTGATAAGGGAATGATAGAGAGAGGGAGAGAGAAGGAAGAAGGAGGCTGTGTGTGTATTTTTTATTCATGAATTCACTAAAATACCCCCGCTCAAGAGGGGGTATGCATCTACCGTCCGATGGAAATCATGATGGTGAGTCAGATCCGATGGTTTATAATAGTGTTTCTTATTTTCTCATTTAAAGGTGTTTCTTATTGAATCGCTCCTATATATATATATATATATATATGCTGCTCATTGTCTATTTGTATTTTTCTTATATATGCTGCTCATTGTCTATTTGTATTTTTTTTTCACCTACAACACTTTCTCCGTAAAAAAAAAAGTAGTTATCCGTAAACACAGTGTAGTATCGCCAAGTGGAAGACAACGTGAGGCTAAAGAAGACCAAATCGAAAATTTTGATACAGTATCTATCTCTACAATATATTATGCTAAATAACTTTTGGTCTGAGAATTTCTCAATTTTTTTTTAAAACAAAAAAAGGAAAGCAAATAATTAGGTACCCACCCACAATTTATCCATCTAAATTTCAATGGGAATTCTATCCATTACCTAAACCTCAAAAAGCTAGCCCTGAAATATATGGTATTAGATGAATTTTTTGAAAAAAGTTTACTTATTTTTCCATTTTTGCAAGATTTTATGCAATATTGCACATGATTATACTAGTTTAATTATATGCAAACTCTGATACTTTTCCAAAACCTGTAATATTTTGTTCCTCCACAAATGATTTGTTTTGCATAACATGGGAAATATTAGATGGTTTTAAAATATTCTATACATATGAAATGTAATATAGAGCGCACCGATTTAGACATCCCCCATATGAGATGTAATCTAGAGCATGATGATTATGATAGTCTAGAGCTGAGTAACATCACATTTAAAAATGGAGGAGTATTATTTAAGACTGATATCCGGAACAACAAATTGTAGATATCATTAAAAGAAGGAGAATCAAACGGTAACAACTACGTGCATAATAAATGTATAACAAAGTTGACTTTATTAGACAAAATATCCGTTGTAGTCTAGTTGGTTAGGATACTCGGCTCTCATCCGAGAGACCCGGGTTCAAGTCCCGGCAACGGAAATTTTTTTGATTCACCTTTGCCGGGAAATTTTTTTGATTCACCTTTTCCATAATAAACCATCTGCATGATCTTTTCAAAATATATTCCGTACTAGAGCACTCGAGTTTGTCAAAGGTAAACCGAATGAGGTATATGGTAGCAAATCCTTTGTGGGAAATTTTGTTAACAAAACTAGATGTAAACAAAAAGTTTCTTTCTCCAGGATTTAAAAAAAGAGAAGCTAACCCAAAAAGTAGGGTAGGCATTCGGTTCGAGTTGGCCCGCCCAAATCCGGGCTGAATCGGGGTCAGACCGCTCCAAATATGGGGGCCGGTCCGATTCACAAAGAGGGGGGGAGGGGGAATAGCCTGGCCCGCGCTAACCCAGGACCGGATTGAACCAACCCGGACTGACTGTTGGCTGCTACTGGTTTTTTTTTTCAGAATTTTTTTTATTAAAAAAGGTATGTAAAATTACCAAAATACCCCCAACGAATTTACACTAGCTAGTTTTTGGGGGTATTTTGGAAAATTGTAGAAGTACATATTCTATATGTCCAACCTCATTTCATTCAATTCTCTTCACAAATTCACTCAACTCATTCTACTATCTCTCAACTTTCTCAACAAATCAACAACATTCAACTACTCACTTTCAAAATTCAACATCAACAATATCCAACAACAATCAACAACAACACTACAAACTCTTAACTCTCTCTACCTTCATTCTTCAATCTATATTCTACACTCATACGGTATTTTTGTATTTATATAATTTTTAGAATTATCATTGTTGTTAGTTATCATTTATTTCTCATAATTAGATTGAGTTTTCTTGTTCTTCTTCTTTTTCTTCTTCTTTTTAGATTTTTTTTTGGTAAATTGGTAAACATACACTAGAATAATCATTTTATAGTTGTTGTTTTATTTGCTTTGTAAAATAATTTTATATAACATACACTAGTTTATCTATCTTTACTTGTTTTGTAGATCAAATTTTTAAAACACACACTAAAATTAATTTTTAAAACATACATTAGAATTAATTTTTAGAATATACACTAAAATTTTTATAACATACACTAGTTTAAATGGCATCTAACCGATCACGTGGTAGACATAGTAACCAAGAGTCCACTAGTAGTCGTCGCATTCCTTCCATTCTTCTTCCATATTTTGATAGTAAAGAAACATTTTACAATTATGATAATATTCCTGATTGTCATGAAACACACACGGATTAAGTACAAATAGAAGATATAGAACCACAACCATTGGAACAAGGCCCATCTCAATCCAGCAAAAACAAGAGGGAACACATCCGAAGTACACAAATATTTTGACTATGTTCCTTCACAAAATGATAAGAATGTAGGATTAAAAATTTGTAATAAGTGTCAAACACCCAATAAGTTTAAACTAGGATCGGGAACGGGTATACTTCAACGACACTTAAGTAAATGTGAACCCGAATTTTCTAAAGACAACCTCACACAACAAAAAATACTTCCTAAGACCGGCCAAATAGATAGTCATAGCTACGATCACGATATCGTTCGTATAGAAATGGCTAAGTTAGTAATTGGAGATGAATTACCTTATTCTTTTGGTGAAAGTAGGAATGTAGCGACCTTTGCACAAACCACATTAAACCCCCATTATAACAAATTCCTAGGAATGTAGTAAAGGACGATTGTAAATTAGTTTACAATGAGGCTACGGATTTTTTTAGTAGCAACACTTACGTCACTAATCACTAGAGTTTCTTTGACATCAGATGGGTGGGTAGGAGTGAATGGCATACCAATAATGTGTGTAACATGTCATTGGATAGATTCCGATTGGCTACTTCAAAAGAGGATAATTTCATTCGGATTTGTTAGGTACCCACATAAGGGTGAAATAATTGCCACACATATTATGGAAGCATGTAACAATTTTGGTATTTTTGATAAAATTTTTGATATTGATTTTGATAACGCCTCTAATAATACTAAGGCAATTGTTAGTTTACTAATTACACTTAATCCTTTAGAATCGAATTTTTTTTATATTAGGTGTGCTTATCATATTTTAAATCTTTGGGTACAAGATTCACTTCAATATGGACACGATAAAATAGAGGAATGAGAAATTGTTCATTTTATTACGCTGAGTGGTCCAATATATCAAACTTTTCATGATTGGTGTCAACTTAGGAAAATTGTATTTAAACGTTATCCTAAAGATGTTAGACATCGTTGAAATTCTATTTTTGACTTATTAGGTGTTGTTTTTCACTATCATTTTAATCTTAGAGAATTTTGTATTGCAATGGGTATGCAAGATTGTATGTTAGATGATGACTAGGTTTGCCCGTGGACACGTGCCTACGGCACATTTTCGAAAACGGTGCAGTATATAAAAATCCCTATAAAAAGTTAAATATATTTACGTCTTCATGAAGAATGATTTATATAGACGTGTATTTGGAAGTAGACATTGATGTACTCTGAATTAAGTTGTTTATTGGTTTATATCTTGCAGGATCATTTGTCAGAAGCTCGAGATTGAAAAAGAGTACTGTGAATCTACAATAATAGTGGATCAAAATCACTTGCTATGTATGACTTCATCATAAGATATTTCATATTTGATTTGTAGCCTGCCACAAGTAGCAATTCGGTTGCTAATGTAGTTATCGCCTCAAACTGCATTGGTTAATTTTTCATTGTCATATTTTTATATGGTTAACCATGTATGATTTTAGAAGAGACTCCAAAAAATAGATTACTGATCATTTAACACCCGTAATTGTTTGTGGCTTTTGGACGATGCTCCAAAAAATAGATTTAATAATAATATGGATCAAGACATAGTATCATGGCCAGCCAAAAAGCACACCTAGCAAGAAACAAATAAAAAAATATATATATATATATATTTGGATCATGAACGGTGAGTCTAAACTCCCCGCGTTCCATTAATAAGCTTTTAACAAAATATACAACCAAAATAAGAGCGTGCAGTTGACAACTCCTAACAGTGGAGCATGACCATATATATATATATATTTGGATCATGAACGGTGAGTCTAAACTCCCCACGTTCCATTAATAATCTTTTAACAAAACATACAACCAAAATAAGAGTGTGCAGTTGACAACTCCTAACAGTGGAGCATGACCCTACAGTACCCCTACAAAAAAGAGAACCACCCAATACAAAAGTTCCCTCAACCAAAAAAACATAATATACAATATTTACAAAAATCTGTTCATAGCAAAACCGACCAGACCCAAAAGACCTCAATCCTGAAACTAAGGTAAGCACTCATCTGCAAGCCGATCACTAGCCATCCAGGGTCCCCATCCTGTCCTCGGTCTCCACCTCAACCGTGGATGTATCCACATCTGCATACATATCCTTGCTCTTTTTAGAAATGTCTGCACCTGTCGTTTGAGACCAGAATGTGATATTAGCAATGATCATGTATAATAATTGTTGATGCATGAGGTATTTGTGTTGCGGTGTGAAGATTCTACTATTCCTTTCTAGCCATATTGCCCAACAAATTGACGCTACCCCAATATCCCACATGTCCATATTGCCCTTTTGAACGTTGATATCCCTCCAATTTCTCCATAGACCCTGGACCGTATCCGGAAATGCTCCATAGATACCCAACATGTGCAGCAGTTCCACCCAAATAGGAACCACGTATCGGCAATTAACTAGAAGATGGTTTACCGTTTCATTATCCCTTTTACACATCACACAGTAACCCGGTCCTCGCCATTTTCACCTAACCAAATAAAGTCTATCAATGGCATGGTTTAGATTGTTTTGCATATGATACTCTCTAAAGTCTAGATGTTGTATTCAGTTATGAGTGATGAAGATTTAGTGCAATTTGTACCAGTTAGAAGTAGACTTGTGAAAAACAAGTAAAGGTTTAAGTTGCTTTTAATTCTGGATTAGTGACCAAGATTTAGTTGTAAACTATACTGGTTGGGTATTGACTTATGAAAGTTTGATCTCTCAGTATTGGCAACTTGTTCCGGTGTCCTGGTTTTGAACCTATCTTTCATTTACAACCACTTAATTATGCAATTTTGTCGATGGCATGGTTTAAATTGATTTGATTCTGATACTCTCTCTAAAGACTAGTTGCGCATTCAGGGATATGTGATGTACGAAAGTTTTTTTAAGTGGCTTTACAATGCATTAGATCAAGATGGAAGGCATTGATCATTGCTTTGGATGATTGATTGGTTTTACAAAAATAACAAGGAAATTTATTAAAACAGAAAATCATGTATATCATCTTCAACAAACGACAACCATCTCAGAAGACTTACTGTAATATAATTTCCTTTTTTTGAAGAGGAAATAAAGGTATAGCGCGCGAAGATTTTTACAGTTAAACCTGGCCCCTTGATAAGAAAAAGAGAAGAGTATACGTACTAAGTTGCTATTAGTGTATTAAATTTACATATATCCACAATACAAAGGTAACAGCCAACATGAATTGCCCACTCTCAATGCCAAGGGAGTATGATTTTAATTCTGTACACATCATTTATTCCTGAAGTTTTTTGATAAAATGTGAAGCTTAGAGATCAGTAGACATTGCACGAATCACTCTTTTTAAACAAGCTGACTTGTGATGGTTTAAAATTATGTACTTCTTTAAGCCATGGAAACTTGCAATTTCTTCCTTTTATGCCTGCATCAATTACTAGTATATATTGCTGGGATTCTTTTTAACAAGAATATGTCCATTACACAATCCAAACAACTATTGATACAAGTTAGCAAGCTTGAGAGTTTATCGCATTAATGTACATTAATTGAAACTTCAAATATTAGTACATCTAGTACATACATAATCTTATCCTACAAGGTGTACATGCAAATCAAGTTACAACCCTCACCTCTACCTTTCACACACCCCCCACCCTCTCTCCCCTTCCTCCCCGTCATCAACATAAGCAACCAAGTTGATATACCTCTCTTCCACTTCCCTCCTCTCCCTCCACCTCGCCCGGCACACGACACAACTCACCCCCCTCCTCCCCCTACTCCTCTTCCACCTCCCCAAACACTCCTCATGCACTGAATTCCCGCACTTTGAGCACGTCGCTCTATTATTCTCGCTCCCCTCTTCCCCTCTCTTCAACTCATCCAGACATATTGGACACACCTCTCCCCCCTCATCTTCTTCCTTCTCAATATTCTCTACACAACTATTCCTCTCTGCAAACACTTGATGAAACCGCGCTACCGCCCTTGCATTCGCCATGACATCGGGTGCAGTAGGCAAAGACAGCACGCGGGACAGCTGGCACGGGCGCAATCTTGGATGGTAGAGGGAAGGCTCGTCAAATGGGAGGCCGAGGACACGGAGGAGGATGAAGAGGATGTGCTTGCACGGAGTAGTACGGTCCGGGCATGTGCAAGTTGGGGAAGTGGAAATAGTCACAGTGTAGACATTTGCGGTTGATCCCAGCACGTAAAAGTGTGGGTCAGAGCGGTGGAGGAGAGCGAGGCGGTGGCTCAGCGCCCGGATGATTCGGTCAGTGATGTGTTGGGTCGGGTCGTAGGCTGTTGGTGAGTTTGAGCCAACTGATTCTGCCATTTGTTGTCTAATTCCTAAACTAGTAAGAAGAAATGGTTTGATCCTCTTACTTTCGATCTTTATATATGAGTTCGGAGAAGAATATTGTAGGTAGTGTAGTTTTGTACAAGATGGGAATACCTTGAGTGGTGTACAAGGATTGGTGAGAATGGCAGGAAAGAGAGGGAATGGAGAAGGGTTTAGGTTACCTTGTTTTCAAGTTTGGACTAGCTACATGAAGGTAAACAAGTATTATGGTAGTACATAATTTTTGAAAAAATTAAATATGAATCAGAATGGAGAGGAGAGAGGCTCCTTTAATTTGGGTAGATTACTCAAATCTGGAGTAGTAGTAGGAGAGCAATCCCATGAAGTGTCTTCCTCGATGTGAGCTAGCTCATGAAACTTGCCCTTTTGGTCAAGCAGTCCCTTTTGATCGGTACAACTTTTAGGAGAGGTAACAGGTTTCATGTCCTTCAAGTTAATTATCAACCAACAAATAAATATAAGAATGATTGAATTCGAATTTAAGATAAGTTCATGTATATGCATTGAATTATTACCTGGGTGAATATGACTGAGGCTTCAACTGGCTCCTTGCTCTGGATTATGACCATTGCTTCTTCCTGCACACCAAAAAAAAAAAAAAAGGGAATTATATATCCCGATCAATCTGCAAGAACTATCACTTTTAATTAGGAACATGTATGAATTGTATGTGTTTACCCTAGCATTGTGCAGTTCACCTTCATTGAGGGTTTTGGGCTCCATGTCAATCGAGCAGCCGATGCGCTCCATCGCTCGCTATCTACATTCCAACATAAAATTTTCAGTCAAAAACTATAAAAGATGAGTTTCTTTTATACAGGGTAATGGCTGATAGGATCACAGATGAAAATTGACTTTCCAGTCTCATAAAATGAAGAAAAAGATGGAAATGTTATGGAGATTCACGGATGAATTCTTTACTGCCTCTATTTTTCGGAGACCCCGTGGGTGTTCTTCCTATCTCATGCTGAGACTTGTATTGTAAACAGGGACACTCACATGTATTAATTGACACAGTTAGGGGTTGCAAGTTGCAAAGCTTGTGGGGGAAATTAAGAGGATTACCTTCAGATGAAGGATCATGCAGGAAACTGCTTTAGGAAGCGCTTTAGATGCAATCCAGTAACACCTAGTGTTAGGTTTTATATCTTGCATACTTATTCGGTGTGAGAAGAAGATGGTGATACAAGTAGAGGGTTCGAAGCGAAGGATCAAAGAGAAGAAGAAACAGTAGTAGCCAACGGAGAAAGGGACGGTCAACTGTGCGGTTGACCGACACCTTCTCGGGTTGATGGTCGGGGAGTTGCGGTCAACTGTAGGGATGGCAACTGGGCCGGGTCAACCGGCGACCCACCCGCGACCCGGCCAGCCAACCCGGCCCGGTTAGCTACTTGGCGGGTTCGGGTCGAACCCGGTGAACAGTACCGGGTCGACCCGGGTCGCAATTAACGTGAATTGAACTCGCGAAACCCGGCCCACGAACCCGGCCAAACTCGCGAATTCAACCCGCCAACCCGCGGGTCGACCCGCGGGTTCCGACCTGTTCGACCCGTACGGGTCGAACGTTCGACCCGTGACGGGTCGACCGTTGACCCGCGGGTCGAACGGTCGAAAAATCCGCTGATTCTGCTGTCTCCACAGAGCCGTTCGGAACTGCGCTTTGAGCCGTTGGTTTGTTTTTTTTTTGTTTTTTTTATTTTTTCCCACATATTTAGCCTATAAATATCCCCAAAAATCTCATAAAAAATCACACCTCACTCTCTTACTCTCTCTACTATTATACATCATTTGTAAAGAATTTTTCAACAATTGTAGTATTCATCAAACAAGTCTAAAAGGAGGCATATACACGATCAAATTTCGGTCATATCGGAATCAAAATTCAACGTCTTCAACGTCTTCAACTCTCTTCAACCCTCGTCAAATCTACTTCAACCTCTCCTCAACTCTTCAATTGCGGAATCGGCAAAGCGCTCCTCCATCTTTTCTATTCTATTCTTATTTTCACGGTTTTTTTTACAAACGCGTATTCCACGGTGAACGGTATCAAAATTTCTCTGTCTTTCTCGTTAAATTTTTTTTGCGTTGTAGTTAAAATTATTGTTCGTTTTTTGAACTTCTCTATCTCAACCCTCTTGTTTTGTAGATTTTTTTTGTATAATTCACCGCTCCTACATTGTATATTTTTTTTACATACTTTAGTACATTACTATATTATGTCTAGATCACGCGGTAGCAGTCGTAGCGGACAAGATTCCTCCTCCTCTTCACGTAGGCCACCAATTGTCCCAACTAGTGAGCCCACCCAAGAATACCATGATCCTACTATGGAACAATGGGGTACATACGACGAGGTTGTAGGTGACATACAATTAGAAGAAGAACAACAACAACAACAAACCGAAACCACACAAACCCGTAGTAGTAGGAAAAGTAGAGGAGAAACTAGCGATTGACATAAGTTTTATGATTATATCCTGGACGAATATACTCCGGGTATAGGTTTGAAAGTTTGTAAAACATGTAGTAAAATATACAAATTCAAGAGGGGTGACGGCACCGGTACAATTAGTAGGCACATCCAACATAATCATAAAGAACTTCTTGATCAAATACAAGGCCAACAAAAAATCAACCCTAGGACCGGTCAAGTTGATAGCCACCCTTATGATCCCGAACTTGTTCATCGGGAAATGGCCCGATTAGTCATTAAGAAAGAGTTACCATTTTCCTATCCCGAGAGTAGGAACTTGGAAAATTTTAATCAAACGGCCTTAAACCCTCATTTTAAAAGAATTCCGAGAAATACTTGCAAATCGGATTGTTTTAAAATGTACATTTAAATGAAGGACGCTTTGATTGCAATTTTATGGAGTTTAACTTGTAGGGTTAGTTTAACTTCGGATTGTTGGACGGGTGTCAACAATATTCCAACGATGGGAATAACCTGTCATTGGATCGACAATGATTGGATTCTTCAAAAAAGAATCATATCACTTGCGGCGTTGCCGTATCCCCAAAGTGGCGCTGAAATAGTAAACCGTATATTAGAAATTTGTAATGTTTTTCATATTCGCGATAAAATTATGGCTATTAGTTTTGATAATGCATCTAACAACAATGTAGCAATTACTACTTTAAAATCTGTATTAAACCCTCCATCTGACAATATTTTTCATGTTAGATATGCACGTCATATTATAAATTTATGTGTTCAAGATGCATTAAAAATAGCTGATCCATATATACATAAAATTAGAAATTGTGTACATTTCATTGCATTAAGTTCAAGCATTTTTCAAGAATGGAAAGCTTGGTGTAGGGTTAGAAATGTTCCTTTTAGAAGATTTCCAAAGGATGTTAGACACCGATGGAATTCTACTTTTGATTTACTAAATGTTGTCACCGAATATAAAGCAGTTGTAAATGATTTTTGTATCGCAAAAAATATGCAGAATTTTGAAATGACTCCCCCCGATTGGTTTTTTGCCGAATCTTTGTTGAAATTTTTAGAACCTTTTAAAACTGCAACTTTAAAATTTTCAAAAACATATGAATCTACTTCTAGTAGCATTTTTATTGAATTAGTTAGCATGATGCAAATATTTAACGAAATGTTAAATGATCCCTATATTAGTGACCTTGTAAAACCTGCATTTCAAAAAATTTTGAAGTATTATTTTCCTCCTCCTATGTTGATTTGTATTGCTACTGTTATGGATCCTCGTATCAAATTAGAAGGTATGAAGAATTTGATAGAAATATTTTTTGGATATTTAGAGGTAAATGTAGAATTAACAATTTTTAGTTTAGTTTGAATCTACGTTAAATAACTTGTATGATTCTTATGATAGACGTTTTGCTTCTAGTAGTACAACTTCTGTAGTTAGTTCTTATTCTGGTAGTTCTAAAGGTAAGGGTAAAAGTAGAATTGGTGATAGAACATTTAGTTTACTTGAACAAATTCAATCTAAAAAACCTAGGACTAATCAACCAAATGAATTAAATTGGTATAACCAACAAGATTCTGAGCCTACTATTTCTCCACTAGATATTTTACAATGGTGGAAAGAACATGAACACACTTTTAGTATTCTGTCAATTATGACTATATGCGGTCGACCGTCCACGACGCTGATGGATTTTTTGGGTGCGGGTTTGTTGATTCGATTGAAGCCCACTTTGTCTTCTGATTAGATCGTATGGTTCTAATTGTATGTTTATCTCTTCAGTTTACATCGGATGGCTATTGTATCAAGATATCTAAACTAGGGTTTCTCTAGATCTATAAATACAATGTAAACGGCCCCTAGAACAATATAATTCTATGAGTGCGGAATAGAAGAAGAGAGTACTTCATATAAGAGGGTGAGAGAGTTTCTCCATTATAAGCAGCAACCAAGTTCTAGTTAGGCTTGAGAGAGGGTCAGGATGAGAATTGTAATATTTTTGTATCCTCTCTAGTTGAAATAACATCTCGGTTCTTCCTCCCCCGGATTAAGGCAAAAACCCCAACTGGGACAATTCTTGTGTGCTTTTTATGACTGGTGCGATCTAGTTTTGTTTGGTGGTTTGTGTTGATTGTGTCGAAGACTCAACAATATCCTCAGTTTTCCTAACAAGTGGTATCAGAGCAATCAGGTTCGTGGGTTTTTTCGAGTTCCTTGGAGGAGATGAAAGATTAAAAAAATGAAGATTAAGCGGTTTGACGGTAAGATCAACTTCAATCTATGGAAGGTGGAAATGTATAATGTTTTGGTTCAGAAGGAATTGCACCTTGCCTTAGAAGAGAAGAAGCGAACCAACATGAAGCAGGAGAAGTGGGATGAGATTTGTTTGAAGGCCTTAAGTTTAATCCAGTTGCAATTGGTGGACGAAGTCAAGTGTGATATTCTTGAGGAGAAAAGTGCGATGAGTCTATGGACGAGACTCAAACCTGACTACTCGGGTCGTCGTTGCTAGATCAGATGTATTGGAAGAGGAAGCTGTTTATGTTCTCAATGAAGGAAGGTACCCATCTTCAAGTCTTATTGTGGAGTTCAATAAGGTAATATCTGAACTAAAGGCGATTAACGCTGATGGTCTTAGCAAAGAGGATAAAGCTTTCAACTTGGTTTATTCACTGTCAACTTCTTATGATCACTTGATAACTACCATGTTACATGGAAAATCAGCCAAGGAGACATTTACAGTAGCCGGGGTGATTAAGGGTCTGAAGAAAGATGAACTAAGAAAGGAGACTTATAAAGGAGGGTCTATTTCTACATGGTGTTTTGCGGTGGATGGTGATACTTCAATTGGAAGGGATGCGGCACACAAGGATAAGATTCATTGCCACTAATTTAGAGGAGTTCGGAATTACAAGAGAGACTGTTGCGAGTGGTTGAGTCAGAAGAGTGGTACTAAAGAAAGGGAACAAGCTCATATAGTCAGTGCAACTGAGTCAGGTAATAATGATGATTATTGTCTTCTTGTTTCAAGTTCTTCAGATGTGGATTCAAGTTGGTATCTTGATTCGGGTAGTTCTTTTCATATTTGCTCTACTTACAAGTCGTCAATAGGTCGTAGTATGGGAACGGTGAGTGGTGAGATTTGTAGTGGGTGAGGGAATAGTTGAATTGGAGATGCCAAATGGTAAAGGGTTCACACTGGAAGAGGTCATGCATATTCTTTCAATACAGCAGAATCTGATATCCTTGGGGACTCTTGATGCTCGTGGCTGTAGGTACACAGTTCGAGGTGGAGTTTTGACAGTTTGGGATAGTCGTCGTAAGGTAATGAAGGGTAAGAGGGGAATTGGGCAAGGTCAGCACAACCTCTACCAGCTTTGTGAGAGCAAGAAAACTCGGCCGAGTGTATAGAAGCCCATTGTTCCTAAAACATCATCTAGTAAGCCGTCACTAGAATTACAGAATCGAGACTGCAATGTTCGAATACCGTTGAAAGGTGGAGAGAGCCTTAATGTAGGTGGAGTTCGTGTGGAGGGTGGCACCTCCATGATTACATCTATAGGGGTGTGCCCTTGAGGGGGCATACAGCTGGAGGAAAGCAGGTGGAGGTTTGTTCAACTAGTAGGAGAAGCCATAGAAACGTGTTGTTTACAAAGCAGAGAAGAAAGGTCTAGAAGAGTTTTAAATCATACAGGTATGGATTCATGAGTATGCAATCCAATATGAAGATTGTTGGATTTTATGTCTTGCATACTTATTCGGTGTGAAGAGAAGATGGTGATACAAGTATAGGGTTCGAAGCGAAGGATCAAAGAGAAGGAGAAATAGTCAGCAGCATTAGCAGACAACAGAGAAATGGATGGTCGACTGTGCGGTCTACCGACACCTTCTGGGGTTGATGGTCTAAGAGTTGCGGTCGACCGTCCGCGGCGCTGATGGATTTTTTGGGTGTGGGTTTGTTGATTCGATTGAAGCTCACTTCGTCTTCTGTCGTACGGCTCTAATTGTGTGTTTATCTCTTCAGTATACTCTGGATGGCTATTGTCAAATTTTCTAAATTAGGGTTTCTCTAGATTTATAAATACAATGTAAACGGTCCCTAGAACAATATGATTCTATTGAGTGCCAAATAGAAGAAGGTTGTACTGCATTTGAGAGGGTGAGAGTTTTTCTATTGTAAGAAGCAACCAAGTTTCAGTTAGATTTGAGAGGGGGTCGTTGTGAGAATTGTAATTTTCTTGTATCTTCTCTAGTTGAAATAACATTTCGGTTCTTCCTTCTCCGGATTAAGATAAAAGCCCCAACCGGGATGATTCTTGTGTGCTTTGTGTGATTGATGCGATCTATTTTTGCTTGCTGGTTTGTGTTGATTGTGTCGAAGACTCAATAATATCCTCAATTTTTCTAACACCTAGAATCCTTTATTTTTCGGTTTAGAAAATGTATTCTTAGCATCATCCACATTGCCGGAGTTACAACAACTGCAACAAGACAATCCTCTTCGCTAGTGAACCTGCTTGCGTTCTTAGTATTTTGCAAACACCCTAAGTAGTATTTTTTTTTTTGAGTAAGCGGATAGAGTCGTGAGACTCCAGCCGAAGATTTTATTTAGAGGTAAATAAACAATTGCGAGAGTACATAACACAAACGAAAATTTTACAAGGAGTAAAATTGAAAAAAGGAATACAAAAAATAAAGTCCACAAATTACAGAACCGTAGGCAATGTCAGACATTGCCAAAACAACACACGAAAATCTCAGCACTCTAAAACGTCTCAAATGCTTCGATGACGGCCAGGAAAAATGGAAGAGGAGGTACGAGTTGGTCAACAAAGACAGGACCAGACCAGCGAGAGAGAACCACAGAGCCATTCAAGTGATCACAGCGCTCCCAAAGCGCCTGGACATCAACGAAACCAAATCCCCAAACAACCTGGAGCACAAAATACCTCAAGACAGGCCAAACTAAACACCCAGGGAAAGCCACCAGTAGAAAGGCCAAATAAACACCCAGGCCAGACCAAAAGCCTCTCAACAAGAAACAAAGTGACAACGAAAAAACACCCAAGCCAGACCTCCATCTAAACCAGCTTCAAACGCCACCATCGCGCCCACCAAAGGGCTGCGGCACCCTCAGCTAACACCGAGCGACAAACCCCAGGGCAAAAGAACGCAGAGCACGGGGAATAGAGCCTCGCAAGACATATCAGTGCGCAGCAGTAGAACACCCTAAATAGTATTAAAACAGACATTCAGTCACCACTTACAGAATCGATCCCAAAGTTGACCAGAGCTATCACAATCAATGCTTATCTTAGTGACCAAGTGCAGAGGTCTCGCTCTTCTAAAAAATAGTTCTACAATGTGAGTATCCCAAAAAACAATACCAAGTAATACTATCTTTGTAACACAACATTATTCGTTGTTATAAACAATCCTACATCATCTGATTCAATCATTGTCATTGGCAAATAATTGAAATGCACATCTGAGCTTAACCTTTTCTTTTACAAATATGTTATGGTTTTCTCCTTCCTATTATGGTTTCCTTTCTTCCTTCCTTTCTCCATTCTGTTCTTTTCTTTCTTCTGTCTTCTTCTATCTTATCACAATGATATTCGTGTCCATAGGATTTATTGTTATACATTAGCAGCATTTCTTGCTCGCTGCCTCTAAACTATATTCCTGCCCAGCAATTGCTGATTTAAAGTAGGCACGAATACAAGCATAAACAAAAAATAAACGGAATAAGAAAATTAAGTATATTTTTTTTTTGATAAAAGGATGGAATCCTAAGGAATTCCAGCCAACCAAAATATTATAAAAACTAGAGCAAGTAATAACATCCAGCAAAAAGCACAATTTGGTGCAAAAGAAGCATTAAGCTTCATAACAAAAAGCAACCTGAAAGCTAAGAGTGGCAAAGAGTATCAGAAATCAAAATAAAGACCAATACAGACAGCAGCCAGATGGTCGGGAGCTTGGATTGTGGGGGGAGATTTCAATATTACTAGATTTGCATTCGAGCACAGAGGAAGAGGCTCGAGCGATAGACACAGAGAAGAATTCAATAGGGTGATAACGGAGTTGGAGTTGATCGATATCCCTATTAATGACAGACTATTTACCTAGTCAAATATGCAAGCGTCTCCGATCATGGCCAAGTTGGACAGGGTCCTAGTTTCGATGGATTTGGAGGCTAAATTCCCACTGGCAAGTGCTAGATCTATTCCTAGACCTACGTCGGATCATACCCCGGTCCTACTTGATGCTGGGGTTCAGGGATCTCAAAGGCAGAGGAAGTTCAGATTTGAAAAGGCATGGCTAGAAATCCAGGGCTTTCACCACATGGTGATGGAAAACTGGGCGCTCCCAACTACTGGATTGGACGCAGCAATTCGATGGTGTCAAAAAATCCGTAGATTGCGAAAGAGGCTGCGTAGATGGAATCGGTCTAGATTCTCGACGATCTGGCGTGCAAAATATTCCTTTTTGGAAGAAATTGATGAGCTAGAGAGATTGGAAGAAACGAGAGTACTGACACAAGACGAAAAACAGGCTACTAGAACTCAGAGGAAATATTGACAATCTTTACAAGCTGGAGTAGATCAAATGGCAACAGAGGTTAAGGATTTCGTGGCTCAAAGAGGGAGACGCGAATACGGCCTTCTTCCACCGAGTGGCAAGCACAAGACATAGATTCAATCTAGTCCTGTTAATACAAACGGAAACGGGAACATCCCACGATGAAAATGTGATTTTCAAAGCCTTTCATGACTACTACAAGGGCCTCTTCGGAAAGAAGAATGACTTCCGGACCCCACTTAGGGACAATTTCTGGCATGCCCACCAGAATGAGTCAGCTAATTTGCTATCCACATTGGAAGCACCTTTTTCGGAAACGGAAGTGAAAAAGGCCATCACTCATATGGGAGCAGAGAAGTCGCCTGGGCCAGACGGCTTCCCAATGATGTTTTACCAAGTTTTCTGGGAAGAAATAAAAGGAGATATTATGGCTTTGATGGATGAATTCTTCAACAACAACCTCAGGCTGGGTATGTTCAATTTTTTCGGAAGTGGTTCTGATACCTAAACGGGTGGAGTCTACTTGGGTGGGGGATTTTAGACCTATTAGCCACATAAACTGCTCGGTGAAGGTCATCACAAAGGTCCTGGCCATCCGTCTAGGAAACATAATGGATAGTTTAATCAGCAAAACCCAGTCTGGGTTCATCAAGGGTAGATGTATCCTGGACTAGTGGCCACCGCTGAACAAGTTATTCACCACTGCCACACGGACAATTCTAAGAGTTTCCTCCTCAAACTGGACTTTGAAAAAGCATATGATTCCGTCGACTGGGATTGCTTGCCGGAAGCTCTCAGAGGGAGAGGCTTCGGGGTTAAATGGATCAGGTGGATCAAACAATATTTATACACTAGTAAAACGACAATCTCGATTAATGGGAAGCCGGGACTACCGTTTTCTTGTAAGAAGGGTCTTCGGCGAGGGGATCCGCTATCACCTCTTCTATTCACTATCGTAGGAGACGTTCTGAGGGGCATGCTCGAGAACTGTAGGAGGAATGGTTGGATTAAACCAGTGGCTAGCAGCATGCTGATGACACCCTCCTCTTTGGTAACGGGAACATGTCAGAAATAGTTTGCTTTAAAGGGGCCCTCTACTGTTTCGAAGCCTGGTCAGGTCTCAGGATTAATTTTCACAAGAGTGCTTTGATTCTGATTGCACTTTCAGATGTAGAAGCACAGGACCATGCTACCATACTGAATTGTATGAAAGACAATTTTCCAATCAAATATTTAGGTCTGCCACTCAGACCAGGGAAGCTTACCAAGACGGACTGGCTACCTATCATAGATAGGGTAGAGGAAAGATTGTCTGGATGGAAAGGAAAGTTGCTTTCCCTCGGGGGTAGAGTGGTCCTCATCAACTCGGTGTTGTCTAATCTGCTCATTTACTACATATCGTTCTTTGAGCTACCTAAGTGGGTGATCCAAAGGATTGACGGAATCCGAAAATGATTTCTCTGGAAAGGGGCGGACTCAAATAGGGGAGATACCACCTGATAAAGTGGGGTATTGCATGCATGAAGAAGAAACATGGAGGGCTAGGCATCATCGACTTGAGAGACATGAACCTTGCCCTACTGGGAAAATGATGGTGGAAGGTCTTCCACCACAGCGGGGAAGGATGGCAGGAATTCATTCAACCATACCTTAGGGGGAAAAGTACGAGAAGTTTAGGCTTCCGGGTAGGGTTTAAGGTTTCTCACTTCTGGAAAGGGATTGCCAAAGCAAGCGGGCCTTTCAACTCAACAGTTACATCGACTATTGGGAATGGACGGTCCACCAGATTCTGGTGGGACAAATGGTGTGGTGCCCATACCCTTAAAGAGTCTTTCCCAGATTTGTATGAGAAAACAACTCGTCCGAATATAGCGGTGGCCAAGACATGGAAGAGGGGCAATTGGAAGCCACCTTTCCGAGGACTTCTTAGCCCGGGGTTACAGCAGCGACTGAATGAAATGCAAATACACATTACACGGAATGGAGCTATGTGCGCTCAAGGCCCAGACCAGATGCGCTGGGGACTATAGACCAAAGGATCTTTCACTGTTAGGTCTCTGTATCATCACATTCACTATCGAGGATGTAGACCCAGTTGGGCACAGGTGTTATGGAAAGCTAAAATGCCCCTTAAAGTCAGGGTCTTCCTCTGGCTAGTGCTCAATAATGCAATCCTCACGAAATGAAGGATGCTTGGTACATAGCCATTACGGAAACTACTTGGGTGTTATGGCTAGACAGAAATAATTTTTATTTTCGTACTTCATGTAATAGTATTTCTAGTAATCTTACTCATATTATGCAATTTATTTTCTTTTGGGCCACACTGCTTCTACAGGAGAAAGATGGAGGATTGCTAGAGTTTTCCAGGTGGAGGAATTCGATGATGAAGAGGTTGAGTTTGGACTGACGCTGGACTGAGGGGTAGCCCCCCCTCCCCCCCGATACTTACAGGGCACATGACACATTTGGGAAGCCCACTGTCTGCAGCTAGCTATATTTTGTGTTTTGTTTAGGCTATTGTTCCTTGGGTTGTACTTTTGTACTTTTGGTTGGACCCACCCCCCAGGGTAATGTTGGGGGATTATGTTCTACTTTCTGCACTGTTACTTTTTGTATTTCTCCCTCGGTACGCCAGGGTTATTTTATTAACTTCTTATTAATGAAACATGATGGCGTTATTCCACCTTTTCCCTAAAAAAAACAGATTAAGGATCCAGTACTACAACAGGGCACCCTTCTTGATTAACACCACGTTCATAGGCAGATTGAAAAGAAGACACCATTAGGATACCCATAATGTATTCCTGATCATGGGGCGACATAGAAGAAATGGTGTCCAAAGTAGATGAAATCGGATCAACCTCAATATGGACTTCCTTTTGAACAGAAGCAGCAACAGACACATCAGGACCAGCAGTAGGGATATCACCAGACACAGACCCATTCGCGGAGGTAAAAAATGGAGGTAAGACAGAATCAACAACAGGAGAATCAACTACCTAAAAAATATCCACAAATACGTCATCAGAAGGGGCATTGTAAATATGAGCATTGTCATGACCAGCCATAACAGGAAGTTGAACAGTATCCAGAGTAGCAGAAGCAGAGACCCCCAACTGAGAAGAAGAAGCACCTGTAACAGAAAAATCATGAACAAAATTTTGAATAGCAAACTTAATAGGGTTTAAATCAACAAGATGCTTCTTAGAATGGGGGAGGATTTCCGATCAAAGAGAACAAAACTATAAATTGGAGTTAAGAATAGAAATAATATCAGAGCATTTTTTTGTGAAAATCCTATTATTCCTTTATTTCCAAATAACCCAAATAATAGCCATCATAAGAATGTCCGAAAGTAAACGTAACTTAGGCTTGATTCTTTTTTTCCTCCAGATGCTCCACCAAGATTTAATAGAGGGAGGATACCCTTTAATATTCCAAGCACCCTTTAAAATAATCCAAACATTTTTCACAAAAGGGCATTTAATGAAAAGATGAAAAGCATTTTCAGAACCATGAGAACAAAGAACACATTTTTGTCTCAAGGCTAAGCTCTTTTTATTAAGATTGCCAATAGTAAGTAACTTATTATTGATAGCAAGCCAAACTAGAATCCTTACTTTTAAAGGAGCAATATTCTGCCAGATAATTTTATAGAAAGGACATAAAACTCTACCCGAATTAAGAAATTTGTAAAAGGATTTAACAGTGAAGGAGCCAGAAGAAGACCATCTCCATTTATAATTATTTCTAATTGACCAATTATAGTTGCTGATAAGATGAATAAGTTCTTCAAATTCATGGGATTGGGAAGTATAAAGAGACCTTCTAAAAGTGATGTTCCAAACTTTACCATAAAAGTTAGAATGATAAAGAGAGAAGACAGTCACATTGGGGTTAGAAGCAATTTTAAACAGAGAAGGGACAGCAGAAGCAAGAGAGCAATTTCCAATCCAAAAATTAGTCCAAAATCTAACAGTTTTACCATCCCCACAATTTTTTTGGATACCAAAGCCTCAGCAGTTTTCCAAATTCCCCTCTAGAAAGAAGAAGAAATAGAAGGGGGTTTACCATTGAAATCCCAGATGTTTCTACGTCTGAAATATTTGTGCTTAATGATTCTAATCCAAGTAAGGTTCTCAACATTGATACTCTTCCATAACCATTTGCCTAGAAGAGCAAAGTTATGATTGCGTAAATTAATAATACCTAGCCCCCTTTCATATTTATCCATGCAAACTCTCTTCCAATTCATCAAGCATTTACCACAATCAGAGGTAGAAGATCCAGTCCAGAAGAATTTCCTTATAATAATATCAATTTTCTTGATAACCCAAGCAGGGATATAAAAATAAGAAAGTAGATATAGAGGAATACAAGAAAGAACTGAGTTGATAAGATTCAATCACCACCCCTAGATAAAGATCTACCAGCCCAAGAACTGAGTCTTTTCTCAATTTTTTCAATGATAGGAAACCAATCAGATTTATGAAGGATACAAATTGTAAGAGGAATATCCAGATAAGAAAGAGGAAAGTTACCTCTAGGGCAATTGAAAAAGGTAGAAGCTTCTAACTGCCTAAAAGAATCACCACCAAGCCAAATAGTGGAAGATTTAGAAAAATTGATCTTCATACCAGAGATACTTTCAAAACAGTAAAGTATCAACTTAAGATTCCTTAATTTAATACCATCACAATCTATATAAATAAATTACAAAGAAAGCTATCAAGTGGCTCTCATTCAATCTTCTCTAAAACCAATGGCCTAGATTGATTCTCACAAAACATATTTTCCCGTCCAAAATTTCAAACTCCAAAATTAAAATTTTCCCCCCTAAACTAAAAAACTCATTACTTTATTACTATCTCTCTCTTCTCTCTTCACTTTTTCATATTTCTCTCTTTCTCTCTCTCCCTCTCTCTCTCCCATTTTTTCTTAACTTACTTAGAAATTCAGATTTTAAGATTTCAGGTTTGTAAAATTTTCAGAATTTTTTTGTTTTTTTTATTGCACATGTTATATTGAAAATAGCAAATATTTCTTCAACAGTTAAATTTCATCATTTATAATTATTTTTGAACATATACTAATAAAAACATGGACTTTTATTTACAACTAATTATTGTCATACTATTCAAACTTGAACTACATAATTGTTGTTTTGCTGTTTATAGGCTTTTCGTGTGTTGTATCGTTCCGAAGACGTGCCGTAGGCACGTCTCCACGGGCAAATCTAGTAAGAGAATAAAATGGTATCATCAGCATATTACAAGTTAAGAATCCCTCTAAATGAAGGAAAGCTACCCAGACCTTCGTTAAGGCCATTATCCCAGGATAAAGTTAGCGTTCTATTGAAAACATCAGCAATGAGAACAAAAAGAAGAGGGGAAATAGGATCACCTTGGCGCAAGCCACGTTTACAAGTGAATTTCTTACCTTCAACATTATTAACAATGACTGAAGAAATGCCAGAAGAAAGACTACAGAGGATCCAGTTAATCCAAGTGTCACCAAAACCTCTAGCTTTTAACACAAGAACAAGAAAATTCCAATTAACTCTATCATAAGCATTTTCAAAATCAAGCTTTAATTGTAGAGCCCCATATTTTCAAATATTATTTTAATTATTTGAAAATGAATTTAAATGATTTTTGGAGATTTAATTAATATTTTCTAAGAAATTTATCTTTTGTACACGTGCGAAACACGTGCAAATGACTTTTTAGAAGTTTGAAAATTAAGATTTCTTTATGAAAAATCATTATTTATTATTTGGGATTTATTTAGTATTTTTCCAGATTTTTCTGGAATTAATTGATACTATTTGCAATTTTTGAGAAAAGAAGGACTTATTTGCAAAATTGACACTTTTCAAGGGTTGAAATGCAAAATGGGTATTCTGGACGTTTTTGAGCAGTATTGGCTGAAGTTTAAAGGTATATTTTCTATTAGATCCTAATTTAAAGGAGTTTTATTGAATTTACAAGAATAATGGATATATATATGAAAGTTGTGTTCTTGAAAGGATTGTTTTGCAAAGAGTGGTAAAACCCTAATATTTTTATCCGGCATATATAAGGGATTTTTTATTCCCAGCCGTCATTGGGAGAATATTCAGATTTTGAGATTTTGTTTGAGGAGCGAGAAGAAACTTTTGGATCTAGCAAGGAGAAGAGCTTTTGTGGATTTTTCTTCAAAACAAGGTGAGTGGTTTGTTTTTGTTTTGCTTGTTTGTTTTGTTGTTTGATTGATGAATGACGTGAGATACTTTGTTGCACTTTGTTTGAGATCGGTATGATGTTATTTTGTTTGTCTCATTGTGTGCATGATGTAGATCCTTTATTTTAATATGGATTATGAGAACTCTTATTGATATTGGACCATGTATGAGAAATTATCAAGATTTATTGAGGAAATATTGATCTATGGAATCGTATTGTTGGAAAGCATGATTGAGAATTGAATAGTTTGTGATCAGGTGATAGACATCTAGATCTTATGATTTTTAATTCAGAATTTGTTTATGAGTTGAGAAAGAAATCTTGTTGAGAAACCCTAATGGGAGATTTGTGGGATAGATCTTGAGAAGTTGAGATTTGAGGAAATGATTGATGAGTAATGTATTCGTATTGGTGATTATTTGAGAGTTATCATTGGCTTGTGGACGAACTATTGATTGAAAAATAATGAACCATGATTCTTTAGAAATCTTCAGATTGATTTTGTATTCAGACCTAGTTTTGATAACTGTAGGCCGACAGTCGACTGGCCTATCGTACAGTCGACTGGTCCGACGCTACTTATTGTCATCAGTCTTTTGAGAATTGTTCGGGACAGTCGACCTAGACTATTGTCAGTCGACTGGTCTGCTGATTGTAAGTTTGTTCAGTCCTTTCTGGACAGTCGACCTATGAACCTTTCAGTCGACTTAAGTACTTAGACTATATTTTTGAGAATTTTTGTGATTTGTCTCGGGGCAGTCGACTGATGACTTTCCCTAGTCGACTGATATTGCCTTAGATTATTTTTGTGAAATTCTGGAGAATCGTCCTCTGGACAGTCGACTTACCTCAGCATGAGTCGACTGGCACTGAGGGATCTGTACGTTTGATTTGAGATCTTTGTTCAGTCTTTGATATTTGTTCAGTATTTGATTTTGAGATATTTGTTCAGTATTTGATTGTGAGATATTCTTTAAGAATATGATTTTGAGATATTCAGTTAAGCCACTCGGTTAGTGGGATTTTTGTTCAGATATTTGTTTTGAGTCTCTAGAGGTACGTGACCCTAGTATACCGGTGTTGAGTTATTTGTTGAGGCCCATTAAGGCGAATTTTCAGTTAATCATATTTTTAGTCCGGTGGGGTACACTACTCTAGGAGATTTTGTTCAGTAACCCAAATTTATAAGGACAGGCATTAGTAGTGTCATGACGAAGGGGAACATGAGTTATGCACCTCAGTAAGACTTTAGATGTGAGACTTAATCTCCTGAATTATCCAAGCAGTTAACTTGAGATGTGGGATTTATCTCCTGAATTATCCAGGTAGTTAACCTGAGATGTGAGGTATATCTCCTGAATTATCCAAGTAATTATCTTGAGATGTGGGATTGAACTCCTGAATTATCAAGGTCGAGGCGACGCTTTTGTGGTATTCTTGTGATGATGAGACTGTGTTTAGATGTGGGAAGATCTCCTGAATTATCCAGGGAAATACCTGAGATGTGGGATCTATCTCCTGAATGATCAAGCATGGGCAAATTATCATAGTTTATCCTCATCTCTTAGTAGTCATCGTTGTCAGCATATAGCACTTGTGTTTTATTGGCTCATCTTTATGCATTCGGATTTCCTGCTTTCACATTTGACTTTTGGATTTGGATATCACTTGTTGTCACATTTCATGCTATTTCACACTTTACATTTTTGGTTACCTTTGGTTGGATACTATGTTATAAGTTCATTTATATTTGCTATTTGATTTTTATGCCACTCACACCATTTATGGCTGACCCCTTTAGTTTGGGGGTTAGGGTTCAACTCTAGCCTCACTTGTTGCAGGTTATTGCTTAGAGTGGGAGAATGGATGCTTGAGTTAGTAGCTTTTGGATAAATGGACTATTTAGTGTTCAGTGTTGAGTTGTAAAGACTTGTTGAGTTAATTTGAGTTGTTTAGTCTTCCGCTGTGATTTGTAAAAGTTTTGTTGTAATAAATGTTGAAAATTCTAGTGGTGTTTAGTAGTGTTTATTGTTATATTGAAGTGGATCACTGGGAATGTGCCACGTATTTTCTATGTTATACATTTAGAAATTCGGGGCGCTACATTAATAAAATACCTTCTTTTTTTTCAAAATGAACAAAATGAATAACTTCTTGAGCAGCAACCACACTGTCTAAAATAAATCTATCTTTGATGAAGCCTGATTGAGTAATATCAACCAGATTGCCAATCACAGAGGCCAGTCTATTGGCCAAGACTTTCATAATAATTTTAAAAATCACATTTAGAAGACTAATAGGTATAAATTGATGAACTTCATTGGCCCCAGGAACTTTAGGAATGAGAATAATATAAGTATAGTTAATCCTACTAAAATCAAGAGAGTTATTAAAAAGTTCCTAAAAAATACCCATAATGTCTTCCTTCAATTATTTCAGAAATATTTGTAGAAGAAAGTAGGAATACCATCAGGGTCAGGGGCAAAGTCCAAAGGGAGTTCATTGATAGCCTTGAAAACTTCTTCTTTTGTGAAAGGAAGTTCCAAAGAAGAAAGGTCATTAGTAGAATCAGAAGGATATAAAGTCTCTCAATTGACATTAATAGAGGTATGACCAGAATGACCCATTAAATCTTTGAAGAAATTGAAAAATTCAGCATGGAGTAAGGAAATATCTGAAACATCTCCAACAGAAGTGAGAATAGAAGAGATAGAATTACATATTCTCCTACGAGAAGCATAATTGTGGAAAAATTTAGTATTACCATCACGAAGAGAGAGCCATTTAATTCTAGCTCTTTGGAACCACTCAATCTTTTCCATTTGCAAAATTTGCAAATACTCCTTTTGACCGTCAATTCTTTTAGACCGAAGAGATAAAGGTAAGGGCATAGATTCTTCCAAACAGTCAATATGAGAAATCTCCTCTTTCAATAAATTCTTCTTGGAAATCAGATCACCAAATTTATCCTTTCTTCAGGATTTACACTTAGATTTGATGTTTTTGAGAATAAAGAGAAAGTTGTAAAGCCCAGAAGAGGAATCATTAAAAGAGGAAATGCAATGAGAGATCATAATAGAAAATGAGGGGTATTCTAACCAAAACTTTTCAAATTTAAAGTTAAGAAATTTAGAGGAAGAGGAATTACTGAATAATAAAATAGGGAAATGATCAGAAATAATATTCGAACAAGCTTTAACACAATAAAGAGGGAAAGAATTGTTCCAATCATGTGAAACCAAAAATATATCCAATTTGGAAAAACTTGGCGAAATTCTTTTATTAGAACAAGTAAATCTCTTACCAATAATAGGATAATCAATAAGATGAAGATCTCTAATAACAGAATTAAAGTGATCAGAGTCAGAACTATTAAAAGTGTACCCACTTTTTTCAGAAAGAAATCTAATAGAATTAAAATCACCACCAAAAATAGTCCATCCCTGACATAATGTTATTCGAATTCTTTCCAAAATTCCTTTTTAAACTCATTCACACAAGGGCCATAAACAAAAATAATGAGAAGGTTACAATTAAACGCAAAACAATTAAGCTGGACAGCAAGAAAGAAATTATTTTTAATCACATTCAAATATTTAAACATATTATCTTTGAAGCCTATAAGCATACCACCAGAAGCACCAACAAAATCAAGATGTACCCATTGAGTAATTGTCGAGCTACCTAAGGCTCTAAAAAAAGAAGAAGAAGGAGAAGAAGTTTTGGATTCTTGAATAGCAATAATGTCACAATGGGTAGAATTGATAATATCAAAAATAGCCAATTTTTTATCATTATCCCCTAGGCCTCTGATGTTCCAAGAAAGAAAATTCATTTAAAATTAAAAGAACCCCCTCTAGATTTTTCCAGATTGACTAAATTGGTGAACTCATCATTCGAAAAAGCTTCCAAACCAATCAAACTAGCAAAATTATTTAACTCAGAAGAACTAAAACTATCAAAGTGACATTTAAAAATAGAGCCAAGTTGAGTACCTTCTAGAGAAGTCGAAGTCTGAAACTGAGGGGCAGGTACCTCAAGATTTCTGATTTTAGCAATAAGAGCAACTTTCTCCATGATAGGTTGATCCGCATCACCTTTGTTACCAACCCGCAGGCTTCTTCTAAGAGGCAAAGTCGATTTCCCTTTACGTCCCCTCTTTCTAGAATATACAGCAGGGGTAGAACTTCCTCCTTCTTCCAGACTGTGAAGAATCGAAAAGGAATTATAAGAACCAGGAGGAAAAGGAATGGCATCTTCAGAGTTAGGAAAACAAATAGAAAGAGGCTGAGGCGAATCAATCACAGAGTCAGAAAACTTATCCTCAGAAGTAGGAAACTCAAGGGGAGAGAAAGGCACCATGGGGTTAAAAGTAGAGGGAAACCTACCCAGATCCAAGATGGGAATAATTTTGTTGGATATAGGATCAGAGGATAAGTTCACAGAAAGATCCTTGAAAAGAGCAATAGGGGAAAAAACTGTAGGTAAGCTTCTAGGAATGGATTGAATAGAGGATAACCATTTGTAAGTATACTGAAAATCATCATCAACAGCCAAACAAGAACACAAAGCTCTCCAAGAAACACCAAGAGGTAAGTTGTTAATAAGTAAAAGAAGTTTCCTAAGAAATAATTCTTTGATATCCAGAGAGGACAAAGAAGGCAAGAGAACATTACTCGACACATGAAGGATATCCTTAGAAGGGGGAGAATCAAGATTCAAGACCGAAATAGTAGACTTAGAATGAGAAACCATCTCACAATCTTCAGGACTAGATTTATTCATAGCAACCCATTGCAAGTTAGAGCCTTTGCCCTTCCCTTGACCAGAGGAAACCTCATTTTTCTTAATGAAGCCAGAGTTATGAGGATTAGCAAAAGGAACAGAATTAGACACAGCAGGTGTCCCCCAACTAACAGGAAATTAAGTATATTAACATGAGGTACTAATAAGTACCCATAAGCATTACAACAACAACAACAACAACAATAAAGCCTTTTTCCCACCTAGTTGAGGTCGGCTACATGCATCCTAATTTTCCATTCTGCTCGGTTTAGCGCAATATCTTCTGTAAGAGCATCTGTAGTCGTTTGGGGGATAAAATATGCATATATGCATAAATGGAAATAGCAATCGAAGTTTTGCTGCAGTCGTCAAAAGATATTTTTTAACTTTTTATAATAAAATAATAAGCGACGATACTTCATGTGCCGTCGGAGAAAAAAAATAAATTAAAAAAAAAATAATTGGAGCGACGGCACTCGAAGTGCCGTCGGAGGAATAAAAATTCATCCTCAAAGTGCAAATAAAAAATTACAAAATTTTTTAGAAATTATGAAAAAATACAAAAAATTACGAAAACATTCCAGAAATTGCAAAAAAATACAAAATTGCAAAAACATTTTAAAAATTGCAAAAAAAAATATATAAAATTGCAAAAAACTCCGGACGGCACATGAAGTGCCGTCCGAGTGATTTGGGAAGGCAAGGGACGGCACATGAAGTGCCGTCCGAGGGATTTGGGGTTTTTTTAAATGAATTTTTTTTCAAGCGACGGCACTTCCGGCACTTGAAGTGCCGTCTTACAAAAAAATATTAATTTTTTTTTGTTGGGACGGCACTTGAAGTGTTGTCTCTCAAATATGAATAAATTGTTGTGCGGAATACAAATCAAACCAACAATCAAACGAGAGAACCAGCGACAGAAAACACAGAAAAGCAAGCAACACAAGAACACAAGATTTACGTGGTTCGGCAAAACGATGCCTACATCCACAAGGGGCGGTTGGGGTTTCTTTACTATGATCTCCAATGGGCAAACAAAGCCTTTACAAGAGATGACGGCTGCAAAATCCGAATAAGGTGTTACCACTTACAAAACCCTAACGGGTGTATTTATAGGGAAACTATTGGGCCTTTCGAATTGGGCCGAATCTGGATCCAAAACCCGCCGACAGTCGACTGGTCCAATTACCAGTCGACTGATACTGCTGTATTCTCAGTCTTCGAAAAACTCTCTGGACAGTCGACTGCTCCTCCAACCCAGTCGACTGAAGCTCTGAAACTTTCGAACACTGCAGATACTAAATACCAGAATCGAGCCATTATCCTACAATCTCCACCTTGGCGAGATCTTCCAAGTATCCAACAATCTCCACCTTGGTGAAATCTTCCAAGTAGCCCAAGCAATCTCCACAAATACTCCAAAAACAAATGCTCATCACCAAATGCAACAAACGAACCCAAACTCCACCTTAGTATGATATCACATACTAAACAAACCAATAGCAAAGCACTATCCCAATCGCCCATGCCAAATTATCAAACATGCAAAATATTAGCCAGGTTCATGCAATGCTTGAACTTTGCTGCCCCAACAATTTTGGTCAACATATCAGCAGGATTATCAGCTGTTCCAATCTTCACCAAATGAATATCACCATCCTTTATCAAATCACGCACAAAATGATAACGGACATCAATATGTTTGGTCCTCGAATGATGAACTTGGTTCTTCGCTAAATGAATAGCACTCTGACTGTCACAGTGTACCTCCACCTTCTCCTGATGAATTCCCAAGCTCTTCAAAAGTCCATGTATCCAAATGGCTTCCTTCATGGCCTCAGCAACCGCCATGTATTCAGCCTCAGTAGTAGACAACGCTACAGTAGACTGCAAATTTGACCTCCAACTTATAGGTGCTCTAGCCATAGTAAACAAATAGCCTGTAGTAGACCGCCTCTTATCTAGATCACCTGCATAGTCCGAATCAACATAACCCACCAATAACCTGCTAATATTGTCATCCCTTTCAAACTTCAAACCCACATCTGTGGTGCCATTTATGTACCTCAAAATCCATTTAGCTGCTTGCCAATGCTCTTTGCCTGGATCATGCATATATCGACTAACCATACTCACCGCCTGAGAGATGTCTGGTCGAGTACAAACCATGGCATACATCAAACTGCCAACCACACTAGTGTAAGGTACATTAGCCATATACTGTCTCTCCTCATCTGAACTTGGAGACTGAGAAGCACTAATTCTGAAATGAGGAGCTAAGGGTGTACTGACTGGTTTAGTCTTCTCATCTATACCAAACCGTTTCAGCACCTTCAAAAGATATTGCTTCTGTGTCAAACTTACTATGCCCTTTGCCCTGTCTCTAGCTATCTCCATCCCAAGTATCTTCTTGGCTTCACCAAGATCCTTCATCTCGAATTCAGAACTCAACTGATTCTTCAAATTTTGAATCTCCTTAGCATTTTTAGAGGCAATCAACATGTCATCCACATATAATAACAGATATATAAAAGAACCATTCTGCAACTTCCTGAAGTAGACACAATGATCAAACTCACTTCTGGAATATCCCTGCACTTTCATAAACTGATCAAACCTCAAATACCACTGCCTTGGAGATTGCTTCAACCCATAGAGAGACTTCTTCAACCTGCAAACACAATTTTCCTTCCCAGCTGTCTTAAACCCATCTGGCTGCAACATATAAATTTCTTCATCTAGATCCCCATGTAAGAACGCAGTCTTCACATCCATCTGTGTCAATTCAAGATCAAACTGTGCTACCAAAACTAACAAAATCCGAATAGAAGGATGCTTCACAACTGGAGAGAACACTTCATTATAGTCTATACCTTCCTGTTGAGCATACCCCTTTGCAACTAGTCTAGCCTTGAACCGAACACTGCCTTTTGGACCTTCTTTCTTCGTATACACCCACTTGCAACCAATTGCTTTCTTCCCCTTTGGTAGTTGCACTAGATCCCAAGTCTTATTCTTATGAAGAGAGTTCATCTCTTCATCCATAGCAACTTTCCAATCTGCATTTTCTGAACTTCTAGTGGCTTCTTTGAAGTTGGAGGGAACTTCATCATCCACAATGGGAAGAGCAAATGCAACTGTATCTGTAAAACGAGACGGTCGTTTGATATCTCTTCTTTGCCTTCTTACTGCAATTGATTCTTCCTGCTGGATAGGAACTTCTTCATCATTCTCAGTATCAACCACATCATCTTCATCTTGGGCAGGAACAGGATTTTCAACTGACAACTTTTCTAACTCCACCTATTGGAGAACTCTCCTACCAGTCGACTGGTTATTGCCAACAGTCGACTGTCCCGAGCTCCCACTCTTCTGCTGTTCTAGACCACCAGTCGACTGCTCCTGTACATCAGTCGACTGTCCCGAGATTCTGCTACTTACCTGTTGGAGAACTGTCCCACTCTTCTGCTGCTCACCAGTCGACTGTCCTATACCACCAGTCGACTGTCCCGAGCTAATCATGCTGGTCTCATCAAAAGTCACATCCCTGCTGATTACTAACTTCTTTTGTTCTGGACACCACAACCTGTAACCTTTGACACCAGTACTAAAACCAACAAATATAGCCTTTTTGGCTCTTGCATCAAGTTTAGTTTCAGTTACATGAAAATAAGCAGGACAACCAAATATATGCAAAAAACTATAATCAGATGCAGGTTTACCACTCCATACCTCAATAGGCGTCTTGCCTTCAAGTGCTGCTGATGGTAAACGGTTGACAATGTGGCTTGCATATATAACAGCTTCTGCCCAAAATGTCTTCTTCAATCCAGATTGTGCTAACATACATCTCACCTTCTCAAGTAAGGTTCTGTTCATCCTTTCTGCAACCCCATTTTGCTGTGGAGTCTTCCTAACTGTGAAGTGCCTCTGGATCCCTTCATCTTCACACAATTTCAGAAACGGATCATTCTTATATTCCCCTCCATTATCTGACCTCAGAACCTTAATCTTCCTACCAGTCTGATTTTCAACTTTCTTCTTCCAACTTGTGAACAATGTCAAAACTTCATCTTCGTGCTTCATGGTATATACCCAAACTCGTCTGGAGTAATCATCAACAAAAGTAACAAACCAGTGTCTACCACTCATAGAAGGTGTCTGAGTAGGGCCCCAAACATCTGTGTGCACATAATCGAGGATACCCTTTGTCTGATGTACAGCTGTACCAAATTTCACCCTAGTTTGCTTACCCAAAACACAATGTTCACAAAATTCCAACTTGCACCCTTTAGCATCTTTAAGCAACCCTTGCTTCACAAGCCCCTGCAAGGCCTTTTCTCCTGCATGCCCGAGTCGCATATGCCACAACCTAGTAGAGTCGGGAACAACCTGTTTAGGCCTTTCAGTTACACTGGCAGCCTCACCCAAATATGTTTTTCCCTGCAAGAAAAACAAGTTCCTTTTTCTTTGCCCTTTCATCACCACGAGTGATCCACTAGTCACCTTCAGAATGCCACCTTCACTAGCAAATTTCAATCCACTGGCCTCCAAAGCACCAAGTGAAATTAAATTCTTCTTCAAATCTGGAACATACCATACATCTGAAAGCTCCCTAATAAGACCATCGTGCATTAGCAATTCAATCTTCCCGATTCCTACCTTCTTACAAGGTGCATCATTTCCCATCAAAACTACACCACCATCCATATACTCCAAAGAAGTAAACTACTCCTTTTTCCAAGACATATGATAGGAGGCTGCTGTATCAAGAAACCATACTTCTTGATAAAGTGAGGGACTAGAAGCAAGTGCAAAAGAAAAATCCTCGCCACTTTCTAAATTATCAACAGTCACATTTGCAGTCGAATTTCCCTTATTTCGTAGCTTTGGACAATCCTTTTTCCAATGCCCCCTTTCATGACAGAAAGCACATTCATCTTTGGCCGGTATTTTCCTGTCCTTCGAAACTCCTCTCGATTTGGAACGAGATTTGTTTCCCTTTTTCCCAGATTTGGACTCAGATCTGGTCTCAGTCCTGCCCCTTACAATCAAAGCTTCAGAAGTTTCTCTATCAACCATTTTATCCCTTCTCCTAGTTTCATTATTCAACAAAGCATTTGCAACATCTTCATATTTCACAGTATCTTTTCTATATAATAAAGTAGTTGCTAAATGATCATAACTTTCAGGTAATGAATTCAACAGAATTAGGGCTTTATCTTCATCCTTAATTTGCTCATCCAAATTTAACAAATCAGCCAATAATTTATTAAATGATTCAACATGAGCATTCATAGACATACCTTCCGTATAGGTGAAGCGAAAAAGTCTCTTCTTCAAATACAGCCGATTTTCCAAACTTTTCCTCATGTATTTGTCTTCGAGTTTCTTCCACAACACCGCAGCAATGGTATCCCTCATCAAATCGTACTTCTGAGCCTTCTCAATAAAGAGCCGAATAGTCCCACACGCAACTCGATTCAACTTCTTCCAATCTGCTTCGGACATATCCTTAGGTTTTTCTACCTCCAAAGCAACATCTTGTTCTTGTTGAACAAGAACATCCAACACCTCACATTGCCACATCCCGAAATTGTTTGTCCCATCAAATTTTTCAACTTCAAATTTTGCGTTGTGAATTGTTGTTCTGGACGAACTTGATCCCACAACATCCTTGGTTGCATCTGCATCACCCGCCATCTCCCTCTAGGTCGAACCAACAGCTCTGATACCACTTGTTGTGCGGAATACAAATCAAACCAACAATCAAACGAGAGAACCAGCGACAGAAAACACAGAAAAGCAAGCAACACAAGAACACAAGATTTACGTGGTTCGGCAAAACGATGCCTACATCCACAAGGGGCGGTTGGGGTTTCTTTACTATGATCTCCAATGGGCAAACAAAGCCTTTACAAGAGATGACGGCTGCAAAATCCGAATAAGGTGTTACCACTTACAAAACCCTAACGGGTGTATTTATAGGGAAACTATTGGGCCTTTCGAATTGGGCCGAATCTGGATCCAAAACCCGCCGACAGTCGACTGGTCCAATTACCAGTCGACTGATACTGCTGTATTCTCAGTCTTCGAAAAACTCTCTGGACAGTCGACTGCTCCTCCAACCCAGTCGACTGAAGCTCTGAAACTTTCGAACACTGCAGATACTAAATACCAGAATCGAGCCATTATCCTACATAAATCTCATATCCGCTCTCATATTTGGCAATGTACTGTAGCCAAATATGCATAATATGCATATTTGGCTAACGAGTGCAGCGCCGTTTTGAGCCAAATATGCATATTATGCATATTTAGCAAACAACTACAGATGCTCTAAGCTCACAAGCTATCATAAATTTTTTTCACCGTTTTCACCCAAGTTAGTTTAGATCTTTCTCTACCCCTAACTCTACCCTCAATACTTATCACATCTCTCTTTCTAACGAGGGCACTACTAGGTCTGCGTGTGACATGTCCAAACCACCTGAGGCGATTCTCTCTTAACTTATATTGGATTGGAGCTACCTTTAGCATGTCTCGTATATATTCGTTTCTAATTCTATCCTTCTTTGTTTTACCACACATCCATCTTAGCATCCTCATCTCCGCTACACTCATTTTTTAGACATGTTGTTTCTTTGTTGTCCAATACTCTACTCCATACATCAACCCATAAGCATTAGCACATTTGAAATAGCAATCTGGTTCTCTAACCAACTATAGCAGTGTGCAAGCGATCAAACATATCATGTCAAAGAGTGAAGGCTCCAAGGTACCCTTTTGTGTTGGAGACCAAATGTTAACAAAAATAAGTAGCATGGCAGATGATGCAACACAGTTAAAAGCATGTATGAATAACAGCCAAACGCAAAGCAGGTTTATATGGTTGATGAGGAATACCATCATACACTAGATATGCAAATGACTAGGTAATATGGCTGAGGAGTAATATCATCAAACGCTTGGAATGCGTCTAAATGGAGCTTGTTTCCGTGTCTAAAGCATCAGTTCACCCCCCCCCCCCCTCTTGGGCATTTTGTCAAACAACTTCATTCCACCAGAGAAGGTTCAGAAACAAGAAGGATGGGAGTTTTAGGGATATGGGTGAATACGAGAAATGAAGAGCCTTTTTTTTGTGAAAAATATGCCATAGCCTGATGCAAGTAGGTTTAACCCCAGACCTCTTGTGAATTGCTAGGATACTTATAACATGTACACCCTTTTTGTAAGGAAATACATTGCCTTGTCTACATCAGAATCCAAATTACTTTGGTTAATCATGGTTTTGGCGTAACGATATCTAAAAATTCATATCAAATGAGGGATTAATAGGAGTAAAAAAAAGGAGGGTTGTTGTTGTTGAAAGATAGACCCTAGCATGATGTAAGTGAGTTTAACCCCAGATCTCTTGTGAATTGCTAAGATATTTTACCGTTGTGCCGTACCCCCCCCCCCCCCCCCCCCCCCCCCCCCCCCCGCCGCCACCACCACCACCACCACACACACACACACACACACACACACCGCGTTTCATTAAAAAATATATATATAACAAAAAAAAAAGGATTATAAAGTTCATTAAATCTAACAGGCTGGGTCATGGAACTCATACTCCCCAACCAACAAATAAATAATATAATAAAATTTAATCATATTGTCGACCGTTTTCGTCAAAACAAGTTCCTCGTGCCAACCCAATCTGACCTGAATATATCAAACATTGAGCTCATTCTCTCATCCTCTCACTTGTACACTTTTTGTCATCGCCGCCACTCGCAACCACAACCGTCATAGCCCCCAACGATAACACAAATGCCAACTTTAAGTTTCTTAACACGAGAGACACGGCAAGCACCCATTAATCAGACATGAACATGTCTAAATTGAGGCATTGTTCCCATCCCCTAACTTGACCGCCATTGATTGTCACCGCCACCCCTCAACGAGAGCTGTAGTCACCCCCAACGGTACCACAAACACTACCTCCAAGCCTATAGACATGTGAGAAACTACATGCATCCCTCCAATATGACCTGAAAAGGTCAATATTAGGCCCTTCTCTCAATACCTAACTTGTCCACCGTCTACTGTTACCCACAATGACAACTTGTCATCGCATCAACAGTAACACAAACGCCTCCTTTAAGCCCACTGGTACGAAAGAAACCCTAGGCAGACACCCAATTCAACCTGATTAGGTCATACTGAAACTCTTTCTCTCATCACCAAATTTGTCCATCGTTCTCTGTCACCTCCAACCTCAACTACAACGGCCGCTGCTCTCAATGGTAACACAAATGTCACATCCAAGCCCACTAACAGGAGAAAGACCCCAGGCATCCCCTAAATTTGACATGAATAGATCAAAATTGAGCCCAAACTTTGAACTTGCTTGACCACCATCACCCCCAATAAATGTGATTAGTATTATTAAAAGTTAGTTGTAATTCGAATATTATGGAAGATATTTTAGTGGAGGGAAGGGAGGAAGGAGGAGTCAACGGCCTCCTCCCCTCCCCAAATCAGCGCTGACTCGAGGAGGGGATCCGAAGTGAAGGGAGGAGGAGGTCTGTAGGTGAAGAAAGGAGGAAGGAGGGCAAGGGGATCTGTAGCTTTGCCATGCTACATAACGATTTGGTTTGAACCTGAATGGCTTTTTTACGTCCAATTCCATCCATCCAGAGGAGTAATAGGGCTAGAGGAAGGAGGAGGGAGTAAGGGGGCGGGAGGAGGGAGGAAGTGGATTTCCTGGATTTGGGGAGCTTGTGAGATTTGTGGATCTGCAGTGTTTTGGAAATGTTTACACCTAATTTTCAAGATGCAAAGTATGATTTGTTCAGACGTTATATTATGAATACCATAACTATTCTTCACGCATCCATTCAGCCATGGATGCTTATCTCGACTCATTGTATATCACGAGTAACCAAATTCCAATTGGAATGAAATCTTTAGAAGAGACTGATGTAACACGCATCTTAAGAAGGTTTGACAGGCCTCCACTCATTCCCCGTATGATATCCTATGCCTAATCAAAGATTTTATCTTCCTTAAAAGAACTCCAAAACCTTGGCGTGAAGAATTGTTAGGCTTTTAACCATTCAGTCATGGATGCTTAACTCGACTCATCGTACATCTTGAATAACCAAACTCGAATGGAAATGAAACCTGTAGGAAAGATCGATGCAACATGCATCTTATGATGGTTTGACGGGCCTCCACTTATTCCCTATATGATATCCTATATTCCTATACCTTATCAAAATTTTCTCTTCCTTAAAACCCCCAAAAATCATTCCTTTCCTTCTTCTTCTTCAACCTCAAACCATGGCAACTCGCTTCAGGTCCATCTCAAAACCCTTCTCCTCATTTCTCAAGCAAGCCGCCATGAAACCCAACAGACCCTTTTGGCCATCTCCACTCTCTTCTAACCCTCAAAGGTGAAACTTTCTCCCTTTTTTGCAATCCCAACCTTGTTTTTTTTCTTCTCATAATTCATGAAAAAGATTTGATCTTGAAATATTTTTGCAGGCTTCCTCGGCAAGTGGGGAGTGTTATGTCTCTGTTGCCCCTCCATAGCGCGGTGTCGTCAGCAAGGCTGACGTCAAGGTTAGGGATCGATTGCACAAGAGTAATGTCATTGGGTACGCTTTGCAATTCAAACCCTGGAGTCTGATTAATTTTGGTTTCGGGTTAAGTAAGCCACTGGCTCTTTGTTATTGCTTTGTTTCGGTCCCTTAGAATTTTTTTCATTGTTATTGTGAGTTTTTAGAGCTTGAAATGCTGCAATTTGATGTTGGTTAGAGCATCCACAATGGTATTTCTCATATTTGAGAAAATGACACAAATAGAAATAGGAAACAGACGTGATCGCTGCAGTGGTCGTTTGCTATATTTTGGCAATTTTTTCAACTTTTTTGAGCGGACGGAACATGTTGTCCCGTCCCATGAATTTTTTATAATTAAATTGGGTTTAATATTTAAAATATTATTTAATAAATTATTAACTATTAAATTAACCCAAATTATATTTAAATAATCACTAATACCTTAATTAAGTGTTTAATTAAGTGTGAGAGTGACCTAAACACTAATTAAATAGTGGGGAAGTTCTCAAACGAGACATGTTGTCCCGTTTGAGAACTTTTCTCATGAGACGGGACAACATGTCCCGTCCGGCCATTTTTTTTTTGTTAGACGGTACAACATACGGTTGTATCGTCTAATTATTAAAATAATAATAATAAAAAAATCAGACGAAACATGTGTCGTCCAATCTGATTATAAGAAAAAAATTTGGGACGGAACAACATGTTCCGTCCCCTATATTATGAGAATCGCCATTTCGTTTCTCAAATATGAGAACGTACTGTAGCGCGTTTGTCATAAAATGGCAAAATAAGAAACGACTGCAGCGCTAACTTTCTCAAAATATGAGAAAATGGCAAATATAGCAAACGACTGTGGATGCTCTTAAGTGGATAAATTTGGTTTGGGAGTAGAGTTATAATAATAAAGTTATCGTTGTTATGTGGAGGTTAATGCAATATCCAGGTTACTTTACGCATCAAATTTGGTGAAAAGATAACTTGAAATATCTTTACATGCAAGATGATTAAAAGTTATCTTAACTTCGACAAGATACCGGATGTTGAGGACATAACTCAATGACCCATATAACTAGAGCTATATCAACTTAGGGTGTGGTTTGGAACAAGTTAAGATAGGATAATCGGAGTTTTGTAGAGTTATCTCAAGAAATTTTAGAAATTTCTAGTCATCCTAACTTTGATAGTTTGGGATCCTTTTTGGAGTTTGATAACTGCTATTATGTAGACTCCATGCTGATTTAATTTATCTAAATTGTGGGCAATGCTTCTCTCCTTGGTTGGGCTGCCACACCTGGTTAAATGATAACTTCAAGTTGGTAGCATTGGTACGATAACAAAAGTTAGCACGCCGCTGAAAAGACAACTTTGGTTGTTCTAAGTCCTAATTTTGTTTTCCGAATAGGCTCTTAAATATTTATCTAAATAAGGCAAAGAAGCAAGATTGTCGGAAGCGGAGAGCGGAGTGAAGTAAGAGGTCAAGATTTATGCTTTCAGGCATTAGCTATTTAAAGGGATACTTAATTTGTGCACAGATTAATATCTAACTCATGCTACATTTTAATGATAAAAGGGGAACTGAAAAGAGAGGGAGAGAAAGAGAGAAATAAAGGTAGTGGGCAAGAGATAACTTGAGTCACATCCATATAACTCAACTTAATCTCATCCAATATACTTGATAATAGTGTTATCTTACTATGGCCTTTTTATGGGCTTTTAAAATGTAAGAAAATTAATAACTAAAGTGGTAAAGTCAAATTGTGTGCATTTAGGGGGAGATCCCCATCCATATATGTGTTAGGTTCTCAAACAATGTATAACTTAATCTCCTTTTCTGCTTTGCAGCATTCAAGATTCCATAAACAATATGATGCCACCAAACGTTTTGTCTAAAAATTAACAAATTATGATGTTGGCAGCTAGGCAGAGAGCTATTGTGTTTAGTGGTTGTCAAAAGGGATTCTTAGTGCTTGAATTGCTGCAAAGATGGTTCTCTTTCTTTGATTGTGTAGGGATTGATGTTTGATTAGGTGATAAAGTAGGTTTGTGGGTATGGTTATGATAATATAATTATAATTATGTTGAGGCTATGCAAACTCCAAGTTACTTTACACGTGAAATTTGGTGAAAGTGTATGTAAGATAGCTCGAAATATCCGTACTAAGATGATTGGTTCATAACTCCAAAAGTGTTGACAAGATACATGACATTTAGTAAAATTTGTGATTTAAAGACAACCCTCAAAAGTAGAGCTATAGCAACTGAGGGTGTGTTTGGGAACAAGTTATGCTTTACTTTGAACTGTTTGGGACCTTTTTTGGAGTTGAGATAACTGCAACTATCTCTCCCCAAAACTTGAGATAACTGCAGTTAACTCACTGGCAATTTTCTAAGCTCCATTCTGATATAATTTATCTAACCTATGGAAATACTTCTCTCTTACGTTAGGTTGCCAAACATCTGGTTCCTAGTTAAAAGATTACTTTAAGTTGGAGGTAAAGGTCTGATAACCAAAGTTATGACACCTCTACCTCAACTAAAAAGATAACTTTGGTTATTCTAACATTGTTTCTAAATAGGCTTTTAACTTTTGATTTGAATGAGGCTAATTGTTTGAATCAAAGAAGCAAAGTTGTCGGAAGTGGAGAGCTGAGTGAAGTAAGAGGCCGGGTTAATGTTTCAGGTCATATAGCTATTTAAAGGGATACTTATTTGTGCCAAGAATGACTCATGCAATTAGATGGTAAAAGAAGGAGAAACAAAAAGAGAGGGAGAGAAAGAGAGAGATAAAGGAAGACAACAAGATATAACTCATGTCATACAACCAAATAACTTAACTTAATCTTACTTTGTAACAGTGTTATCATATTATGGCGTTCTTATATACTTTTAAAATGTAAGAAAGTAAAAAATTAAAGCAGTAAAGTCAAATTGTCTGCATTTAGAAGGAAAATCCCCATTCGTCTGTGTTAGGTTGTCACACAATGGTTAACTTAATCTTCATTTTCCGCTTCGTAGCATTTAGGAGACTGCACGCAAATATGATGCCACCCAATAATTTATTTTACTAAAATTATGATGCTGGAAGTGAGCACTTTGTTTGTGCTTGTCAAAAGGATAAATTAAGTAGCATCAAGTATCTAGTTAAGTATGGTGAACTAGTTCATTTAAAAGAATGGTAAATTAATGAAGGTGATATTTTCTTTGGAGTAACAATTGGTAGTTGCATGTTTGTTGTATCTTTCAATGATTGCTGTTTGAAGATCATTATCGTGGAAGCACAATTGTGAAATCTCCTGTGTTACAATGTTAGCTACTAGCTAGGCATAGTGCAAGAGGTTTAGCTTCTAGGATGTGGTCTGTGCGCGAGTGTAGTGTCCCACCAACTGTTCTTGAGCATGTGTGTAAGAGAGTTGTGTCCCATCTACTCTTTTATAGAGCATAACATGTTTAAAGTCTTTGTGATAGTTTGATTAAGCTACAAATATCATTGTCCTCTAATGTCGAAGCTGGTTTTCTGGTTATTTTGAGATGTAAAAGAATATTCTTGTACCTCATACAGTCACACTTCTCTCTCGCTTGTGTGTACTTTGTTTCTATTGTAATTCCCCTATTCTGTTCGTTGTTTCTTCCCCATCCAGGTTATGACCTTTGTTTCTTCTTTATTCTTTGATTGTCTTTACTGTATTTTATTTTCCTTTCTTCCATATCCTTTTTCATCTGTCTTTGACTTTTTTGTCTTCATAATGTACGAACTTCCAAATCTTATTCTTATGATTATAAAGATTTTATTATATCATCGTCATCTTTGGCAAAAACAACCTTCACTGCTTAATGACCGGTCAGTGTAAACATCAACAACAACAATAAACAATGAATATGAGATTCATTCCATATTTTGGTGTCGGCAATCAGTCAGTGCTAGCTACTTCACTTAGTATTTATCCTCTTTAAAAATGTCTGTTACCAGAAGATGCCAGAGAATTCATTGGAAAAAAAACATAATAGTTCATTATAAAGTTAATGTATGTAATAACTGCGGCATATAAATACAATGATTTTCCAATTTGTGGTTTTGTATCTTATGTGAACGAGAAAAGTCAGGTGCCCTGGATTTCTTATATTGTAGCAAGGCGAAGCCCAATCATACCCAAGTCACTATGTTAAAGAAGAGTTGGAATAAGAGAGACGGCAAATGAAATTCTAGGTATTATTGAAAATCTGAAATCCGTTTAGTGTTTAGGACTAGTTAATCGAAGCATTACTTAGGAGTTGGGACATTTCAATGAATGCTGAATTTTTGCAAACCATCTATAGTGATGTGGGTGGATCAGTGCCAACATGTATTATATACCTTCATATGCATTAGAAAGTCCAACAAGCTTTTGTGCCTGTGATTTTATATTTGGTATTGGCACACAACATGCGGACTGAACACTATGAGGGTTAGGTAGTGCATTGGTGAAGCCTTGCGAGTTATTGTATATCATTATCTAGATAGGAATCATATGTTTAAGAATTATTGTGCTTCTAAACTACTCTAAATTGTTACTCATAAAAGAGTGTGATGTGGTTGGAATTTACGCCCATTATAAAAAAGGGGTTTTAACCAGTGCAACCCCAACAAATACATAAATATCACATATACCCATCACAAACATGTATTTTCATATATGCCTTTGACAATATGCATCTCATCTCTTAGTTACCCTCGAAGTTAAGAAAAAAAATGAAAACAATGGAGACTTTTTAGTATTTTTTAATGGCCTCAATGGAAAATGATTGAAACATCCTCATCTCTACCATTCAAACTTCATCTTCATCCCTCGTTGTAAACCCAGGTGATTGCCAATCCAATTGAAACTCATGAACTCTTCTAAAAATTTCTTCACATTTTCCCAGAAATGGACAAATTTACGTGAATCTTTGAAAAATGCTTGTTCTTTTTCACGTTACTTCTCCAAAAATATACCATCAAACTTGTGTTTCTAATGATATATCGTAAGCTTTCTCATTTATTTACTTGAATTCTGTGATTCTGTCTAAATTCTTAAATCTATCTCATTTGATCTCGTAATTCGATTTGATAATTTGATATTCTTTTGGTCTAGTAAGGGTTAAATCATGGTTAAGTTAGGGATATCTAACATCGGGGTAAATATGAAATGAGATTCAAATTGTTAGGGGCAAATATGAAAAGGCATATATGATATTCACATATTTGGTAGGGGTATACGCATTAAATACTCTACAAAAAAAAAATATATACGTACTTTGTGCTGAAAATGATTAAATTTTTTGACAAGGACTTACCAAGAGATTTAGGAGGCATTTTGCACTGGACGAGTCAAAACTTATGCAAGAACATCCCTAGGAAGGCATGGCAGTACATATTTAAGAATCATTTTACTCCTATGTTTGGTATTATCATTGGCAAACATTGCAATAGCCTATCTTCTAAATTTGGCAAGTTATATTAAAATATTAGGTAGATCCTGTCTTCTAAACTTATAAAAAGGATAATAAAATGAATTCAGTTTGGAGAAATTTTTTGTTATAAATTAATTATAAGCTTTAGGCCTTTGTGCTTGTAGGTTCTCTCTTTCTCTTCTTCCTCTCTTCTTATGTTTTCCTTCTCTCTTCATGCTTCAAGCGGATCATGCAGTAATAGGGAAATTAAAATCATGGCAGCATTAAAAAAGCAATTTAAATTTTGAAAGTAGTGGAGACAAGCACATTTTCCCTAAATTAATTTTCCCATCTATAGGACTATATCATTCCAGTATAGCACCATTTCTCTCATACAATGTCCAACTTAAATTGTAACAATTAGCTTCTGCTTAGTGAATTTTATTCGTATCACTAATAGACACACAAATCCAACACGACACTAGCTATTTTAGTGTGTTTTTTCAAATAGATAAAATTTCATGTTGGTGCATCTTGTTGCATTGTGTCCGTGCTTCTTAGTACTGTTACCACTCGCAGTTATATCAAAAATTTATACTACTTGTGGTCGACTTGTTCATGACCAATTAGAACATCCTTGTGATCAAATATCAAAATATATTTAAGGAAAAGATTCACATGCAAACACAGAGTGGACAATTTTAAGTTTTTTACATTTACTTGGAGTCTACTGAAGAAACAGTGTTCAGAGATTTGTGAGCTTTACTATATCCTGCCGTGCGAAGAATTTTTTTATATTCTCCTTAAAGCGATCAAACATAAGCACTGACATGCTATACGTTCTCATTTTGTTGTGCTATTTTGGTTTTCTTAGAATGCATATAATTTATGTTCTTTTCCATATGCGGAGTTTGATGTAATTTCTTTATGCCCTGCAGTAACAGGTCATTGTGTACCTCCCTGAAATAACATTGGTGGCAGTCAGAGCTTCCTTGGTTGCCCTCCTTGAATAAGCATAATATACATTATTATAAAATGATCATGTAAACTTTCTTTCTTGTTTGCATTCTAGAGGCTAGAATTAAGCATTTTAAAGGGGCGATAATGAGGTAGATTTTTCAGTTAACTTATTTTCTTCAATGAAACCAATGTAGCCATTTTACTCTTGAGTTCGCATTATAAGATCTGCTGCTACTCGATTCCTGTCTTGATCAAGCTGATATCTCGACTTCACATGTTAAGCAATCACAAACAGCAAGCTGTAAAAGAAAACCCATATTTTGGCTTTGATATGGCATTTGGAGGGACTGCATATACTTGTCGAAGGAAATTTTAGAATGTTTCAAGAGTAATTTTCTCAGTATGAATGCTTTGTTTTCTATCTTTTCCGGCCTTGCCCAACACTTTTGTGTGTCCGTCGGTCTGTGGCAAAATAGTCAAACTCATCTTATCTGTGATGAGTAAAATTTGAGCTACATTGTGATTCCAACTTTATTAAGCTTAACTGCCGACGTTTTGCTCCAGTTGCATGAAGAAATTGATCTGTCTCAAAAGCTTGTTTCCGATCATCTTTTAGGCGCTCATCTTTAAGCGATAATTGCGATATTCAGGCTGCATCTGTAGTTACAGTGATTGCAACAAAACAAGCAACGGCTTTGCTGGTTGCTGTGGTAGGAGTGGAAATGTTGCATCCGACTTAAACCACAAGAATTCAACCTGCAACTTATGGATCATTCTAAAGTCAAGAGGGTCACTTCACTCAGACTTGGACAATTTTTTAGGGACAGGATGGTCGGCCACCCCTTCTCCATGCATAAATTTGGGGAAACTTCCCCAGAGTCCACATTTTAGGTCATTTTTTTGCTTAGATAGTTGGTGAGGGCTGGTTAATGCTTATCCTCACTTAATGCACTTGGGCCCCATCTGATCAGTATAGGACCCCGAACGTGTTGACATATATTTTTTATTTTATTGGAAGGCAAAAAATATACCAGCATTTCAATAAAAAGATCTTAACGAAACAATTAAATCAGAGGAATACTTAATGATGTCGTCAATTGCACTGAGTGCGTGATATGTTGGGTTTATGTCTTATACTATGTTGGATACGAAGACGATGAGACAATAAAGGAATCGAGACGATCGGAGACGGAAGGAAAGCAAGAGAAACAGTCAGCAGCAATAGCAGCAGGTGGAGTTGTGGTCGACCGTACTTGGGTCGGTCGACCGCCCTACTATGAAGAAGTTCCCGAGAGGGGGACGGTCGACCGATCTTGGGGTGCGGTTGACCGAACGCAGCGCTGATGGATTATTTGGGCCGGATCTTGATGATTCGTGAGAAGCCCAACTTGCTCTTCAAGTCAGATCGTACGACTCTTATCGTGGGGTTATCTTCTTCAGGAATATCCAATGGTTATTGTATCAAGATATCAAACTAGGGTTTCTCTGGATCTCTATATATTGTTGTTATTAGCCTCCATTGAGAGTCAAGAAGAGAAAGAGTACTTCATTGAAAGAGAGATTGAGTGATTCTCTAATTGTAAACAACTAGCACTTGCTGGTGAGTACTTCTTGTATCTTCTCTAGTTGAATAACATCTTGAGTTTCTTCCCCCCCGGATTAAGGCATAAGCCCCAATCGGGACAAACTTGTGTGTGCTTTGGTATGTTTAGTATGATCTATGGTATGTGCTTGATAGTTTGTGTTGATTGCATCGAATAACTCAATAAAATCATCACTGGAATTCCTAACATGATATTCATTCCAATTTCAAAAAAAATCCCCAAAAGCCCAGAATACATATGAACAACCGCTTCGCCCACAAAATACAAGGGTAATGTGCACAAACCAAAAGACTGCAAGCTAAAATACATAGAAAACCAAAATACAGCCAAAAGGCCACAAACGCCGTGTTAGTATTGTGTTGAAAACTTTATTGGTGAGGATCTGGGAGTTCATTCTGCAAACTTTCTTTAAGACATGTATTCATGAAAATGCAGTATTAAAACCTGTGGCTATGATTTTTTTTGAATAACGGATAGAGTCGAAACGACTCCAGCCACAAATTTATTAATGAAAAAGAATAAGAACATACATGCATAAAGTTTACAAGGAGTAAAACAAGAGCAGTGACAAGAAGTAAACAATAATACAAAGGGCCACAAAGGCAAACAAGGAAGCTAAGATGGCTGCCTAACAATCTAAAAAGAACCTCCAGCAACGCCGACAACCCAAGTCGCAAGACGGAATCCCACGACGTCCGATGCCAGACAGACAAGAAGTAACCCGACAAAGTAATGAACCCATTAGCCAGAACTCAGCAACCCACCGGACGAGATGTAAAGGTACCACAGAAATCAACCAGCGGAGCGGCAATAAGCACCAGAGCAGCACCAAAAAGAAGAAAGTAAGGTAAAATAGGCCAACAACAGAACACTGAAACCCAAAAAACACCAAAAACACCCCAAGGAAATGCAGGCCATCAAGAGACCACAACAACTCAACCAATACCAAAAACTCCTGGTAACATAAACAGCCTCTGAGCCGAAAACCAACACACACATTAGAATGTGCCATTCAAAGTACTCCAGTGGATCTATCCCTTATGGTCAAATGCAAATATCAGAACTGAGGGCATATGAGAAAAGAGGTAAATGCAGTAAAACACCACATTTCGAACGGATAGAGTCGAAATGACTCTAGCCACAAAGAATTAATGAAAAGGAAAAGAACACACACACACACACATAACACACAAAAACCAATAAGCCCAGAGCAACCCAACAAACACCACAAAAATCCAAAACCAAAAAAGTAAAAGAAGCAAACCGGAACAACACAAGCAAGATTATAGCGGGGAAAATAACACCATAGAAGAAGCATCAAGTAGAATAGAAGCTGGAGAGAGGATAGAAACGAAAACACAAAATCCTTATATAGCCCAACAGCATAACCCAACAGCCTATCCAAACAGCATGAACAAAAGAAGCCTAATAACAGCCTAAAAAAGGAAAGTGATGGTCAGCATCACAACACTCACAACCACAGCAGTGAGGGAAGTGCAACGAAAGCACAAAAAAGGTGGCCGCTAAAGCAAGGAACCTTTCAGGTAAAAAGGAGAAGGCCCAAAAGAGTTCAGCCTGTCCCACCACGATAAGCAATCACTGCAGGGAGAACCACTCAAAATAATATAGGAAAAAAAGAAGAAAAAAACCCACACACACACACACATACACACACATTAAGAAGAGCAGAGAAAATTGTTGATCGCTAAATCCAGATTGGATAAGAAGAGGAGAGCCAATTTGTTAGAGGTTAGAATCTGAGGCCAGAAGTTAGAGAAATAGCGAAGGTCCTCAATCAAGATGAAAATGGGTCGGGAAGTGCCATTGAAAATTCTATTATTCCTTTCAGACCAAATGATCCAGATGATAACCATCATAGAAAGATCCTATGAGGGGAACGAATGTCGGACCCTAAGTTTGCGCCAGGAGTCCCACCACGAAACCACAGATCCTGGCAATCCATGAACACACCAAGCAGACTTACAAATCAGCCATAAAGGTTTAATGAAAGAGCAATGAATAAATAAGTGAGCCGAGTCCTCATGGCTAGTCAGGCATAAGACACATTTTTGGTCGACAGCTAAATGTCTTTTGTTAAGAATATCCACAGTGGGCAACTTATTGTGGATAGTGAGCCAGGTGAGGATGTGAGCCTTAAGGGGAGCGGGACACTTCCAAATAATATTGCAGAAAGGGGAGATGATACCTCTAGAGTTAAGAAAGTCATAACTGTTACAAATAATGTTTACAAAATTCGTTTTACAATCGAAAAATAGAGAGGCACAGAAAACACATAGAAGAGAACAGGAGAGAGGAAAACCGAAAGAAAAGAAAATGAACAAATAATAAAACAACTTACAAGAAACAAATGAAAAGTACAACTTCAAGGAAGCCGAGGCCTGTGTACCACACAGTGTCCTTAAAACAGATTTCGCCTCTTTCCGGTTGCTGGAATGAATGGAGGCGTCTGTCTCCCAGGATGCAACGACTTGGAGCGATCCCGTAGGCAACACGTACCACTTCCGAACTGAGTACAAGCGCTTGAACCTATCACCAACTTACTAACAACAGCACAGAAGAAGACTCAGAGAAGGAGAGAAGAAGATCTGGTTTGTGCAGGGAAGAAAGTAAAGGGGAGGCCTCTATTTATAGAGCCTGGGTTATTTAGTAACGGCAGACAAGGCATTAACAGCCTTCACTGTAACGGCAGACAAGGCATTAACAGCCTTCACTGTAACGGCAGACAGTGAATTGAATGCCTTCAGTGTAACGGCAGACAAAATATTAAATACAGCACTGAAACGGCAGACAGAACCGTTTCTGCATTCATTTCAGCCATTACAAAAAGAAAACTGTAGCAAAAAGTGGCTTTGCACGGGGTGGGATCAAATCGGTCCGGCATTCGTGTCCGCAGGTCGTGCGGGCGCACACAAGTCGCATGTAATCCGGTCCGTGATTTGCACCCCCCCTGCGCGCGTGAGAGAGAGCCTCTCTTCTAGCCATCTTACAATGCTTAGAAGGAGATTACTATATATCCTCTTCTATTTCCTTTGTTATTTCCGATGTGGGACTATGTTCCCTTAACCCATTTTCAAGAATGAAAACGTCTCACTTTGAGAGACAATTTCTCATTCACCCCTTAACCGATTTTAGCGAACCAATATATGATTTTGATCTACTCACGAAGGAGAACACAAATCAATCAAGATCTCTCAATAATTCATTGAGGATCTTACTCAAAAAATTGCTCAAAAATCGGTTCGAAAATAGTGTCTAAAACACTCATTTTCTAACAATCCCCACATGAATGAAAATTGACGACCACAGACAGGACAGACTGACACGACAGACTTGGTGATAAAATTCAACGATTGATTTCTGCATAGGATAGGTAGGTGTTACCCTCTGAACCTTCCCTTATGAAAATATGTTTACTTCACTAACTAAACAGTAGACGCGATGTCTTTGAACTGTTCTGCCATTTGTGTAAACGATGACATATCTCACACAGAAATCTTTCTAACGCTTTTTCAGTTCTCACTGTTATGTTCGTTTTGGCCATGAACATACGCCTGGTTCTGTAAGATTTTAACAGGAATATTGCCCTATATTATTCCCTTGGAAGCAGCCCTTCTTCCATCTTACATAGGTGATTTCTTACTTAAGAGTAACCCGCATTACTCTGCTCGGATATCCGACGCATAAGAATCATTAAAAGCCTAGCTTAACTTGTTACCTTGCGGGCATCACTGTTTCATCATGGGAATGGACATGGAAAAATCCCCACAATGATCTAACTTGGTCTTTACAATTTAGTTGTCCCTTTGAACCTAGATCTTGGGATCTCCAGTCAACTAGGTTGGGTTTCCATTGCATTGACTTATTCTTTTATGGGCTTTAGTCCCATTCCCCTCGATGATTTATCAACTAACTCTCTGTTTAACCCTTTGGTTAGTGGATCCGCAATGTTATCTTTTGACTTTACATAGTCCACAGAGATAACCCCAGTAGAGAGTAGTTGTCTAATGGTATTATGTCTTCGACGAATATGTCTAGATTTACCATTATACATATTGCTCTGTGCTCTACAAATTGCAGATTGACTATCTGAATGTATGCAGATTGGAGGCACAGGCTTCGTCCACCTTGGAATATCCTCAAGGAAGTGGCGTAACCATTCAGCCTCTTCCCCACATTTGTCTAATGCGATAAATTCTGATTCCATCGTGGATTTAGCGATCACTGTTTGTTTCGAGGATTTCCAAGAAACTGCTGCACCACCTAGTGTAAACACATAGCCACTAGTGAATTTTGAATTATCACTCGATATCCAGTTCGCATCACTGTATCCTTCAAGTACAGCCGGGTATCTCGTATAGTGCAGCCCGTAGTTACGAGTAAAACGCAGGTACTTCAGTACTCTTATAATTGCTTGCCAATGCTCGCTTCCAGGATTACTCGTGTATCTGCTTAGTTTACTTACTGCATAGGCTATGTCTGGTCTTGTACAACTCATTAAGTACATTAGACTGCCTATGATTCTAGAGTATTCTACTTGAGAAATACTCTCCCCTTTATTCTTGGATAAATGTAAAGTTAGATCTATTGGAGTTCTCACAATTCCAGAATTATCTTTATCAAATTTTTCAAGAATATTGTCAACATAATGTGACTGGCTTAAAATAAGCTCGTCTGATGTTCTTGTGATTTTAATTCCCAATATAACATCAGCTAGTCCCATGTCTTTCATGTCAAACCTCGAGTTTAACATGTTTTTAACAGATTTAATTATCTGATCATTGCTTCCAATAATAAGCATGTCATCTACATACAAACATATAATGACATATCCATCTTCTGTGTCTTTGACATATACACATTTATCACATTCATTGATCTTGAAACCATTTGTCATCATGACATTGTCAAATTTTTCATGCCACTGTTTTGGAGCTTGTTTCAAGCCATATAATGACTTCACCAGTTTACACACTTTCTTTTCATGTCCTGGAGCTGAAAAACCCTCAGGTTGTTCCATGTAGATTTCTTCATATAAATCTCCATTAAGAAAAGCTGTTTTTACATCCATTTGATGTACTTCAAGATTGCGTAGAGCTGCTACGGCAAGTACCATCCTAATAGAATTTATTCTCGTCACAGGAGAATATGTATCAAAGTAATCAAGACCTTCTTTTTGTTTATAACCTTTAATTACAAGTCTTGCCTTGTATTTATCAATTGATCCATCAGGTTTTATTTTTCTCTTGAAGATCCACTTGGAACCTAAAGGTTTACTACCCGGTGGAAGATCCACTAGTTCCCAAGTATGGTTTTGCAAGATAGAATCAATTTCACTCTTGATGGCTTCTTTCCATTGAGGACCATCACTAGAGTTCACCGCTTCCTTGAAGGTTTGGGGTTCTCCTTCAAGCATAAAAGTCAAGAAATTCGGACCAAAAGATTTTTCCGTTCTTGTTCTTTTACTGCGTCGAGGTTCCTCCTCAACTTCTTCATTTTGGTCTTCACTATCTTCACTGATAGTCTCATGTGTTCGTTTGGAGGAACTTGGTTCCTCCTTTGACTTACATGGAAATACATCTTCAAAGAACGATGCATTTCTAGATTCCATTATCGTGTTCTTTGATATCTCAGTGATATCGGATTTGTACACCAAGAACCGATAGGCACTACTGTTAAGTGCATAACCAATGAAAATACAATCAATTGTTTTTGGTCCTATTTTCATTTTCTTAGGTGGAGGTACTACCACCTTGGCAAAACATCCCCACATTCGCAAGTAATTGTAGGATGGCTTTCTTCCTTTCCATAATTCATATGGAGTTTTTTCTTCTTTCCTTTTGGGTACCTTATTCAAAAGGTAGTTAGCTAAAAGAATAGCTTCTTCCCACAAGTTTGGTGGTAAACCAGAACTTATTAACATCGCATTCATCATTTCTTTCAATGTACGATTCTTTCTCTCAGCAACACCGTTGGACTGAGGAGAATAAGGCGATGTGGTTTCATGTATAATCCCATGCTTAGCACATGTGTCAGCAAATGGCGATTCATACTCTCCACCTCGGTCGCTTCTTAGCGCCTTAATTTTCTTATTGAGTTGATTTTCAACATCATTTTTATAGAGAACAAATTTCTCTATAGCTTCATCTTTGCTTTTAAGCAAGTATACATAGCAATATTTTGTGCTATCATCTATGAAGGTAATAAAATATTTATTACCACCTCTTGTTTGTATCATTTTCAAATCACAAATATCAGTGTGAATTAGATCAAGTGGTTCGGTGTTTCTTTCAACACTTTTAAATGATGATCTTGTTAGTTTTGCCTCAACACAAGTTTCGCATTTGTGTTTGGAATCAATTTGGAACGTTGGTATGTGATTCAAGTTAATTAGTCTTCGCAAAGTATCATAATTAACATGTCCTAGTCTACCGTGCCATAAATTGGAAGACTCAAGCAAATAAGTAGAAGAGCTAGTTTTATTCATATTCTTGACCATGGTCATTACATTGAGTTTGAACATTCCACCACTCATATATCCTCTACCAACATACATTCCACTTTTAGACAAAACAAATTTGTTTGACTCGAACACTAAACGAAAACCGTGGTTATTAAGCAACGAACCAGATACCAGGTTCTTACGGATTTTAGGAACATATGCAACATTGTTCAGAGTCAGTTCCTTTCCAGAAGTCATCTTCAAGATCACCTTGCCTTGGGCCTTTATTTCTGAAGTAGCCGAGTTCCCCATAAACATTTTCTCCCAATTCTCTAATGGTTCGAAAGTGGAGAACATACTTCTATTGGAGCACACATGCCGAGTAGCTCCAGTGTCAATCCACCATTCCTTCGGGTTTGAACCTAACATATTCACTTCTGATATCACAGCTGAGAGGTTGATATCGGAAACATCTTGAACAATTCCTTGAACCAAGTTTGCTTCTCTGTTCCTGTTCCTCTTGGGAAGTCTGCATTCAGTGGACTTGTGACCCATTTTGTCACAATTGAAGCACTTGCCTTGAAACTTCGGCTTCTTGGAGATTCCTCCCTTAGGCCCCAACTTTGGACCCTTGTTGTTGTGCTTGTTGGAACGTTGTTTATGTTCCATTATATTTGCCTTAGCTGCATAGCTGATGAGTCCAACTTTTTCAGATCCCCTATTGTCTTCTTCAATACGAAGCCTGACAATGAGGTCTTCAATGCCCATTTCTTTTCGCTTATGCTTTAGGTAATTCTTAAAGTCTTTCCAACCTTGTGGTAATTTTTCAATTATACAAGCCACTTGGAAACTTTCACTTAAGTTCATACCTTCAGCATGAATCTCATGCAAGATTAGTTGTAGTTCTTGAACTTGACTGATTACTGTTTTAGAATCTACCATTTTATAGTCTAGGAAGCGGCCCACAATGATTTTCTTGGCGCCGGCATCCTCAGTTTTATATTTATGTTCTAGTGATTCCCAAAGTTCTTTAGCTGTTCCTTTGTCAATGTATACATTATACAAAGAGTCGGCTAATCCGTTCATTATGTAATTTCTACACAAGTAATCAGCATTTTTCCAAGCATCCACAGCGACAATGACTTGGTTATCCTGCTCATTCTTAAGATCTGGAGCATCTTCGTTCAAGAACCTTGCAAGATTCAGTGTGGTCAGATAGAACATCATCTTCTGTTGCCACCTCTTAAAGTTCTGCCCGTTGAACTTCTCAGGTTTCTCCCCATGGGAGACTGAGACAGGTACAACGGTGGGCATTGGCACTCGTGCCGCAGCAGCAATCGGTTCTTGCGTTGTATCAACAACCGGCACATAGACCGTTTCAGACACAACAGCATTGTCCAATGCAGTAGTCATTGTGAATCTGAAATTTACACAACACGAGTGTAAGTTTTCCAGATAAAAGAAATAAAAAGAAAAACCGTGCCTCAAAATCGAAAATGAAAGAAATCGAAGATCTGTTTTAAGTTTGTTACAAATAATGTTTACAAAATTCGTTTTACAATCGAAAGATAGAGAGGCACAGAAAACACATAGAAGTGAACAGGAGAGAGGAAAACCGAAAGAAAAGAAAAGGAAAAAATAATAAAACAACTTACAAGAAACAAATGAAAAGTACAACTTCAAGGAAGCTGAGGCCTGTGTACCACACAGTGTCCTTAAAACAGATTTCGCCTCTTTCCGGTTGCTGGAATGAATGGAGGCGTCTGTCTCCCAGGATGCAACGACTTGGAGCGATCCCGTAGGCACCACGTACCACTCCCGAACTGAGTACAAGCGCTTGAACCTATCACCAACTTACCAACAACAGCACAGAAGAAGACTCAGAGAAGGAGAGAAGAAGATCTGGTTTGTGCAGGGAAGAAAGTAAAGGGGAGGCCTCTATTTATAGAGCCTGAGTTATTTAGTAACGGCAGACAAGGCATTAACAGCCTTCACTGTAACGGCAGACAAGGCATTAACAGCCTTCACTGTAACGGCAGACAGTGAATTGAATGCCTCCAGTGTAACGGCAGACAAAATATTAAATACAACACTGAAACGGCAGACAGAACTGTTTCTGCATTCATTTCAGCCGTTACAAAAAGAAAACTGTAGCAAAAAGTGGCTTTGCACGGGGTGGGATCAAATCGGTCCGGCATTCGTGTCCGCAGGTCGTGCGGGCGCACACAAGTCGCATGTAATCCGGTCCGTGATTTGCACCCCCCCCTGCGCGCGCGAGTGAGAGCCTCTCTTCTAGCCATCTTACAATGCTTAGAAGGAGATTACTATATATCCTCTTCTATTTCCTTTGTTATTTCCGATGTGGGACTATGTTCCCTTAACCCATTTTCAAGAATGAAAACGTCTCACTTTGAGAGACAATTTCTCATTCACCCCTTAACCGATTTTAGCGAACCAATATATGATTTTGATCTACTCACGAAGGAGAACACAAATCAATCAAGATCTCTCAATAATTCATTGAGAATCTTACTCAAAAAATTGCTCAAAAATCAGTTCGAAAATGGTGTCTAAAACACTCATTTTCTAACAATAACATGATTTAACCGTATAGGTACCTGAATTAGACCAATGCCATCTAAAATCATCTTTGGGGTGCCATTGATAAGCTCTCAGAAGAAGAAGCAAATTGATATAATGCGGATATAAAGTAGTCGGGATAGATCTACGAAAAGTGATGTTGCAATCTCTAACCCCATCATTGAGAACCAAGTAATCCGCAACCACGGCCAGAGGGTTGGCTGCAAGATTAAAAAGATGAGGATAATTGGAGGCGATAGGGATATTGCCCAACCAAATATCAGTCCAGAATTTAACCTTGGTACCATCCCCACATACCCCAAAAATCCCACATCTAAAAGGGTCTACCACCTTCCAAATACCCTTCCAGAAGGGGGAGGCTGATGCCGGGAGGGAATTGTGGAATTCCCAAACTTTGTGACGTTTGTGGTATTTATGAAAAACCAGGCATCCCCAACCCAACTGGTTAGGCTGGAGAGCTTTCCACAACCACTTTCCAAGGAGCGCTAAGTTCTGATGTCTGAGGTTAAGAATACCCAAACCACCTTCACGCTTAGCTTTGCATAAAAGATTCCACTTACAAAGATGTTTGCCAATCTTCAAAGCAGAAGATCCGGACCAAAAAAAGTTTCTTCTAATCTGGTCGATCCTTTTAACAACCCAGGAGGGAAGGTAAAAGAAAGACATCATGTAAAGGGGAATTGCAGAAAGACAAGAGTTAATAAGAATTAAACGTCCCCCTCTAGACAGCTGCCGACCCAACCAGACGGACAGCCAAGATTCCACCTTGTCTATCATAGGGATCCAGTCATTTCTATGTAATTTATCCCACTGTAAGGGGATACCAAGGTAAGAAATGGGAAAGGAAGCAAAAGGACAGTTGAAGAACTGGGCAACCTCTATTTGAACATGTGGCTATGATTGATAACTGGATTATGTGCACTGAACTTTCTATATTACTGGTGAGGATGTGGGAGTTTGCTCTGGTTAGAAAGTGAATAGATTGGAAATTACAATGTTATGTGTGAGCATGGGAAAACAATGTTATGGATAAGAAATTAATTGGACATGAGCATACATCGAGAATATTTTTTTAATAAATAAAATGGTCATAAATTGGGAACTTATGATTTGTTTGTGTTAGGAGGGCCTAAAGGGGAGTTGGCCTTACATTTACTTTCTTTTCAGAAGAGAGAATGAAGGACAAGACCATGACAAAATTTTCACTATAAATTGCAATGGCTGCATATGGAATCTCTAGATGTTGGTTACATAATATATGCTTAAGAGAATCAGGTATCCTTTTCAGTTCTTATGTGGAAGGACTGCTGTAAAATTAATTCAATTTATAGGTTGCTGAAAATTACATGTCAAAACTAACTGTTTGTTCTTGTACTCTTCTGATCAGAAAGATGCACTAAAAGATATTGGCAAATTTGTTCATAACATTTACTCCAAAAATAAAATATAAATGAAAGCTCATAACTGGAATTGTAAATTACTGAACATAAGTTATTTTCAGTGTAGTTTAGATTATTGACATAAAATTCTTTCTCATACCACCTTGTAAACTAGGGCAAATTTTACTTAACCCCTCCGATGTTTTCATATTTAGGGAGGTAAGTTTTGGACTTTTAAAAGTCTCCGTTCTACTTACTGGATATTATTTTCTTTACTGCTAATCATCTTCGTTTATTTTATGAGTAAACGATATATTCTTGCGCTCAAATGGTTTTTTTGTCCATTAATAGAAAAACTATCTGGAAATATTTTTACACTAAATCCCTATGAGTTTTGAATAGCAAAATCGTCATCACTTAACAGTTTTTTTAAGAAGAAAAGTAACGTAAGGGAATTAGCGGCCAAGAAGCATATATATTTCTGAGGGGGGATGGAAAAGTTACTTTCAAACGTCGGAGAGTTACATATGTGCTATAGCATGAAAAGTTGAAAACTCAGGGGAGTTTAGTAAAATTTACCCTAAATAAATTATCGTACAAAATATACAACTACAGTGAATAGAATATGAGCCCTATGTTTGAGTTTTTAATTTTAATTTTAGCGTCCCATATTCCCATGCATTAGTGTATTTATTTACTGTTTTATGCATTGTATTTATCCTCTTATATAGTTGGAGGTGCTAAGTTTTATGTCCTGATAGTTATACTGTAACTCTACCAGTATCATGGGTTATTTTGTTGGTTGCTTATTAATAAAATATCGTGGCTATACACTACATTAAAAATAAATAAAAAAGTTCTCTCCTCATTTCTGAAAGTCTTTGATTGCAGACAAGTGAGGGGGCAGTGTTGCCCACCAAGGTAGGTATCTTCTTCTTCATGACTGGACAATACAAAATAAAAACACTTAGCTGTAATATGTCAGAAAGTATATAGTATAAGATAGATTAGTAGGTATGTAAATTTTGTAAACAGTAATTACTGTTATATATATATAATTTGAAACTTCCTTTGCCTTTACTACTACTAGTAATCTGCACTGCAATGCACATTCTAATTAATTTTTTATATATATAGTAATTCTAATTATTTTTTTTATATAGTAAATAATAAGATGTAATCTAGCCTCCTACCCGAGACATCCTTTACTTATCATATACTCTTTATAAATTATCCTTAGTGACAAAAACTTTTATTTTATATGAATGACACATTTGTAAATAATTATGTCGTAAATAGATTTGTACTTTGAGGATATTATAATAACTAACAGCAGTTAAGTAAATGAATGATTAATATGACTCTCACTTAAAAATAAATAGTAATTTACACGTGCGATACACGTTTTAATAATTTCAAAAAATAAAAATAAAAACTCTGACGAAGGGAGGATTTGAACTGGAAACATCCTTTATATTAGTTATATACGTGCGTTGCACATGTTGGTAGAATGACAAAATAACAAATGATACTAAGGCCTTCTCCCATTATAATATTAGAGATTGTTGAGATTAGATGGTTGATTGAATGATTGTCTACAAATTACAGGTTGTCTACAAATTACAACTCCAACACTCTCATTATAATATTAGAGAATTAGAGATTTATTTACTCCAAATCTCCACACATTCTACTTTCCAGACGCTAATCACTGGCTCACCCACTCCAATCCCATCTTCTTATTATCCCCCCACTTTACTCGACTTTCTCTTTACCTCTTCCATTCCACAAAGAAAAAAGAAACCTCCATTAAACCCTTCACTACCTTTTTATCTTTCTCCTTTCTCCTCCAATGTATCACCTGTCCATGGAAGTCTCTGATTACTTCTCCCCTAAGGAACACTTCATTGTTGAAGACCTCTTCAACTTCTCCAACCTCGACGAAGATGACCACCACCACCACCACCACCACATCAGTGGGCCGTCGGATAACGGAAACGCCTCTGCGGTGGTGGCTAACGGAGACATATCGGACTCGCCTACCCTCACCGCCGGGGAGAGTTACACCTCCTCACTCTCCTATGGTCACCACTTGTCCCCCGATTTCCCCGAACCGGTATCATTTCTTAAACTTAATTTCCATCAATTTAATTTTGTAACCTTATCAGTAGGCTTTGTGAAATTTTTGCCATCACAGGACACTTTTGGAAAATAATTGCGTTTTTGGGTCAGTTTCCCAACTATTAGCGTTTTTCGGCTACTTTGTGTCACATCAGCAGCAGCGGTCGCTATTGAGCTCAATAGCGGGGAGCTCAATAGCGGCCTCTTCATTTCGAGATCGTTAATGAGAGTTAAAATATAGGTCGCTATTTTCATTAACGACCTTAAAATAAAGACGCCGCTATTGAAAATAGCGGCCGATGTGGCACAAAGTATGTCAAAAGCACTAATAGTTGGGAAATTGGCCCAAAAACACAAATATTTTCAAAAATTGGCCTATGCAGACCAAATAAAATTTAAAAAAAAAATAAAAAAATAATAATACTCTCAGGCTTTGTTTGGTAGACAGTACCCAAGTATGGTATAGAGCAGGTACAGAGAAATAGAAGTAGAGTTATGGTAACTAAGGTTATTTCTGTACGTACTTGATGTTAACATTAATGCTGAACCAAGATTATTTATTATGTCACATCAATTTATGTACTAATTACTAGAGATAATTTGATTTGGTTTGATGTAGTGTGAGGAAGTTGCAGAACTGGAATGGCTGTCCAATTTCATGGAGGATTGCTTCTCTAACAAAGAGTACCACCAACAGTACTTCTCATCCACATCTTCGTCGTCGTCGTCATCATCTTCTTCTTCAAACCCTGCTCAAATTCCAGCAATGCCCTCAGTTCCGGCAAAAACACGAAGCAAGAGGTCACGTGCCAACCCCACCAACTGGGCGTCCCGCCTCCTCCCAATTCTCCCCCACCAGCCCGAGCCAGTTGCAGTTCCGGTGCAGGTTTTGCCGCAGCCAGAGTCGAGCGAGGGGGAGGGGGCAGTCCGGAGATGCGTCCACTGCGGGAGTGACAAGACGCCGCAGTGGAGAATGGGCCCAATGGGGCCCAAGACACTTTGCAATGCCTGCGGAGTGCGATTCAAGTCGGGCCGCCTGGTGCCAGAGTACAGGCCCGCAGCCAGCCCGACTTTTGTTGTATCTGAGCACTCAAACTCGCACCGCAAAGTGGTTGAATTGAGGAGGCAGAAGGAGATGCAGCATAAGAAGAAGATGATGATGTTCTGGTCTTCTGCCAATTGATTAGAATTAGATTTCAGGAAATAGAGAAGCAGACGGTCTAAGCTAGTTAGTGTTTGTGGTGGTGTTGTTGTTTCTGTGATTAATTTTGCCATTGTTGAATTAATTAATTGTCAGTGATCGATGCTAGTATCTGTATCTGTAACAATTTATGGTGTTCTCTGTCCTGTTATCCAAATAGCCATCGTTCCGTTATTTTATATTTATAGCAAGTTTTGCTGTTAATCTTCAATGTTTAATTGTGTTATTTATAATTTTGGATTACAACAAGTATGAAATATCTTTGCCACCCCACAAGAAACTCTGATGTAGTTATGTCGATCGATCGATGAGAAATTTATATTTATATTATATTAACAGGGACGTCGATCAAGCGCGCAAAACTTGAACGTCACACAACCCTACCCTTTTCAACAATGACACATCGGATATTCGCACCAGTATACTGAAATTCCCAAGTTACAGTGAGGATACATGAATTTAACACTTTGCAAATTTATATATGAGCCATATATAACCGATCGACCACATTTTGATATTTCACATGTTAAGCTTATTATTGCTCGGTCTCTTCAGATGAGAGGATAAGGGCTGGCCAATTCTCGGCGCAGCAATTAATACTGGTATGGTATTCTGTGAAATCATATCCTGTGGAATACATTACTTAGCAACAACTCAAGCCTAACTATCATGGTATAATAAGAATCAGACCAGTACTTAAGCAAAAACCACCTAAGAACACCTGACAGATAAATATGTGGGCACAAAAAGTGAAGCAGTGATTCCATCAATAATTGCACAAAGCTAGCACACCTTCTGCTTAAAGTCCTGACATATTGGGGATCACTAAAAATGGCCACATCTGTATATCATATTCAGTACTGTCCAAACCCAGCAAACATAATTGCCTGCACGCTTTCGTGTGCCTGCAACCTCTTCTGCTTTTGCTCCCACTGTAATTCATGGAGTAATGCTACACTGATATCCTTGCACACTATCAAATAATCCAGCACTGACACATCATCAGCCTAATAATAATCGAACTCAACTTAATTCTCAACTAAATCAGACCCTAATTAATCCTTAATTGATTTTATTTCAGATTTATTCACTTAGGGATTAAATTCTTTTTTTTTTTGATATGGTAGCAGTGCTGATTAAGACTGTCACATCTTGATATGTGTTCATCTGTGTTTATCTTGTGTTTATGTGATACTATACAAAAGTGTGGATACAAAAGTGTAGATGTGGCATTACACTAATTCATATCATTATCATCATTTCAGTCCCAATATCTAGTATTCAGTTAGTTTTTTGCCCTTGGTTTTCAACAACACCCCAATGCCATTGCCAATGCCAATGCCAGTGCAATACATGGGAACCACTCACAGCCCATGAATGAAATTAAACAAAGTGAAAAATCAATGAGAAAGAAGAGTTATTGCAATGCACAAGCACATCACATGCATGGGGAGTGAGGAGCCTATCAACATCATGAAAAGTTTAAAATACAATAAAGAATCTGATAAAATATATATATTGCTCGAGATCCAAGATAGGAGCCGTGGTGATCCAAAGGATGATGCTTCTTGGATTCAGTAATCTAATCTCCACATCTTGGACTTATTTCATCCATAATCATACATTAATGTGATAGGGTGAGGGGAACATGCATAGCGGTGGCCACATGTGCATATAATACTCATACATATATTCATACATTTTCATTAATAATGGCATTATGTAATTGAAAAAGGATGAGAGGGTAAAGGGAGAATAGTAAGTGACTTAACCACATGCTGCATGCATGCAGTGCGGCATGTTTCAACTTTGAATTTTTGCCAGCTCTGCATTCATTGAAAACAGTATCCTATGCACTGTGATGGGGTTAACTAAGTTTTATGAGTGCCTGATAAAAGCTAATTTATCAGAAAATACCATAAAGTTTATCTCTTAAACTCAAAATTTAAAATTTTCTGAAATGTGAACACAGTGATATGAACGGGAAGGTTTCATAGTTTTTCGCATAATTTGTTATGTTTGTATGCAAATAAAGGGTTTTTTTTTAATCGTTAAACGGTGGTTTGAAAGCCCCCGCATTTCATTAAAAAAAATTTAACAAAACATACAACAAAAAATAAGGCTTATGCAGTTGAGGAAACCCAATATGGATCCTGAAACTCATACACCCCAACCAACAAACAAAGAATACAACAAAATTGAATCCTACTAGTTGGCCAACCTCGCCAGAACAAGTTTTTCTTGCCAATTTGAACTCATTCTCTCGCTTGTACACGTCTGCAAAATAGCGGTGGCCACGCCTGCAAATAAAAGGTTGAAAATCGCTTTACGGTAGTTGTAGATACATAATGCGAATCAGGGTATTCTACAGTAAAACGTAGTAAACTTTGTGGTATTTTTCAATAATTTAGCTGTCTGATAAATAAACTTGTTTAATTTGATCAAAATTTAAGTTAATTGAATTATTGAGATGGAAGGTGACAAAGGGTACAGTTCAGGATTTGATCAACTGGGGTCAGATTAGATGATTGTGGTTCAGGTTTGGATGGGTGTGAAGACTGAGAAGTGATAATGTTTTGATTCTATTACTATGATATGAGAGCTGTCAAGTATTATGTATGTATGTTCATCTGAATTGCTCTCTGTAAACAACACAGAGTTTGTCTTCCATTAATGATGTACATAACAAATATTTATCTAATGTTATTTGGGTTGGATATTTGTTATTCAGTTCTTCTCTTCAGGGATCATCTGTATCAGTTATCATCAAGTGATTGAATCTGTAGATTTACATTTTGCTGATAACAAAGTATGGAGCAGTTCGGTTTAGATTGAGCATGTTTTATCGTGAGAAGGATTCACATGTACAGCTTTGAGAACAGGTCCTCTCTGATGTTCTTATTAGTGAATCAGGTAACTTTCAGTAGTCGATCAAGACATTTAACAAAAATCAAAACTTATGTTGTCAGGGTACAATGTGCGCTATGGTCATATGCATAAATCATAATTTAATTAGCAATTTCAGTGTCTCATATCTTTTTCCGAAATTTCAAAATCAGATATTTTATTCAAGTCTACAAATTTGTTGAGTCTATAAGAGCATCCACAGTGGTTAGCTAAATATGTAAGGAAATCACTTGGGACCTTACTTGACCCACAAGTCTTTTTCCTTCCCATGATCTGGTCTAATATGGAATCCCGTTAATCATGGGATACGTGCTATCCTTATTCAGAAACGGTTACTAAAATGAGTTTTTTTCCCTTATCAATTCTACCTCGATGGACAGTTGAGATTGAATCTAAGGAAACCCTAATGGGAAAGTCGGACCTCTCTCCACCTGTAAATAATGCATTTCGGCCATCATAAAAAACATCTCAGAAAAACACATAACATAACGGTTTATAGGCGAGGAGAGAAAAGCTGAATCTCTCCAATAAAGTTCTTCAACAGATTCAAGCAGCATCTTACGTGTTCTATTAGTGATTATCATGTCGATTCAAAGGTCTTAGGGTTCATGTAAATAATCGTCTAACATGTGGTATCAGAGCGAAGTTAATGAACGCATGATTTTCCATGAAATAGAATACATCCGAATCATCATAATCGATGATATTACTGTTTATAACTGCAATTATGTTCTTCAGCATCATAGATCTGAAAAAGGCCATGGGGTTCAGCCCTTTACCGGTGCTTTATATATTACACGATAAATACCAACTTTTTGTTGTCATATCAAATGAATTAATGATTGAAATGATGCTGTTAGGGTTTGGAATCACCACAGTGATCCTAATTGATTATCGACTAAAAATTGTGTCTTAATCACCATTATAATGTTCGTTTGATAATCATATGGAGACTTTAGTTACCCACAGGCATACTAAATCATGTGTTTGATTAACAATTAAGGAGTACATGTATATGTAGACCAAGGATATCCACAGATACCTTGTAGTCTAAATTAAATAGATACACTACTCAATTATGCATAATGAATACTACGATTATTAATGGTATAATATGTAGAATTTACGATTACTACCCACAAAAGTATCATATCCGCTCGTCATATTTATTCAAATATTATGTATGTGTTGTTTATGTTTCAAATAGTCTCATTAAAACTTGTTGTATTTCTAAAATTGCAGCATCTTTCCCTTCAAATTTGTCATCGTCTGTATCATTTGTCCCTCTTCTCACGGGAACTAACTTCTCAGAATGGAAAGAGAGAGTTGAGTTTGTTAGGGTTATATACTGAAAGCATCACTTTTGTAATAACTTTATTTCCTTATTTTTTTGAATGAGAATCATATGGGCATATGTTTGCATATTGTGTTTATTATAATATTAATGCAAGTGTCTGATATTCTATAAGGTTGATAATATGGTGTGAGGTGACACACAGAAGATCATATTATCAGTTCCCTATGGAATATATAAATAGTTCACAACCTAGACGGACTTGGACAATCCATTGGAAAGGTTGTAGTGTAATCTGGTATTAGTCTGTCTTGACTATAGGTTTACACTAGTACACTTTGTGTGTATTGAACAGGACCACTTGAGGTTGTTCTCTTTGTACTGACTACAAAAGAGAACAAACACCTTTGTTATTATGGATGCTTATGCTCTTAATCCAGATATAATAACAGACATGTATATGCAGTGTGCATTACTTTGACTCATAAAAGAGTGAGATTCATTATGGATCAACAACCTCTATGAATTGGGTAATAGCATTGTATGTGTGATGGGCTGTTGATTGTAAAAGAAATCCATGTCCCGATACGTCGGGTTGATGATGTCCCCTTAAGGAGCTCATAAGAATTGTCATGTAAACCCTGTAGGTGGATTACATCCGACATGCCAAATAAAGTTGAGTGGTACTACTTAAGGATAAAAGATGTTGATCAATATAGTTGTCAGTAACTTAATTTGATCGACGGACATTCGATATCTTAACATGGGGAGTTGAACGAGCATATAATAAAAGGAGCCCATAAATATAATTTGGGATTAGGAATGTAGTGCAACAATACCTCCTTAGTGGACCGAGCTATTGTTAATGGGCCTGGGTTGTGTGTTCGGGCTAAACACGGGATACCCAGATTCGTTAGGAGACCTACCCTAATTTCTCCTCATGGTCCCTGCCGTAGCCTTATATATATCCTCTATTCTCTGGCCGTCATTGATAATCTGAAATATAAAATTTTTTCTCAAAATTCGTGATTCACGTAAGGAGAGAAAGAGAGGTCAGCCAAGGAAAAGAAAGGTTGGGAGATCGTCGCCCACACGACGTCCAACCCGAGGAAGGAATACGTGCAGAAGATCTTGGGGTCGCTGTCGTCTTCTTCTCATCGCAGGTATAATTCGTGAACCCTAGATTCCGCTATATAGGGTTAGATCACGCATTTAATCTGTTAAATTTTTAATAATCGATATGCACACCAATCCGTAGTCCTGGAAATCATCGCAGTTCCTTCAGAGTTCACATGAGGGGTGCTTGACTTGGATTTGGCCTTTCAAATTGAAAAACCAGATCCACTTACCGAAACAAACGCTAATGAACAAAAGACTCTCCTTAAAATTTGGGAGAGGTCTGACAGATTGAGCATAATGTTTTTACGAATGACAATTGCAAGTAACATCAAAACTTCCCTTCCCACACCTATAACTGCTAAGGCTTTCCTAACTGCAATAGAAGAACGGTTCATGACTGCAGACAAATCCCTTGCTGGGAAACTTATAGCAGATCTGACAACCATGAAGTTTGATGGCACACACTCTATGCATGATCACTGCATTGAGATGACGAACCTTGCGGCAAAGCTAAAGAGTTTAGGAATGACAGCAGGCAATTCTTTCCTCGTTCAATTTATCCTAAACATTTACCCCGTCAGTATGGACCATTCCAAATTCATTACAATGCCATCAAGGAAAAATGGGCGGTGAATGAACTAGCTAATAAATTGGTACAAGAGGAGGCCAGGCTAAACCAACAAGGTATAAAGATTGCACATTTTGTCCCAGGAGCTGGATGTAATGCGGGGAAAAGGCAGAATTCAGGGCATAAAAGAGCACCACCCAGAATGAACGAGGCTAATCAACCCAATGCGAAGAAGGCAAAGAAGGATGACAGGTGCAAATTTTGCAAGAAGTCTGGACACTTTCAGAAAGACTACCCTAAACGAAAAGAACGGTAACCCTATGGATTTTGTAAGCTTTTTAAAATCAAATCTTACTTATGTTTCTTCTGATACTTGGTGGATTGATTCTGGTGCTAATGTTCATGTTTCAAATTCGATGTAGGGATTTCTTACGACCCAAACCATAAGCCCAAGTGAAATTTTTTTGCTCATGGGAAACAGAAATAAAGCGCCAGTTGAAGCTATTGGGACTTACCGTCTCATTTTAGATACTGGATATCAATTAGATTTGTTTCAGACTCTTTTTGTTCCATCTATTTCCCGCAATTTAATTTCAGTTAGTAAACTTGATCTGGGTGGTTTTAAAGTTAATCATGGAGATTGTAGTTTCAATTTATTTATGAATTCTGGTCTTATTGGTTCTGGAATTTTAATTGATGGACTTTATATATTTAATCTTGCTAGTCACTCTTCTGAAACACATCTCACTCTGCATCCTAATGGTAAAACAAAACAAAAGGCGTCTAAAAAACGACTCTTATTTCTTGTGGCATAAAAGGCTGGGACATATTTCCAGTGAAAGAATAAGGCAATTGGTAAAAGATGGAGTCCTCCCGAGTCTTAATTTTACCAATCATATAATGTGTGTAGATTTCATTAAGGGTAAGGCAACAAAACATACAAAGAAATGAGCCACAAGAAGTACACAGCTTCTTGAAATAATACAAAGAGATATTTGTGGACCTGTTGATGTTCCAACTTTTGGAGGGGAGAAGTATTTTATTACTTTTATCGATGATTTTTCACGCTATGATTACCTTTACTTGTTGCATGAAAATTCTTAGTCTGTGGATGCTGTACAAGTGTTCATAACTGAAGTCGAAAGGCAATTAGATAGAAAAGTGATAATCATAAGGTCAGATAGAGGTGGCGAATTTTATGGAAGATATAATGAAACAGGACAACATCCTGGACCTTGTGCAAAACTCCTCCAGAAGCTTGGAATTTTTGCCCAGTACACAACGCCTGGTTCTCCATAGCAGAACGGTGTGGCTGAAAGGCGAAATCGTACTTATATGAATATGGTTAGATCAATGATAAGTCATGCTAATTTACCAATATCCATGTGGATGGATGCTTTACGAATAGCTATTTACATTTTAAATCGAGTTTCTAGCTAGGCAGTTCCAAAAACACCTTTTGAGCCGTGGAAAGGCTGGAAACCCAGTTTAAAACATCTCCAAATTTGGGGATGCCCAGCTGAGGCAAGAATTTATAACTCACATGAAAAGAAATTGAACTTCAAAACAGTTAGTGGTTACTTTATTGGTTACCCAGAGAAGTCCAAAGGATATAGGTTCTACTGTCCTAATCATAGTACGAGAATTGTAGAAACCGGAAATGCTAGATTCTATGATATTGGCGAAATTAGTGGGAGTGCTAAAGTACAAGACGTGGATATTCAGGAAATAAGGGTACCCATTCCTTTACCTTCTATTCCAAAACCTATTGCGAATCCTACCATTGTCGAACAGTTGGACAATGAGGAACACCCAAACAATGATCCACAACTCCATGATGACATTATTGCCAACGAAACACCAGAGGAACCAGCATTAAGAAGGTCTCTTCGCTAGAAGAGATCAGCTATTTTGGATGATTATTTGCTTTATCAAGTAGAATATGATATTGGGATGATTAAAGACCCGGTATCGTATTCACATGCCCTTAAAGATGCTAATTCTAATAAGTGGATTGTGATGCCATGAAGGATGAATTAAAATCTATGGCTGAAAATCAAGTTTGGGACATTGTTCAATTGCCTCTAGGACACAAACCAGTCGGGTGTAAGTGGGTCTTCAAGACCAAACATGAATCCAAGGGCAATATAGAACGGCATAAAGCAAGACTTTTGGCCAAAAGTTTTAATCAAAAAGAGGGTATCGATTATACAGAGACCTTTTCCCTTGTGTCTAGGAAAGATTCTCTCAGAATTATCATGGCGTTAGTAGCTCATTATGATCTCGAGTTACATCAAATGGATGTAAAAACTTTCTTTTTGAATGGAGACTTGGAAGAAGAAGTCTACATGAGTCAACCTGAAGGCTTCATAATCGAAGGTCGGGAAGACATGGTCTGCAAGCTTAAGAAATCACTTTATGGACTGAAAGCCTCGAGACAATGGTATCTAAAATTTGATGAAAACATCACGGATTTTGGTTTAATAGAAAACTTAGTTGATCCATGTATATATCTAAAGATCAATGGGAGTAAGTTCATATTTTTGATACTGTATGTTGATGACATCTTATTAGTTGCAGTGATCTTACTCTATTACATGAGACTAAAGATTATCTTTTTAAGAACTTTGAAATGAAAGATCTAGGTGAGGCATCCTATGTGATAGGAATAGAGTTATTTCGTGATAGATCACTTAGGATTTTGGGATTGTCTCAGAAAGCATATATTGATAAAGTTCTAAAAAGATTTGGCATGATGGCATGTTCTTCTAGTGTTGTTCCATTGCATACAGGAGATGGGCTTGATCTTAAGCAATGTCCGCAGAATGACTTGGTTAGAAAAGAAATGGAAAGTTATCCTTATGCTTCTCTTATTGGGAGTTTAATGTTTGCACAGGTTTGCACCAAACCTAATATTAGCCATGCAGTTGGCATGCTGGGTAGATTTCAAAATAACCCAGGACTCGCTCATTGGCAAGCTGCAAAGAAAGTGTTGGGATACTTAGGGAACAAGGAATTTCATGCCTACATATAAAAAATCAACACTTCTACAGATGGTTGGATTTTCATATTCAGATTTTGGTGGGTGTCCTATCACCAGACGTTGCACTCTTGGCTATGTGTATTTCCTAGCTAGAGGTGCAGTATCATGGAAAAGACAGAAATCTGAGTTGCTCTACACATCTACTGTGGAAGCTGAATTTGTGGCATGTTACGAGGCTGCTAATCAGGGAGAATGGTTGCGGAATTTCGTCTCTGAGTTTGGGTCTTTGAGCTTCATCTCTATGCCATTAACTTTTTACCGTGACAATAATGCTGCAATATTTTTCTCCAAGCACAACATGATATCTAAGGGAGCAAAACACATGGACCTTAAATATCTATCAATGAAACAAGATGTTTTTTTTTTGACTGGTAATGAAACAAGATGTTAGAAGAGGAATGGTTGTCATTGAACACATAGGCACGGATGACATGGTTACAAATATATTTGCAAAAGGACTACCTCCAAAGCCTTTTCAGAAAAACACTGAAAGCATGGGTCTTGAAGATAGCTCCTAATCATTCTGCCATTTATTATGCTTGTATTTGACATTTTATTGAGTTCTGAATAAGACTTCTACATCTTTTCTATTTTGTTTTCCATTGTGTACGCATATCATTATTGGATATATATTAACAGAATCTGTCTTTCCAAAGACATTATGGAACCATTATGAAAACTCCTGCTTATGGCCTTATTATGAAGGTCGTTAATGATATACTACATGGAAAGGATCATGCTGCAAAAGGATATGCGACCGCCATGACTCTCATTGACTACTAGACTAACCAAGACACTTATGAAAACCAACTAAAGATAGGTTTAGCACTTCATGTGCGCCTTATGTTTCCTAAATGAAAAAAAAAACCTTAATGGATCTTCCTAACAGCCAAGTGGGAGACTGTAAGGAAATCACTTGAGGGTCCTTACTTGACCTGTGAGTCTTTTTCCTTCCCATGATCTGGTCTAATAGGAATCTCGTTAATCATGAGATACATGCTACCTTATTCAGAAACAGTTACTAAAAGGAGTTCTTTTCCCTTATCAACTCTACCTCGATGGACGGTTGTGAATGAATCTAAGGAAACCCTAATGGGAAAGTCGGCCCTCTCTCCACCTATAAATAATGCTTTTCGGCCATCACAAAAAGCATCTCAGAAAAAAAACATAACATAAGGGTTTATAGGCCAGGAGAAAGAAGCCGAATCTCTCCAAGAAAGTTCTTCAACAGATCCAAGCAGCTGTCCGCAAAAGCAGCCTTCAGCAAGATTAGAAAGCAGTATGGACGGAGGTATTCTTCTATTCCTCACTTACGTGTTCTATTAGTGATTATCATGTCGATTCAAAGGTCTTTGGGTTCATGTAAATAATCTTCTAACAAAATATGCATATTATACATATTTTAGCAAAAACTGTGCCGTAGTCGTTAGCTAAATATGCATAATATGCATATTTCGCTACAATAGATTACTATATATCAGAATGGATATAGCTATATGCATAATATAAAGGACGAAACATGATGTTTCGTCCGTAATATTTTTAAATTTTTTTAAACAATCGAACGGAACATGATGTTTCGTCCGATGAAAATAATCGATTTATGGAATTTTAAAATTGCAGTGAAAAATACATATGGGCTTGGACGATACAAGATGTTTCGTCCATGAATATAGGACATTTAATAAATCAATTAATTAGTTAATTAATTAGTTTTTTTTTTGATGAACCGGATAGGATCTTGCGACCCCAGCCAACAATAATCAATATATAAAATCAATAATAGTCGGATTTTACAAGATGTAAAATGAAATAATAGTACAATAATACAATAAAAAAGCTACAGCAGAACAGAGACACACGGCACAGAAAGCCACTCAGCGCCAGAGGACCCACAAAAGCAGAAGCAGCTCCCTCCTGACCCAAAGGCCCTCCAGCTCAGGCTAAGCAGCAAGCAAAAAACCGAAGCCTCCTCCGACTCAGCGAAGGAAACCGAAACGCCAAAGAACCACACAAAGCTAAGGGACCTGCAGAGTCGAGACACTTCGCAAGACAAGGGCAGCAGAGTGCCAACAGTTCCAGAAGCCCACTCAAACTAGGGTAAGAGCAAACAAAAGCAGTAAAACTGCCCAAAAAAATTGCATGCTGAAAACAAGACCGAGTAATAGCAATGCAGGCTATAAAATAGAGGAGCCTAAATTAGACTGCACCATCAGGGAGCGATGATGAGCCCCAGAGACACCGAAAAGGGCAACAAGAGCAAGGAGACAACCAATCAACACAAGCACTGAAGGCAGCCAGTAATAGAAGAGGGGCAAATAATCCTTAGTTAAGTACAGCAAACTAACCAACAAGTGCATCAGCTAAATTGATAAAGTAAAGCAAAAGGGTCAGATGCCCCCAAACAAAATAAGAGCTTCTTAGAGCATAATACAGTCCTACAAACAAAATGAACCCGGGCCAGCATAAACAACAAAGAGAGAGAGAGATGCAGTAGATCAGAACCACCGCACAAAATAACCAACATCAGACAGAGACGGTAGTAGATAACCCAAAACCTTACAAAACCTCTCTGAGAGCAAAGAGACAAGCAGCTGAAAATATGAACACAGCACACCAAAAGACACTCCCTAAAGGGAGAGATCAAGCCTCAAGAAAAACCAAAAGACAGGTTATAAAGCATGAAGAGAGCGGAGGCACTGAGCAGCCTCAACTAAAATATGGAAATCAGTAGGATCGTTAGTAGAGGATCTCAAGACTGACGACCAAAGATTGACCAAGTATAAAAACTCGTCAATCAAAGCGGCCGTAGAAGAGAAACGATTCTGGAAAAGTCTAAGATTTCTTTCTTTCCAAATGATCCAAATGATAGCTTGGATCGATAGTATCCAAGCTTTTCTAACTGAGTTAATCATTAACTTAATAGACCAGCAGGAAGCTAGGTCCGAAGGAATTGATCCAGTGCCCCACGCGAGGGTACAAATCTTCCACAACGGGATGGAAATCAGGCAGTGAATGAAAAGGTGATTAATGTCCTCTTCCTGCTGAGCACAAAGCGTGCAGCGCTGCCCCCAGGCTAAGTTTCTATTGTTCAACACTTTAACAGTGAGAAGCTTGTTGTGAGTAGCAAGCCACGACGTGATCTTGACTTTAAGAGGCGCTTTAGAATTCCAGAGATATTTTGCTACCGCCGATTGAACCCCCCTAGAATTAAGGAAACAGTAAAAAGATTTCACAGAGAAGGTCCCAGCTGAGGACCAGCGCCATCTAATGCCTCAGAAGGGCACCACTCATGGCTATTAAGAGTAGCCAAAAGAGCATTAAAAACCTCAACAAAAGGTTGGGAAAGCTCAACCGTGAACGGTATAAACCAGTACCGAATGTTGTCAATCAAAGTAAAAGAGTCTTCTACGGTTGCTAACGGAAGAGCCGCTAAACGAAAGAGGGAAGGGAAGGCTGTGGCAAGAGAGGTGTTGCCAACCCACAGGTCAGTCCAGAGTCTGATTCTAGATCCGTTGAAACAAGAGTGACGAATACCACACTGAAACGCAGCGGCGGCCTTCCAGACACCTTTCCAAAAAGGAGAAGCACGGCGATGAGCCTTTACAGAAAAATCCCACCAATTGGAAGAAGAGGGTCGATTTCCCTTGATGTAACGGATCCAAGGTAAATGATCAAAGTTATGGAGTTTCCATAACCATTTACCCAAAAGAGCGATGTTATGATCACGCAGATCCAATACTCCAAGGCCTCCCTCATCTTTGGATGAACAAACCAATCTCCAATTGCATAGGTGAGATCCTGGCTTAAAGATAGATGACCCATTCCAGAAAAAGTTACTCCTGATTTGGTCAATCCGTTTGATCACCCAAGAAGGTAAATAGTAAAACGACATAAGATAGAGAGGCATAGCGGAAATCACAGAGTTAATAAGAACCAATCTACCCCCTCTAGACATGAGTTTGCCGAACCACACATTGAGTCTGGCTTCAACTTTATCTATGAGGGGATACCAATCAGATCTATGCAATTTCCCCCAACGAAGGGGGATGCCTAAGTACGAGAATGGAAAGGAAGCAACGGGGCAATTGAAAAAATTAGACACCTCCAATAGGCGATTGGGAGTACCCCCCAACCAAAGGACAGAGGATTTTTGGAAGTTAATAGATAAACCAGATGCCATTTCGAAGCAGTAAAGGAGAAGTTTGAGATTACGAAGAGAGTGGGTGTTAGGTTTGGTGAATATAATAGTATCGTCTGCGTATTGGAGATTGAGCACCCCTTCAAAAAAGGAAGAGCTACCGAGCCCCTCGATCATATTTAAATTCCAAGCATTCCACAGAAGCTTACTAAAAACATCTGCTACTAGAGAAAAGAGTAGCGAAGAAAGAGGGTCTCCTTGACGGAGCCCACATCTAATTTTGAATTTGTTACCCTCCGATCCGTTGATAAAAATAAAAGACGTTCCAGAGTATAAGCTGGATTTAATCCAAGCAATCCATTTGGGGCCGAAGCCACGATAAATAAGGATGTCTAAAAGGAAGTCCCAATTGACATTGTCGTAGGCCTTTTGAAAATCTAGCTTAAGAATGATGCCTTCCGATTGAGTTCTATGATAGTGAGATATAATTTCCTGGGCCGAGGCGACACTGTCGAGGATGAAGCGATCTTTTATGAACCCCGACTAGGCCGGATCGATTAAGGGAGAAATGATAGCGCTCAATCTAGAGGACAGAACTTTCATAATGATCTTGAAAGAGGTGTTAATGAGGCTGATAGGTCTGAACTCAGAAACAAGGTGTGCACCCAAAATCTTGGGGATGAGCACAATGTGGGCGTAATTAATCCTATCAAAAGAAAATAGACCTAGATGGAGGTCTTGAAACATTTTCAGGAGATCTATTTTAAGCAACTCCCAAAATTTTTGAAAGAAGAATGCGGGAAACCCGTCGGGCCCAGGAGCAGAATCACTTTTCAAAGCGAAAACCGCCGCTTTAATCTCTTCGAGCGAGAAGGGAGCCTCGAGAGAAGAAGGATCGTGCTCTTGGGGGCCATAGAGTTGTGCCCAGTCGAGCTCGATCATGCGATGTTTCTGCGCACCAATAAGATTTTTATAGAAATTAAGAAACTCTCAGTGAATAGACTCATCAGAAGTAAGATCTACTCCCTGGGCAGAGATAGACGCGATACGATTGCATCGTTGTCTATGGGAAGCAAAATTATGAAAAAAAGCTGTATTGGCGTCACCTTCCTTCATCCAATTGACCTGGGCTCTCTGAGCCCATTTAATATGGTCCTGATGGAGAATGTGCGCGTACTCGATCTTGCAAGATCGACGTTCCGAACGACACGATTCGGATAAAGGACTTAATTCTTCCATCCTATCAAAGGACTCAATGGATTGTAATAGAAATTTTTTTAGAAAGTTGGTATTGCGTTGTCTTTCAGCACGCCAGATCTTGCATCCATGTTTAATGGCATGTAACTTAAGAAGAATGTTACCTAAGCCGGAAGAACCAGTGACTGATGCAAGACATTCAGACACCAGATTGACAAAATGCTGGTCTTGTAACCAGAATTTTTCGAAACGGAATTTGTGATGATATCTAAAACAGTAGTTGGAGTGAAGCATAATCGGAACATGGTCAGGCGAAGGATTAGGGAGAGCTTGAACAAAAGACTGAGGAAAACGCACGATCCAATTTTGAGAAACCAGATAACGATCTAGTTTGGCAAAGGTCGGATCATCGCGTTGGTTGGACCAGGTGAAAGACCTTCCGGAGATAGGCAGGTCCATCAACTGCAGGTCACGAATACAGTCATTGAAAAGGCAAGATTGAGAAAAAGAAGCAACCGGATTCGATCTTTCCGACGAGAAACGAGTTACGTTAAAATCCCCGCAAAAGAAGCAGAGGTCGGAAGAGTACTGATGCAAGGAAAGGAATTCGTTCCAGAAAAGAGGGCGCCTATCAGACGTGGAGGGACCATACACGGATATCACGGTAAGGGGACAATTGAAGGTTGTCCAAAGAAGTTGGACAACTAAAAAGAAATTCAAATGGTGAACCGCTAGGAGCGAGAAACAGGCCTCTTTGAAACCAAGAAGAATTCCACCTGTAGCTCCAGTCGCATCCAGGGATACCCATTTGGATATAGAGGATCCTCCTAGAGCACGAAAAATCACAGGAGAAGGAGATTCTAGTTTGGATTCTTGGAGAGAAATAAGGTCGCAGCGGGAAGAGGAGATAAGGTCAAAAACCGCCCTTTGTTTAGAAGGACAGTGCAAACCATGGATGTTCCAATAGACACTAATCATTAAGATGGCGATGCTCCAAGACTCTAGAACTTTCTTTACTCCTAAGGGAGCGAATACGGGGGGAATCCCGAGGGTCAATCATAAAACCTAGGTCTTGAGCCGAAGAGGCTAATTCAGAGTTGGAAAGAGAATCAAAAATAGGGAAATAAATAGATCCTAAGTGATTGAAAGGTATCGGAGATAAGAGAGAGGGAGAAGAAAGCTGCTGGTCGCAATTGAGAGAAACTGCGGAACCAGGCGTAACGCTCAAAACCGACTGGGGAAAAGATTTAGCTTTAAGCCGAGCACTAGATCTAATGAAGCGCTGAGGAAGCCGGGGGGAGAGCTCTTTAATGACCGAAAGGTTAAGCTTCTCCTGCTGAGGAGAAACAACAACCCCCGAAGTCTCTAATGAGGGAGAAGAAGAAGAGAAAAAAGAGCTCTTAAACGACCCATCAGATTAGTTAATTAATTAGTTAGTTAATTATACGTGGTTATCTAATTAGCTCATTTAATAATTAATTAGGTAGTTAGTGGATTATACTTAGGGGTTTAATCGTAATTAGTAGAGTGTTGAAAGTGACAGGCACTAATTTTTTTTTGGCAAAATGTCATGTTTCGTCCGAGACTTTTGCATTTTTGCAAAAATGTCCGGACAAGGCCATTTTTTATTTCTTCTTTCTGACGAAACATACGCAAAAAATAAATTAAAAAGTCCTATAACAAGAGAAAAACGCTATAAAATTTTCACGACTGCAGCGAAACGAGGAAATGTTATTTCTATTTATGCATATTGCTATATTATAGCATGCACGACTGTGGATGCTCTAAAGAAGCTATGTCTAGGGTTTTTCTATGACTAGCTGATTATTTAATCGGACTTCAACTTGCATCCAGAGTCTCTCGATTAGTAATTTGGATCCTTCCACTACTGGACTCTAGTACATGACCCAACCATATATTAGGCTCTGATGAATCAAGAATAACGAGAGTCTACTGTTGACTCACAAATCTGCAACGAACATATGTCTTCATAGATGTTGAATGAATGACTGAAATGATGCGCAAGCACTTCTCATTTGTGACGGTCATAATCCTTCATAGAAGTCTGCCATTTGTAACACGGCATTTGGCCGTCATTGATGCCACTAGTGATGTAAAACAAGCATTTGTTTTGCAGTCATCGAAGCCCCTCTTTCTTCTAATAAGGACGCTAGAATTATGTGAATTAGGCCCTATTTAGACATGGAAGTTAGTAGTGGTTAGTGGAGGTGATTTGTCTACCTGTATGTATATAAACTTTAATCCATTTGAATCATATGTAGGAGGTATGCTACCTACATTTTTTTGTAACAACAAAATTAAGATAACATGGAGGTTATGTTAGGTGTCTAAACTCAAATCCAATTAAATTTGTTTTCAAAGGCAAAATGAAGGTACAGCTATGTAGCTTATATGTTGCAAACCACTACCTTCACTTAAATGTTACCTATCCTACATTTGTAAATAAGATAGTAATTAAAAAAAAGCCAAAATTTGGGAAAGTAAATGAAAATACTGTTAACCTCCAACATCCCAATAAGGGTGATAACAAACAAAGCAAGAAAAACACTAAATAAAACTAGTAATTTACACGTGTGATGCATGTTTTAATAATTTCAAGAAATAAAAATAAAAACTTTGACTTAGGAAGGATTTGAACCGGAAACATCTTTTATATTAGTTATGTACGTATGTTGCACATGTTGGTAGAATAAGAGCATCCACAGTCGTTCAATGTAAAAAATGGCAAAATGCATATTTTGCCTATCCAATTCGACGAAACGCTGCAATCGTCGAATGACAAAAAAATGCATAAGTTCGTTAAAAAAAAACAGACGAAACATAATGTTTCGTCTGTAATTAAAAAAAATACGGGACGAAACATGATGTTTCGTCCCAAAAAGGGGAAAAAACATGAATTTTTTTTTGCAAAAAAAATTTGCAAATTTTTTTTTAAAAATAGTTTGTAAATAATATTTGCAAAAACAATTTAAAAATTTGCAAAATAAAATTAAAAATTTGCAAAAACAATTTAAAATTTTACAAAATGTTCCAAAAAAATTACTGTAGCTGGACAAAATAGGGTGATTCGTCCGGATTTGACGGAAGTTTTTTTTTGCAAAAAAAAATGCAAAAACAATTTTTAAATTAAATTGTAAAAATTTTTTGCAAAATCAATTTAGATAATTGCAAAAAAAATTTAAAATTTATAAAATTAATTTTTTTAAAAAATTGGATTGGGATCGAAACATGATGTTTCGTCTCACATTGGGGCGAAACATCATGTTCATTCCCACGCTTAAATTCATTTAACGGATATTTTATTTGGTTTTTTTTTTTTTTTACTTCGGACGAAACATCATGTTTCGTCCGATCAATTAAAATAATAATTAAATAATGTTTCGTCTGCTATAATATGCATTTTGCTATATGGAATGCTACTTTTCCCTTTCTACTGTAGCAAATTTGTCAAAAAATGGCAAAATAACTCACGAGTGTGTGAGCTACAGTAAAAAAAAATGAAAAAAATGGCAAATAAGTAAACGACTGTGGATGCTCTAACAAAATTACAAATGACACCAAGGCCTTCTCCCATTATAATATTAGAGATTAGAGATTAAGTGCCACAATACGGATGATCAGAGTCCCCAAATCCATTACATTGTAGCCAAAAAAATCTGGATCTCCTTTCTTAAAGTCCTCCAAAATGTTCTCAAGTTTTCTCTTGTTGCCACTCTCAGCCTTTCTTCCCCTGTTAGCTAGCAAATCCAATCCCAAATTGGCCTCCACATAAATAAGCCTCACACTATGAACATGATTTTCATACAACTGCTACTGAATTGAATCATGCTTTATATAATTGAAGAGTTAGTGTCAATTTAGAGTTTTATTTAGTTGCAGATAGGTTTTTGAATGAGGAGAACATTGCTGATACGCCTGAGGCGAGGCAGGAATGTCCTGAAAGGGGTGGATAACATTGAACCTCGACACTTTTTTAAGCTCTCTCTCTCTCTCTGTGTGTTTCTGCTCTTGGAGGGGAAGGGGGAGGAATCCCTCGTCCAGTCGTCCTCCTCCCCTCCCTCACCCCCCACCACCAATGCGAGAGGTGGTTGGTCGTCGGCAAGGTCGGCGAGAGGAGTAGAGGAGCCACCACCTCTGCGCGCGCAGTGGTTTGATCGTCAGTGAAGTCGGTGAGCGGAGTAAAAGAAACTAGCCCCCACTTGTTGGGGAAAACTAGGGTGCCCACAAGATGGGGCACGGCTGGCTCGCAGGGGTTCAACTTCCTCGTCGAGATTGAGATGGGAGATGGGTTCACCCGCCAACGGTAGAAATTGAGTTTGTTCGCCGGCGAATGATAGAGTTTGAGATGGGTTCGCCGTCAACGGAGATGAGCATGCACTCGAGTGTTGGTGAGTTCGTGCTCGACATCAGCGAAGTTGATATTGGGGCTTCGCCAGAGTTTTATACGGTTTAGATGCCGGGGAGCACCGACGGTGCTTTTGTGTGGAGTGTCAATGGTGGGAGGCGTGCGGGATGAACTCGACGGTTGATCGCTGGTGATTGGGATTTAAATTTTGATTTTGGATTTTCAAATTTTGAATCCAGTTGCTAGTTTGGGTCTTGGATTTTGGGTCGGTGGTGATAAGAATTTGAATCTTGATTTTGGTTTCTCAAATTTTGAATCAAGTTGATAGATTGAAGTTTAAATTTTGATTTGATGGTAGATATCACCATCAAATTGGGATTTGATTTTTGATTTCATTTTCAAAATTTGAATCCATTTGCAACGGGTCCCACCTTTTTCAATCTCAAATATGACTTTGACTTTCTTATTTAAATGAGGTTAATGTTTGGAAAAAGTTGGACATATGGATGTGCACTGTCTCGAGACTAGATGGGCCAACTGGGTTCTTAGGCTTGTTGTTGTGAACTTTGGGGTGATGTTGGTTTTGGGCTAGCTTACTCCAGTTTGAGTTTTGGGTTGTCCAGTGATACTGGTGAATGTGCGGGTCATCATGGTTGTGGTTGATAAACAAAGTCGACAACGCTAGTGTAGATATGCGAGTCGTCGACATGGTGGATAATGCGAGGGCTGTGGCTATTAGGACATGTGTACAAGTCATCACTGTTGTGGTACTTGTGCGAGTAATCGTTTATTTTTAGGGGATATGCAAGTTATTGCCGTGGTGAGAGGTGCGGTGCTGTTACTTGTCGTTTGATGGGCAAGCAGTTGTCGGGTAGCGTTTGGTCAAGTCATTATCGAAGTTGTGTGCGGGCATATTTTCATCGTTGGGGTGAACGGGCAGGCAATCACTGGGGTAGAGAAGGGGTAAGTCGTCATATAAGAAGTGAACTGACAAGTTGTCTCTAAAGTGTTGTATGGGCGAGACGTTACCGAATGGTGTACGGGGAGTCATCTCTGGAGAGATGTACGGGTGAGTCATCCCAAAGGGGTGAATTGGCGAGTCGTCACTGTTATGGTTAATCGATAAGTCATCACTGGTGTGATTGGTAGTGTAGCACCCCGAATTTCCAATAAATGTAATTAAAAATACGTGGCACAAATTTCATAATCAACTTCAATTGTAACCATAAACATAGCAACCGAATACAGGGAAAATTATAAAACTTTTTATTACATCAACTCTTTTACAAAGCACATCGAAATTTAAACACTTTGAATTACAATTCTTTTTACAACACAACGGTATTTAAAAGCACCATAAATATAATTTATCTTTACAATCGTGCCTTTTACAAAATATGCAACAACATTAAACATTCTACCATATGCTCCTAATTCCATGCTAATGGTACCTACATGTAAAACATGAGGCTAGAGATATCCCTAACCCCCAAAACTACAGGGGTCAACCATAACGGTGTGAGTGATATTCAAAGGAAGTACAAACTTAAATGAAAAACATAAAGAATATAATCATAAATCAACAAGTAAAACATATTAACACAGCAATAACAGATGGAACATGAAATAACAATAAATGAAGAATCATCAAGTCCCGTTCTACATAGGTCAGGTGCAAGCCCTTATCATTTTTCACTTTATAGGGTTTAATCCCTCGTTATGCAACTAATCCTACTACGTTGATAGAAATAAGATCTAGAATACTCTGCGAATAGGCCTAAGTTCCGGTATCTACCCGCCAGACTAGCACCCTCGACACGCAAGCATCATGTAAGCGTAGCTTTAAATCCGGAGAATCTGTAACACCCCACATTTTATTTTAAATTAAAAAAGCATTTTTTTTGATTTTTTGCACGTATGATGCACGTGCTAATTTATCCATCTCTTTTCTAACTCTCATTTACAAATTTTAGCATGCACAAGTTTTTAATTAGTCTTCTTATGACCCATGGACCTAAAGATTAAATCATAGCCCATTAGATTGATTAACAGGAGAGCCCACTAGGATAATTAAACTAGTTAATTAAAATGAAAGCCCACGGGACAAGTCCATTAATAAAATCCTAAATTAAGTTGAGTTTGGACTAATACATGACACGTTGCAATTTTTAGTACACATTTAGAGTTATAGAAATGTATTCATTTTTGTATGTGCATGTGTGCACATGCACTAGTTGATGTTTGGCCGGTTTTGACCATAGTTGTGGCCGGGTTTGGGCTAGGGGGAAGGGGAAGAGCTTGGAGTTTTGGGGGTTGAGATGATGAAAGGTTGGGAGCATGAAGAGTTGGAGGTTTTAGGAGTTACGAAAATGGAGGGTTGTAAGAATTAAAGAGAGAGTTATTAAGTGTAGAATTTTGCACTTTAGACCCTAACAAAATCATATAAATAGCACCCCCATTTCTACTTCTCTTTTGCATAAAAAACAAAATCAAAACAAGAGAAAGAAAAAGGGAGAGAAAAGGAAAGTGAGTAGAGTGTTCTCATTTTTTTTTGGAGGAGTTCTTGCTTTGGAGGCTTGCTAGGAGGAGAAGAACAAGGAAGTGCTTGTGGAGCTAGGAGCTAGAAGAAGTCTTTTTCATTAGTGGTTTTCATTCTTCAAATAAGGTGGGTGGTCTCTTACTTTCTAGAAATATAAATTGCATGCTAAATAGTTTAAATGAGTAGTATAAGCTGAATGAGATATATGTAGAATCCATGCTAGCATAATATGCAATTATCTTGTTGAAACTTAGTGAACAATTGTTACCATGCTAATTTAAAAGGAGAGTTCAACTAAAGAATTAATCATATGAATCTTGTTAGAATGTTTGCAATTTTTTTTTTGTCAAATGTGTGATTTTTCTTTTATGAGAACTTGTTGAAGAATATTATATTTCGACATATACTTTAGAAACATGATGGTTAAGAAAGAAAAAGAAAAGAGAAAAATAATCTTAGTTGTTGCTGATATGGCTAAAAATGGGGTTTAATCGGAGCCATCCAAATCAGATACGGATCTTGAAGCCCAAGGGTAAAATGGTAATTTCTCTACAAAAGAGTCCAAAATGGGTATTGGATCTTCTCCCCGGGGACCCAATAACCCACGAATGGATCCGCTAACAAGAGGGTGCGGGTTTTAACCCACTACACACCTCACCCAACAAGATAAAATCAGGATCCCTGACCAATCTTGATCAACGGTCCTGATGCATGTCAATCTTTTCACTGGGATTTGGGGATTAAATTCCTTATCTGATTACCAGAATATACCCGATCAGATTACATTCCTAATCTGTTTACAAGGAGATTATTCTATATCAGGCCACGCGGATTACATCCCTAAATTGTTCTCTAAGACGCCTATAAATACCCCCCATCCATCTCCATTAAGAGGTAATCAATCTTTCACCAGTTTTTGTGCTCTTTCATAATCTCCCTGATTATTGACTTGAGCGTCGGAGGGTGCGTCGCCGGGAACAACCCCGGTGTCTCGCACTTTTTGCAGGTGCACGGCGGGAACGACGATCGACGCCCGACGGAACAGGTACACAGGTTTTCTATTCAGTTTCCCTAAGAATCCACAAGTTCTATCTGTTTGCCCCCACACCAAATTTAGCGGCAACAGATTGGCGCCGTCTGTGGGAACCTAACGAATAGGGACCTCTCCTCTTCCTGGTGAACAGGTTTACTCAGCCATGCCGCCTCGCAAAGTTAGGTCAAGAGGGTCTAATCGAGTGCCCAACCCTGACCAGCAAGAAGTCCTTCCTGATCCCGCTCAGCAACAAGGGCAACTCCCCCCTACTATGGAAGAGCCGCTCCAACGGAACCCTCCACCTCCTGATCCAAAGGGTCCTAACCCTCAGAAACAGCCTCTTCACCAAGAGAACCTCTCCATCCACAACGCCTCCAGTGCCTCCATGGCCTCCCATCATCCCCGAGCCTCTGGTCGCCACAATGCCCCTCCCAAACGCCCGGAAGATGATGACCTTCGTCGTCATCTGGATGAAAAGCGGGCTCGGGGGGAAGCCTCCCGCCAGCAAGAGCGATCCCCCCGTCACCGAGAGCACAGGAGGTCCCCCATCCGAAGAGGGAGAAAGGACTCCCCCAATCATTACCGAAGGAGGCACTCTCCCGCAGGTCGGCAGCAGCCTAGGAACAATGAGGCACCCATCACCCGTGCCGAGTTCCAGCAATTCCAAGCAATGGTACAACAGGCCCTCAACCTCCGTCAAAACCCCAATGAGCCGAGGGCCCCATCCCCTCCTCCGGTCCGAAGCCCTCGCCAACGGTCCCCTTCTCCTCGACCCGCTCCTACCAATTCCAGGCGCACCCCAAGTCCTCGTCGTTCTCGAAGTTACCATCGCCGTAGCCCTCGCTCCCCCTCATACGAAGACGAGTCTCGTGGCTCGGCAGATTACTGTCGAAGAGATGACACCATGAACCGCCGTCTAAACGAGGTGGAAAAACTCTTGGGTCAGATGAACCGAGAAGAGGAGCTTAGGGGAAAGACCCTACGTCCTAGCCGACCCCCATTCTCCCGGACCATAGTAGATGCCCCTGTGCCGTTCGGTTTCAAACCACCCCAGTTCGAGAATTACACTGGGGAGACCGATCCAGTTGATCACATCGAGAGCTTTAAGACTTTGATACTCCTCCATCAAGCTTCCGATGCCCTCCTCTGCAAAACATTTCCTGCAACCCTCAAAGGCCCAGCTCGAGAATGGTACTCTCGCCTTGCCCCAGCATCAATATTCTCTTTCGAACAGTTCGAAACCCTCTTCATCACGCACTTCGTAAGCAGCCGAAGGGCAGAGAAGACCAGCATCTCCCTCTTGCACCTTCACCAGAAGAAGGGGGAAAAGCTGAGAGATTATGTGAAGAGGTTCACAGCTGAAGCCCGAACCATAGCATCTCTGGACCAGTCGGTCGCTACGGTAGCATTTCAATCCAATGTCCTCAATTCCAACCTCCGCTCCTCCCTCGCCAAGAAACCGCCTCATGACTTTTCCGACCTACTCCTTCGCACTGAAAAGTACATCCGGGCCGAAGAGGCCGAGCAACAACCCCACCGGGAGGGTTCTGCCTCCGGGTTTAAGAGGAAGGGGGTGGAAGAAGAAGAAGGGGCCAGGAAGCTCCAGAAAGATAATGCCGGCCAGCGCCGACCTCCTAGATTTGAAAAGTTCACTCCCCTCACTACTAACATCTCCACCATCTTCATGGAAGTTGAAAAAGAGGGAGTCTTACCCCCTGCTCCGAGGATGAACACCCCGGCAAAGAGAAGAGATAAAGAGAAATGGTGCCGCTATCACCGAGACCATGGTCATGATACCAACGATTGCCGTGCCCTAAAAAACGAGATCGAAGCCCTTATCCAGAGAGGGCAACTGACCAGGTTTTTGAGAAAAGACCAAGCGGAACTTCCTCCTCCGCCTCGGGGGCTAACAAGCGCCCGGAAAGAGAAGAGACGCCAGATTTCGAGGAAGAACGAGTCCTCCACCTCATCCACGGGGACCCAATGGGGGGCTCCTCGAACTCCTCTCGGAAAGCCTTTATAAGAGAAGTCAACTCGGTCCGAGCCACCCCTCCTCCCAAAGGACTCGGAGTGCCAATCACATTCTCCGACGAAGACCTCGAGGGAATTCGGACCCCGCATTGTGACGCACTCGTCATTAGCCTCCACATGGCGAATTTCAAAGTGGAGAGAATCTTAGTAGACAATGGCAGCTCCGTCAACATCCTCTTCCTCTCCGCTTTTAAAGGCCTAAAGCTCTCCAGAGATAGACTCAAGCCCGCCGGTTACACTCTCCACGGGTTCACGGGGGTTCTGGTAACTATTGAAGGGGTGATCACCCTCGATGTAACTGCCGGTCAAACTCCTACCACCCGGACAGAACCGATGGACTTCATGGTGGTGGACGTTCCCGCTGCATACAACGTCATTTTGGGTCGGCCAGGCCTCGCAGCTCTAGAAGCTGTCCCCTCAGCATACCATCTGAAGATGAAGTTTCCCACCCGGTCCGGGGTCGGGGAAGTAAGGGGAAATCAGGAGCAGGCCCGGAAGTGCTACATGACCGCAACCCTTGGGCCCGTCCTCTCCTTAGAGACTCTGGAAATTCCCCAAGACACGGCAAAACCGACCTCCGAGCCGGCGGATGAGCTGGAGGAGGTGCTCTTCTCTGAACAAGAGCCGACCCGCAAGTTCTTCGTAAGCAAGACCCTTCCGTCCGCCCTATACTCAGATATTGTGAAATGCATCCGAACCAACCAAGACCTTTTCGCATGGTCCGCGGCAGATATGCCTGGTATCTCCGAGGAACTCTTGGTCCACCGCCTCAGCGTTGATCCGGGGTCCAAACCGGTTCAGCAGAAGAGGCGTAAGTTCGCCCCCGAGCGTCAGCTCGCTATCAAAGAGGAGGTAGATAAATTACTGAAGGCCCGATTCATATAGGAGGTAAATTATCCTGAGTGGTTGTCAAACGTGGTAATGGTGAAGAAGTCCAATGGGACTTGGAGAATTTGCATTGATTTCACCGACCTCAACAAACCTGTCCCAAAGACCCCTTCTCTCTACCGAGCATCGACACTCTGATTGACGCAACCTCGGGACATGAGCTCCTAAGCTTTATGGACGCTTTCTCGGGTTACAATCAGATAAGGATGTTCCCGCCGGATATCCCTAAGACGTTTTTTGTGACCGACCAAGGTCTTTATTGCTACAGAGTCATGCCATTCGGCCTAAAGAACGCAGGGGCAACATACCAGCGCCTCGTCAACAAAGTTTTTCAGGCTCAGATCGGCAGGAACATGGAAGTGTACGTCGATGACATGCTTGTAAAAATCATCCGGGGTGTTGATCATGTGACCGACCTCCAAGAAGCATTTGATGTTTTAAGAAGGCACAATATGAGACTCAACCCGAACAAGTGTGCGTTCGGCGTCTCATCAGGCAAGTTCCTCGGCTTCATGGTTAGCCAACGAGGAATAGAGGCAAATCCGGAGAAGATCAAGGCCATACTGGACATGGCCCCTCCTAGAAATGTCAAAGAAGTTCAGAGGCTGACTGGTCGCCTAGCCGCCATAGGGCGCTTCTTGTCGAAGTCCGGGGAGAAATGCCTCCCGTTCTTCAAAGCCCTCAGAGGGGCTAAAGGATTCGAGTGGGGGCAGCAGCAACAAGACTCCTTCGACCAGCTTAAAGCTTACCTCGTCAATCCACCTCTCCTTAGCAAACCAATACCCGGCGAACCACTCTACCTCTACCTGGCAGCTTCCGAACAGACACTTAGTGCGGTCTTAGTCAGAGAAGAAGAAAGGGCTCAGAAGCCCATTTACTACGTCAGCAAGGTGCTCCGGGACGCCGAACTCCGGTACCCGAAGATTGAGAAAATGGCTTATGCCCTGGTAATGGCCGCGAGAAAACTTAGACCCTACTTTCAGTCCCATTCGGTGGTCGTCCTTACCGACCAGCCGCTGAAGCAAGTCCTTCACAAGCCTGAAACTTCCGGCCGCCTCATGAAGTGGTCGATCGAGCTGAGCCAACATGATATAACCTATCAGCCTCGGACCGCGATCAAGGCTCAGGCACTAGCCGAATTCATAGTGGAAACAACCATCCCCAACTCCGAACAAGCGATAAAGGGACCCCCCGTCTGGTCGGTCTACGTTGACAGGTCCTCTTGTAACGAGGGAAGCGGGGCAGGAGTCATCCTGGCTGGACCAGAGACTTCATCCTCCAATACTCCCTCCGGATAAATTTCAAAGCCTCGAACAACGAGGCCGAATACGAAGCACTAATAGCCGGGCTTCGAATGGCCCGAAATGCTGGGGCACAACGGCTACAGATCTTCAGCGACTCCCAGTTGATTGTCAACCAGGTCCTCGGCGAGTATGAAGCCCGCGACGATAGAATGGCTAAATACTTGTCCAAAGTAAAGAGCCTCATGGTGCTGTTCGACGAGGCTCTCATCCAAAGGATCCCCCGAGAAGAAAATACTCAGGCCGATGCCTTATCCAAGTTAGCCTCCTCTTCCCTTCAAGGTCTGGAACAGACCGTTTTGATAGAAGTCCTCCTGAAGCCGAGCATAGAGGACGAAGCGCCAGACTCCGTTGAGACATTTCCCGTCCTCCTCAAAGATAATTGGATGAAGCCCATTGTCGAATTCTTAAAGGACGGACTCCTCCCTGAAGATCCAAGGGAAGCACGAAGAATCAGGACCCGAGCCGAGCATTTCACTTTGATCGAAGGCATCTTATATAAACGCTCCTTCACCCAGGTGGATGGTCGGCCTTACCTAAGGTGCCTGTCCCCCAGCCAAGCCGACTACGCCCTGCAGGAACTCCATGAGGGCATCGGCGGAGCTCATTCTGGATCCAGGGCTCTAGCGCGCAAGGTGTTGAACTATGGATATTACTGGCCCACTCTCCTACGGGACGCCGAACGACACGTTCGGCAATGCAGCTCCTGTCAAAAGTATGCAGACATCCGACGCCTTCCACAAGCACCGCTAACCTCCCTATCAAGTCCGATTCCCTTCGCTATGTGGGGGATGGATTTACTAGGACCATTTCCTCCAGCCCCCGGGCAGCTAAAGTTCCTAGTCGTGGCAGTCGACTATTTCTCTAAATGGATAGAAGCCGAGCCCCTGGCTACGATCACCGAGCATAGGGTCGTTCAATTCTTCTGGAAAAATGTGATTTGCCGGTTCGGCGTTCCCCGAGTCATAGTCACGGATAATGGAACGCAGTTTACTGGGGCCGCCTTCCGAGCCTTATGTGAGGACCTCTCCATACAACACCGATTCTCCTCCGTCTCCCATCCTCAGTCGAATGGCCAAGCAGAGAATGCCAACCGACAGATTCTCTCGGGCATCAAGAAGAGATTAGACAAATGTTCCAAAGGACTGTGGGCCGATCAGCTACCGAACGTGCTCTGGAATCACCGTACCACCAAGCGGACCCCAATAGGCGAGAGCCCATTCAATCTCACCTATGGGGCCGAGGCCATCATCCCCCTGGAAGTCGGGATACCCTCTCCTCGTCTGATAGCTTATGAAGAAGAGCAGAACGCTAGAGAGCTCAGAGCAAGCTTGGATCTGATAGATGAAATCAGAGAGAGAGCGGCCATACGCCAGCAAGCTTACCGAAGGAGGATCGAGCTAGCATACAACAAAAGGGTCCGCCCAATGGACCTCAAAGAAGGGGATCTCGTCCTCCGAAAATTGGCCATCTCGTTCCCCGGACAGAAAAGCAAACTGGCCCCGAACTGGGAGGGACCATACAAAATCTCAAAAGAGATCCGCCCCGGCGCATACAAGCTAGAAGATCTCGAAGGCAGAGAAATTCCCAGGACTTGGAATGCCGACCATCTTATGAAATACCAAGAGAAGGCACCTACGCCTCTCTAAGTAACTCGAGATGTCGAACCTTCCCCTTCCTTTTACTAGTAGTGATTTTTCTTTTATTTCTTCATTGTAATAACGGCTAGCAACTTTAGAAGCAGCCGATCGTTAGATATTAATAAATAAAGTTTTTTCATATTTCCACTGCTACTACATCTTTCTGCTTTTAACTCTCTGAATTAACGATGGTTCCGGAGTCCAACACTTGGCTCGATTCTACTTCGCAAGTTCGCCTCCGAGCGATCTAGAAGTAGTTCGCCATTCGGAATTGCTCCCAAAGCCGTTGAATGGTACGGAGTCCAACACTTGGTTCGACTCTACTCCGCAAGTTCGCTCCTAAGAGAGCTAGGGGTAGTTCGCCATTCGGAATTGCTCCCACGCCCTTAATCTTACGATGGTTCCGGAGTCCAACACTTGGCTCGATTCTACTTTGCAAGTTCGCTTCCAAGCGATCTAGAAGTAGTTCGCCATTCGGAATTGCTCCCAAAGCCGTTGAATGGTACGGAGTCCAACACTTGGTTCGACTCTACTCCGCAAGTTCGCTCCTAAGCAAGCTAGGGGTAGTTCGCTATTCGGAATTGCTCTCACGCCCTTAATCTTACGATGGTTCCGGAGTCCAACACTTGGCTCGATTCTACTTCGCAAGTTCGCTTCCAAGCGATCTAGAAGTAGTTCGCCATTCGGAATTGCTTCCAAAGCCGTTGAATGGTACGGAGTCCAACACTTGGTTCGACTCTACTCCGCAAGTTCGCTCCTAAGCGAGCTAGGGGTAGTTCGCCATTCGGAATTTCTCCCACGCCCTTAATCTTACGATGGCTCCGGAGTCCAACGCTTGGTTCGATTCTACTTCGCAAGTTCGCTTCCAAGCAATCTAGAAGTAGCTCGCCATTCGGAACTGCTCCCAAAGCCGTTGAATGGTTCGGACTCCGGCACCAGCTCCGAGCGTTCTTGACACCGACCATTTTGAACGCATGAGTTCGGCAATCAAGATCTCCAAAAAATTTCCAAGTCTGAAGCCTCGGCACCAGCTCCGAGCATTCTTGACACCGACCGTTTTACACGCATGAGTTCGGCAATCAAGATCTCCAAAAAATTTCCAAGTCTGAAGCCTCGGCGCCAGCTCCGAGCATTCTTGCCACCGACCTTATTCCGTGCTTGGGTTCGGCACCCGTCCCGAGCGATTCTCGACACCGACCGTATTACGGGCTCGAGTTCGGCAGTCAAGACCAATCAAAAACGCCAAGTCTCAAACCTCGGTTCCACGACCCCACAACTAGAGCAAAAAATTGGGCACCTACGATACACCGACAGTTAAATCGATTCCAATTTTATTAAAAGCAACCCTTACATACATCAATATTACAAGGCACTAAAGATTACAAGAAGCTGAAAAGCGAAAATTACAAGACACCGAACTCGGACCCATCAACGCTTCCGAGGCGCAGGGATGCTCCTCTTCAAGGACACTTGAGGTCGGCGACGTTTGCCTCCGGAACCCGATCCTAGGCCAGCAAGTTGGGACGTGTCCTCGGCACTGCTCCTGGCAGCCACGCCGACGGATGCACCGCTCGACGAAATGGCCACTGAGCTCTGCGCGTCCCCCGGGCTCGGATGGCCGAGGCGCTCACGGGTCGCCATCTCGTAAAAAGTGATGCCACGCTCGCTCTCTGCTCGGGTGCAGGAAGTGCTCCTCACATTAATTGGCCCCTGTTACCGCTGATTTCGGTGTGGGGGTAAACAGATAGAATTTGTGGATCCGAGGAAAACCTGAACAGCTGACTCGGCCTTCTTGATCCCGCCGCAACCTGCAGGGAAGTGCGAGACACCGGGGTTGATTCCGGCGACGCACCCTCCGACGCTCTTGTCAATAATCAGTAAAAGATTAAGAAAGAGCTTAAGTGGTGAAAAAGTGATTAACCTGGTCTTGGTGGTAGAGGGGCTGTATTTATAGTCGCCTTTGGAATGATTTGGGGCCTGATTTCCTGCCTAACAGTTAGGAGGAAAATCCTCTTATTCTGTTTTTGGGAAGTTAGCCCCTGATTCCCTGGTGAGAGCCAATCAGGTTTGTTGATTTGATTTGATCAAATCAGTGGCCTGATTCTCCTCTCTTGGTGGATCGGGCTTGTATCGGGTCGGGACCCATGCCCGGTTGAAGCGGATCTGTTCGCGGGTGGTTGGTCCTGTGAGAAGGAGGCCCAATACCCGTTTTGGATCCATCTGCATGTGAAATTACTTTTTTACCCCCATGCTTCAGGATTCGTGCTCGATCTGGACGGTCCCGATTTAACCCCATTTTTAGCCATATCACGAGCCCCCCACTCCTAAAGGCTGAGCGTGATCAGACTTTGAGGAGTAGTTCAGCTGTCTCAATGGCTGGTGGAGTTGCATCGGAGTCCAAATGTGGGATTTCGAATCTAGAAAGGGGGTGATGAGGTAATTTTTGATGTGGTGAGCTGTTCTTGAGCTGAGTCGGGTATCTGATAGTCTTTTATCTACTTTTTTCGAAGTACTTGTCTAATTCTGCGATGTGTTTGCTAATCGTTCGGGGACTTTAGCAGTGCATTCGGGGTAATAATTGTTTGCTCCGGGGTTTGAAAGCGTGTCCCCGAATTTTCAATCATTTCTCGGAATTTTTAGCTAATTTTCCCGAATTTTTAGCAATTTTTTCGCAGATTTTAAACAAATAAAACGATTAAAATAAATAAAAAAAATAATTTAAATACCGATTAATGGCGTGGCTTGATCTGAGCCATCGATCATGGGCGAGCACCAGTTCCGGAAGGATCTGATGGCTGTTGTAGCTCGGCAGCGTTTTTCTCCATTTTTGAGCTCGGAAAGGCACTTGCTCGGCTGCCGACCGGAGACTAGGGGGTTCGGCGTTCCGAGCGACGTGGCGCAATCTGAGCCATCGGATGGTGGTGCGTTTTTCAAGAAAACGCTATCTTGTCTTTTAGCGCACGTGGCGCAATCTGGACCATTCGTCGTCAGGAGCACGAATTTCTGAGAGATCGAACGGTCGCGATTGATCGGTGTCGTTTTTCCTCCATTTACGAGCTCGGAATGGCACTTGCTCGGACGCCGACCGAAGGCAGTGGTGTTCGGCAGGTCGAGCGACGTGGCGTTATCTGAGCCGTCGGATGTTGGCGCGTATCTCGAGACAGGCGCAGCTCCCAAGAAAACACTATCTTGTCTTTTAGCGCACGTGGCGCAATCTGGGCCGTCTGATTGAGATCAGACGCGAAAGTTGAGGGGAAAGTGGTTTTTCCCCGTTTACGAGCTCGGAAAGGCACTTGCTCGGACGCCGACCGAGGACCCGTGGTTTCTGGCAATCCGGGATGGTTCTGTTCTCAATGGAATTAATTGTGCTCTGGGACTTGCGCGGCGTTCTGTCTTCCCAATGTCATTAAGGATAAGTCCTTTAATTAATACGCGGCGTTTCAACTTCCGAGGGTCATAATGACTGGTTCTTGAAGGTTGGCTATAAGTACTCCGCTCTCTTTGCCATTTCTGTCACAATCAACATAGAGTTTCAGACCTCGGGGGCATTTAGCCTCGGGTAGTTTCTCTCTTGAGGTCCGGAGAGGTGGTCGCCCTTCTTCCTGGTTTTCCCTTTGTTCTTGACGGCCCCAAAGTGGATGTCAGGAGCGAGGGGGGAACGAGGTAGTAGTGGTGACGACCGTAGTTCGGATCCGAGGGAGGATTTACTTCGGAAGGACGGGCGGTCGCCTTGTTGTCTTGTTGTTTCCCCATTCCTCACTGCTCCGAATGGGGGTGTTAGGAGCGGGGAGCAATAAGACAGTAAGGTCGACGGCAATAGTCCGGACCCGGGGCGCGGACCTCTTCGGGAGGACGGGTGGTCGTTCTCTCACGAAGATCTTCTGCTTTCTTTGGTGGCTCCGAAGCGAGCGTCGGAGTGAGCGGAGGTCTTGGTGAGAGAGTGACGATCCATGTCCAATGCCGATCTCCGGGCCATCCGAGCCCGTTTGTTGCAGCTCGGGCTTTTGGACCGTCCGAGCCTGTTGTTAGCAACTGTGAAGGCGCTGCGGTTAGAGCCCTCCTGGAAAGCCGCGCCTTCCAGTTGCAAACAACTGGCTCGGAACGGTGCGTGTCTCCCGATCCCTGAGTGTGGATGGGTCCCCTCTCATCTCTGTCTTCCTTCCGGGCTGATGGCTTCTGATGGGCGTCAGCCCGGGGGAGTTAGAGACGAGAGGAGCGCCGATCTGTTTCTGACGGGGGCCCGTGGGTCGGTAGGATACCGGCCGAGCCACGGGACCTGGGGGGCGCTTGCCGAAGGCGGCGCCTCAAAACTGAATCAAAATTTTACTGCCTTCCTTGGACGTAGGCGAGGCATCCGAAGGTTCGATCGTCCGAGCGGCGTGGCGTAATCAGAGTCGTTCGACGCTGGCGCGTATCTTGAGACGGGCGCGTTTCTCGAGAAAACACTATCTTGTCGTGTAGTGTTCTCGACGAGATCTAGGCCGTCTGATTGGGATCACGCACGAGTATTGAGGAGAAAGTAAGTTTTCTCCGTTTACGCGCTCGGAAAGGCACTTGCACGGATTCCGACCGAACCCTGTAGCCGTAATGTAGGTTTCGCTTGCAGCTCGGATTCAGATCCCCTGGTGCCGAGATAGCTGACTTGGTGATGGGGACAGCGGTTGTGGGCCTTCGCGATGTTTCGAGAGCGGCCCAAAAGTCACTTTGGGAGTCCAAGGGACGTCCCGTTTTCACTATAAATCTTCACCCCCCCTTAGACCAAGTCTCACTTTTCGTTTTTACTCTCTCTCCTCAGTTTTCACTTTGCTGCGAAGTTTTCTGCTCTCTGGCGGTGTTGCTGGCTGTCGCGGTAGCGTTTGTAGACTCCGGTGAACTCTCCGACCGTGCACGTCACTTCAAGGTCAGTTTCTATCCCTTCTCTCTTTGAAATGGTTAAGATCACTGAGACCCCCGCCTCGGAACAAACCGTTGGCCGAGGGGATAAAGGGAAGGGTGTGGCTGAGCCGAGCGAGCAGGAAGTCGTTCGCCCGGATAGAGAAGGCGATGTGGCCGAGCGGCCTAGGGAGGTTGAGGCCCCGTCCCGGAATGGCAAGGCCGTGGTCACCATTGTGGAGACGCCGAAGAGGGCGGGGGCGTTCGGTCGGCAACCCATCGTCTTGTCGAGTGTGGGCGGCGTTCGGGACTACGCTGATGACGTCCTGGAGAAAGTGACTCAGGGTACGTCCCCACTGGTGGAGGAGAATGAGCCGAGGGAAGTTTCCGAGGTGGACCATGCTATCTCGTCGCTCACCGAGGATGACCTTCGGATGATCCGAGAGGGATTCCGGATCCCGCTAGAGTATGTCCTGCTTCTCCCCGGTCCGGGTTTTCGAGCAAACACGAGCTGTTCGCCGGACGTGTGTGTTTTCCCGGTCGATTCCCTTATCGCCGGACTCCGCTTTCCCCTCCATCCGTTCGTGGTCGAGGTCTTGGTCTTCTACGGTTTGAGTCCTGCTCAGCTGGCGCCGAACACATGAAGGCACGTTACAGCCTTCGTCCTTCGATGCCAAGAGGTTGGCGCTAAGCCGAGCATGTTCCTCTTCCGTAATCTTTACCGACCCTGCCAGCCGAGGAAGGAAGAACAGAGGTTTTACCTGTCGCCCCGGCCGGGCGTGAAACTGATCGAGAATCCGGACTCGATCAAACACTGGAAGACAAAGTACTTCCTCGTCCGATCCCTGACGCCGTGGGTGATTCCGGCGGTTTGGGAGACGGAGGGCCTGCCCAAGCGCACCAAGAAGGAGGTGCCACTGAACGAGGGAGAGGCCGAGGTCCGGAGGAGGCTCCTCGCTTTGCCAACCATGAGTTGGAAAGATATTACAGAGGAGGATCTGTTCCGTGGGGGTCTCAGTCCGATCGACCCTCGTACGCTTCTGGTATTTATACTTATCGTTTAAAGCTCATGAAAATTTATCTAAGTTTTTTCGTTCAGCTTTTGCAGAGACGATGAAGATGGACTACAGAGCCCTGATGGCGAAGGGTCGTTCGGAGCAGGAGAAGAAGAAGAGGTCGGCGGCGGAGACTCAGGAGAGCCGGCCAGCGAAGAAGCCTTCGGTCGCGAAGACCGCCGAGCAGCCGAAGGTCATGGTCCCTGACCCTGCGGAGGTCCAGGTCCTCGACCCGCCCGCTCCGGATGCTCCGACACCGACCCCGAAGGGGGACGCTCCTGGTCCGTCGATCGGCACGTTCGGCGTGACGGAGGTGTTGTCCCTCCAAGTTCCGCCCCTGACAGCCGAGGCGGAGAAGATCCTGACCGAGCGCCACAAACAGATCTTTGTCCCCGACTGGCAAGTCATGCAGGTCGACGGCTTCTTGGGCGATGGCAACATCTGTATGGAGGCCGTGAAGCACCTGCCGACCCCGAAGGACCGAGCGACCCTGAAGGCAGGGCAAGCAGGGGACGCCGTGATGCAGATCGCTCGGAACACTATGTCGGTAAGTTGGCCGGGCTCTTTCTCTTTGGCTTTTCTTCCTTTGAGTTTTTCTCCCCCCCCCCCTTTTTTTACCAAGTATTTGGGTTCGGATTTTAATCTGTTGCTCTTCTCCAGACCCTCTGCCACTTCAACTTCCTGGTCGAGGAGATGGCGAGCAAGGAGCAGGAGAAGGAGCGGGAGAGGGCGGAGCGCGTCAAGGTTACGCAGCGTCTTGATGCCGAGCAGCTCCTCTCGACGAAGAGGGCTGACGAGGTGAAGGGATTGGAGGGGCAGCTGGCCAAGTCCATTCAGCTGTCGAAGGACACGGCGGCTAAACTTGAGGCCGCGGAGAAAGAGGTCGCCGAACTGAAGGAGGCCTTGGCCACCGCTCGGTCGGAGGCGGAGAAGGCCCAGAAGAGGACCGAGAGGACCCAGGCCAAGCACCAGAAGAAGGTGAAGAGGGTGAAGAAGGCCGTGCAGGAGGAGGCTGCTCAGCATATGCTCCAGAACATGGAGGAAGCCTATGGTCGAGCGCTGACCCACATAGCCGCCAGGAACCCGGGCTTCGACATCTCCTCCTACCACTTTTACGACCCCGTGGAAGGGGAGGAGGGCGTGCCCGAGGGGATGCTCGGTCCTGCGGGAGAGACGGAAGTCGTCGAGGGTCCTGCGGGTTCCGAGGCCGAGGGGGAGAAGGTGGATGGCTCCGAGGAGGAGAGCTGGAGCGAGGGCGAAGGCGAGGGCGGTGACGAGGAAAAGACCGAGGGGTCGACGGACCCGAGCGGCAAAAAGGTCGACCCCTGACTCGGTTGTCTTCTTTTTTGTCTTTTTTCTTTTGTAAGCCTAACTGCGGACTGGCCACCGCTAGTGTAAAGCTTTCACTTTGATTTTGAAATGAAAATATTTTGTTTGGCCAAAATTTATCCAAGTGTCGAGCTTCGGATTTGTGTGTGACTAGCCGTAGATGTTTCCGAGTGTTGGGTATCGGATTTATCTCTACTTTTCAGGTGAAGTTCGGTCCGGTCACGGAGCTCGTCTGCCTCCGGAAGGAGTTGGCCAAAATGAAACGTGAGCTCAAGGACAGCCGACAGAGGCGGTTTCTTCTGCTCGGCCAGGCGGAGGAGGTGAAGGCAGTTCTACGGAGGCAGTGCCGCGAGCTGTATCAGCTGCGGAAGCACTACCCAGCCCCTTGTCCCGAAGGGGAAGTCGAGCGGCTCCGCGGGGAGCTAACCGCCGCCGAGCAGAGGAATGCCGATCTTCTGGCAGAGGTCCAACACTTGGAATTGGCGGAGAGGGAACGCTCGGCGGAAGCAGTGAAGCTGGCCTCCGAGCTGGAGAAGGCGTTGGCCGAGCGCAAGAGGCTAGTGGCCGACGTCGACAGGCTCAGAAGGATCACGATAGACAGGGGAATTGAGGTCACCCACTTCCGTCGGCTCGCTGCCGAAGTTGCTAATGCCTCCGGCTCGTCAAGGCCTTCTCGCCCAATGAGGTCAGCGAGGGACGACGTTCTTAGAGACAGGATTGTCGAATTGGAGGAGGAGATCGCGTCGCTCAAGCCTGCGCCGGAGAGGGCTAACGTTCGCAGTACTTCGTGCACCCACGAAGAAAGTGAGAAGGGGATTACGTTTTATGAGCTTGCGACGCGCTTGCCTATGACCAGGCGGAGTCCGGCTGACGCGCAGAGCAGCGCGGCTGTCTCGTCGAGCGGGGCCTCGGCAGGTGCCGTGGTCAGGGCTAGCAGCGAAGGGGGGTCGCGTTTCGTTGGTTTAGGATCGAGCTCGGAGGGCAGACCTCGTCGTTCTCGCGTATCCCTAAACCGAAGCATTCCACTTCCGAGGAGATCTTGACCTCGTTGTTTTTTACTTCCGTTGATTGTTGTAAAGTTTAATTGTAGGGTCGGTTCGGCCATTTGTAACACCATTACATCTGAATGTGAATTTTGAAAGTTTCCTTAGAACGTTTTGAAAGTGTGTTGGACTTCGGCGGAGTATTGAACTTGCGTTATTCTCTTTCCCTTCTTTTCAGCTCATCGCGACGATCCATAGCTCGGACTCCAACCGTTCGAAAGATGACGCCGAATCCGGGGGCACCTTTGGAACGGTGGTTCTGAGCCCCAGGAGCGCCGATCTGAAGTTACGCCGAGCCGAGAGTGAGTGGGACCACCTTTCGTTGGTTCTCAGTCTCCGGGAAGCCGAGGTCCAACGCTTGGAGAATAAGATCGTCGAGCTGAGCCCCACAGGAGAGGATGACGACTCGCAGACCGCATTCAGCAACGCTCTTCGGGTCAAAAGCATTCGGTACATTCAGTCGAAGATTATTGCCGAGCGGGATGACTTGCTCTCGGAGATGCGGTACTTGCGGGCTGTAATGGCGAAGCTCCGGGGGGATGCAGAGGAGCTGTCAGCCGAGGAGGACGAGCGGTCGGCCGAAGAATTGAGTGAAGATATTTCTTTTTGAACACTAAGTGTTGTTGGTCGAAATTGTATCTTGCTTGTGAACACTTTGTAACCATGGGACAGATGTGCTTTGTATTTCGGCCTGGCTGTTTAATAAAATATTTTTTATTGCTCTGCGCTTTTGTCTTGTTTATGACTGTATTTTCTGTGCCGAGGTCTTTGAACCGAGCATGTCGATTCCGTCGGCGAGGTCGTTGGACTGAACTGGCCACTACACGTGTGTCATTCTGTCGTTTAGCGACTCTGACGTGGTGCGGTACGAACTCCCAGGCGGCTCTGTTTCTAAGAAAGTGCTACATTGTCGTTTAGCGTAGGTGGTAAGATCTGAGCCGCTGATTGTAAGCACGGATCTCGAGGCGGCTCAGCTCCCGAGGAAACGCTATCTTGTCGTTTTGCGTAGGTGGCGAGATCTGGGCCGTCTGATTGAGATCAAGCGCGAAAGTTGAGTAGAAGGGAGATTTTCTCCGTTTACGGGCTCGGAATGGCACTTGCTCGGATTCCGACTGAAGGATAGGTCGATCCTCCTCATTTTTCCCGTCTCCGTGACGAGGATCGGACTGACCGTAAGCCGAGCGCTCGCCACAACGTAGGGGATTTCCGGAAGGCAATCTTTAGGGCAGGAATTTAATCCAGTGTTTGCCCTCGGGGTTGTCGCGGAGTTCGACGGCTGTGGGAGCAATTCCGAACGGCGATCTACCCCTGGTTCGTCCGGAGATGAGCCGAGGAGGTAAAGTCGAGCCGAGTGTTGGACTCCGAACCATCGGTATAGTTCAAAGGCTGTGGGAGCAATTCCGAACGGCGATCTACCCCTGGTTCGTCCGGAGACGAGCCGAGGAGGTAAAGTCGAGCCGAGTGTTGGACTCCGAACCATCGGTATAGTTCAACGGCTGTGGGAGCAATTCCGAACGGCGATCTACCCCTGGTTCGTCCGGAGACGAGCCGAGGAGGTAAAGTCGAGCCGAGTGTTGGACTCCGAACCATCGGTATAGTTCAACGGCTGTGGAAGCAATTCCGAACGGCGATCTACCCCTGGTTCGTCCGGAGACGAGCCGAGGAGGTAAAGTCGAGCCGAGTGTTGGACTCCGAACCATCGGTATAGTTCAACGGCTGTGGGAGCAATTCCGAACGGCGATCTACCCCTGGTTCGTCCGGAGACGAGCCGAGGAGGTAAAGTCGAGCCGAGTGTTGGACTCCGAACCATCGGTATAGTTCAACGGTTGTGGGTGCAGTTCGGAACGGCGGTCCGCCTCTAATCCGTCCGGAGACGAACTGAGGGAATGAAACCGAGCCGAACGTGGACTCCGAACCATTGGTTGAGATCATAACATAAAACGCAGGTGATAAGAAGGGAGATTGACATGCTTATTTGCAAACATAACAGAGCTTTCTTTATTGATACTTGACGGCGAACCGTTTTACATAATACAATTTGAGGAAAAAATGGGTTACAAGTTGGAGAGGAATGGTTCGACACCTCGGATTACTTAGAGAGGCACCGGAGCGCTCTCTTGGTATTTTAGGAGGTGGTCGGCATTCCAGGTCCTCGGAAGCTCTCTGCCATCCATGTCTTCGAGTCGGTATGCCCCAGGCCGAACAACTCTTGTGATCCGGTACGGCCCTTCCCAATTCGGAGCTAGCTTGCTCCTCTGACTGGGGAGGGATATGGCTAGCTTTCTCAATACCAAATCTCCTTGCTCAAGGTTGGCGGGTCGGACCTTCTTGTTGTACGCTAGCTCGACCCTCCTTCGGTAATTCTGTTGCCGAATCGATGCCCTTTCCCTCAGTTCATCTATCAGGTCCAAGTTTCCTCTGAGGTCCCTGACATTCTGCGCTCCGTCATAGGCCACGAGCCGAGGGGAAGGTATTCCGACCTCGAGGGGTATCACAGCCTCGGCCCCATAAGTAAGGTTAAAAGGGGACTCCCCGGTGGGTGTCCGCTTGCTCGTGCGGTAGTTCCACAACACATTAGGGAGTTGGTCGACCCACAATCCTTTGGAGCACTTGCCCAACCTCTTCTTGATTCCTGCGAGGATCTGCTTATTAGCGTTCTCGGCCTGCCCGTTCGACTGAGGGTGTGAGACGGACGAGAAGCGCTGTTGAATGACGAGGTCGTCGCATAGGGCTCGGAATGCTGTGCCAATGAACTGAGTCCCATTGTCCGTCACGAGGACGCGGGGGACGCCGAATCTGCATATGATGTTCTTCCAGAAGAACTGCACCACTTTGTTCTCGGTTATAGTGGCGAGGGGCTCGGCCTCGACCCACTTTGAGAAGTAGTCGATGGCTACGACTAAAAACTTGAGCTGACCCGGAGCCGGTGGGAAAGGCCCTAGTAAGTCCATTCCCCACATCGCGAAGGGGATAGGGCTCGATAGGGAGGCGAGGTTGGCCTGAGGGAGGCATCGGATGCTGGAGTGTCTCTGGCAGGAGCTGCACTGCCGAACATGTCGCTCGGTATCTCGAAGAAGGGTCGGCCAGAAGTACCCATAGTTCAAAGCTTTCCGGGCTAAAGACCTGAATCCGGAGTGTGCCCCTCCGATGCCCTCATGAAGTTCTTGTAGGGCATATTCGGCCTGTTCCGGAGAGAGGCACCTTAGGTAAGGTCGGCCATCTATTTGAGAGAAGGAGCGCTTGTATAAGATGCCCTCGATCAGGACATAGCGCTCGGCCCGAGTTCTGACTCGGCGTGCTTCTTTGGGATCTGAGGGCAGAACTCCATCCCTTGAATTCTACCAGTGGCTTCATCCAATTGTCCTGCAGCATGACCGGCAATGACTCCACTGAGCTAGGTGTCTCGTCTTCGATGCTCGGTTTAGAGAGGACTTCAATCAGTACGGTCTGTTCGAGACCTTTTAGCGAAGACGAGGCCAACTTGGAGAGAGCGTCAGCTTGTGAGTTCTCCTCCCGGGGGACCCGTTGGATGATGGCTTCTTCGAACCGGCCTATGAGGTCCCGGACCTTGGCGAGGTACTTCGCCATTCGTTCGTCCCTGGCCTCATATTCGCCCAAGACCTGGTTCACGACTAGTTGGGAGTCACTGTGAATCCGAAGGCGCTGCGCCCCGGCACTTCGTGCGAGTCCGAGACCAGCTATGAGAGCCTCATACTCCGCCTCGTTGTTCGAGGCCTTGAAGTTCATGCGGATCGCATACTGCAGGACGAAGCTGTCAGGGCCGTTCAGGATAATGCCGGCGCCGCTTCCTTCACTGCAAGAGGATCCGTCCACGAAGACTGTCCAAATGGGGGGCCCATTTGGGACGTGGCCGACCTCAGGGATGGTGGACTCTACAATGAAGTCGGCGAGAGCCTGTGCCTTAATTGCCGTCCGAGGCTGATAGGAGATGTCATGCTGACTTAGCTCTATGGACCACTTCATCAGCCGGCCCGAGGTCTCTGGTTTGTGGAGGATTTGCTTTAGGGGTTGATCGGTGAGGACGACGACCGAGTGAGATTGGAAGTAGGGCCGAAGCTTTCTTGCTGCCATGACCAAAGCGTAGGCTATCTTCTCTATCCTCGGATAGCGGAGCTCGGCGTCCCGAAGCACCTTGCTCACGTAGTAAATGGGCCTTTGGGTCCGGTCTTCTTCTCTTACCAAAACAGCGCTCAAGGTCTGCTCGGAAGCGGCCAAGTAGATGAAGAGAGGCTCGCTCGGGATTGGCTTACTGAGCAGAGGGGGGTTCACCAGATAGGCTTTCAGCTGGTCGAACGATTCTTGCTGTGCTTGGCCCCATTCAAATCCTTTAGCGCCCCGGAGTGCTTTGAAGAAGGAGAGGCACTTTTCTCCTGACTTGGAGAGGAACCGACCGATGGCTGCGAGCCGACCGGTGAGCTTCTGCACCTCTTTGACATTCCGAGGCAGGGCCATGTCTAATATGGCTTTAATCTTTTCGGGGTTAGCTTCAATTCCCCGCTGGCTCACCATGAAACCGAGGAACTTGCCAGAGGAGACTCCGAACGCACACTTGTTCGGGTTTAGCCGCATGTTGTACTTCCTCAACACACCGAAAGCCTCCTGAGGTCGGCTACATGGTCGGTGCCGCGGATGCTCTTGACGAGCATGTCATCAACGTACACCTCTATGTTTCGGCCGATCTGATGCTGAAAAACCTTGTTGACGAGGCGCTGGTAGGTGGCGCCTGCGTTCTTCAAACCGAACGGCATTACTCGGTAGCAGTAGAGGCCTTGGTCGGTGACGAAGGAGGTCTTCGGGATGTCCGGAGGGAACATCCGGATTTGATTGTACCCCGAGAAGGCATCCATGAAGCTGAGGAGCTCATGGCCCGAGGTGGCGTCGATTAGGGTGTCGATGTTCGGGAGAGGGAAGGGATCCTTCGGACACGCCTTGTTGAGGTCGGTGAAGTCGATGCATATCCTCCATGAGCCATTGGACTTCTTGACCATTACAACATTCGACAGCCACTCGGGATAATTCACCTCCTGGATGAACTTGGCCTTCAGCAGCTTATCCACTTCCTCCTTGATTGCCTGCTGTCGCTCGGGAGCGAACTTTCGCCTCTTCTGCTGGACCGGTTTGCACCCCGGTTCGACGCTTAGGCGGTGGACGAGCAAGTCCTCGGAGATGCCGGGCATATCCGCGGCCGACCAAGCAAATAGGTCGCGGTTATCCCGGATGCACCTCACCAAGTCGGAGAACAGCACGGTCGGCAAGGACTTGCTGACGAGGAATTTTCGGCTCGGATCCTCGTCGGAGAAGAGTACTTCTTCTAACTCGTCCGCCGGCTCGGACGTTGGACGGGCCTTCGGCTCGGGGATCTCTAGTGTCTCGAGCGAGAGCACTGGTCCCCCGGTGGAAGTCAAGTAGCACTTCCAAGCTGTTTCCTGGCTTCCCCTGACTTCCCCTATTCCCGAGCGAGTGGGGAATTTCATCTTCAAGTGGTATGCCGAGGGGACAGCCTCCAGAGCGGCTAGGCCGGGACGGCCTAGGATGACATTGTACGCTGCCGGGACGTCGACGACCATGAAGTCCATCGGCTCGGTCCGGGTAGTAGGGGTGCTTCCCGCAGTAATGTCTAGGGTTATCACCCCTTCGACGGTTACCGGGACCCCCGTGAACCCGTGGAGAGTATAACCGGCCGGCTTAAGACGGTCCCGGGACAGCTGCAGGCCTTGAAAGGCCGAGAGGAACAGGATGTTGACCGAACTCCCATTGTCCACCAAAATCCTCTGCACCTTGAAATTGGCCATGCGGAGGTCGATGACGAGGGCATCGCAATGGGGGGTTCGGACTCCTTTGAGGTCGGCATCGGAGAAAGACACAGGGACGCCGAGACCCTTCGGGGGAGGGGCACTGTGGACCGAGTTGACTTCCCGGACGAAGGCCTTTCGGGAGGAATTAGAGGAGCCCCCCATTGGACCTCCGTGGATCAGGTGCAGAACCCGTTCTTCTTCGAACTCTGGTGTCTCCTCGCGCCGCTCGGAGCGCTTGTTAGCCCCCCGAGGGGGAGGTGAGTTCCGATCTGTTCGATCGTTAGCTTTCACGAACTTGGCCAACTGCCCCCTCCGAATGAGTGCTTCGATCTCATCTCTCAGAGCTCGGCAATCGTTCGTGTCGTGCCCATGGTCTCGGTGGTAACGACACCACTTATCTTTGTTCCTCCTCTTCGCCTGAGTGTGCATCCTCGGGGCTGGAGGGATGATTCCCTCCTTCTCTACCTCCATGAGGATAGTAGAGACATTAGTGGTGAGGGGAGTGAACTTCTCGAACCTGGGGGGAGGGCGGCGCTGACCGCCCATGTCCTTCTGAGCTTTCTTGGACCCTTCTTCTCCCGTCGCCTTCCTCTTTGACCCCGCGGCCGTACCCCCGAAGCTCGGCAGGGCTTCGGCCTCCTCCGCCCGGATGTACTTCTCGCACCTCAGGAGGAGGTCGGCGAAGTCATGCGGGGGCTTCTTGGCCAGGGATGATCGGAGGTTGGCGTTAAGGACGTTCGACTGGAACGCCACGGTAGCCACGGACTGGTCCAAGGAAGCAATTGACCTGACTTCCGCGTAAACCTTTTCACATAGTCCCGCAACTTTTCTTGCTTCTCCTGCCGCAGGTTTAGCAAGGAAAGACTCGTCTTCTCGGCTCGTCGGCTACTCACGAAGTGAGTAATGAACAGCGTCTCAAACTGTTCGAATGAGAAGATGGACGAGGGGGCGAGCCTAGAATACCATTCCCGAGCCGACCCCCGGAGGGTGGCAGGGAAGGTCCTGCAGAGCACCGCGTCGGAAGCTTGGTGGATCAGCATCAGGGTCTTGAAGCTCTCGACGTGGTCGACAGGGTCGGATTCCCCAGAGTACGTTTCAAACTGCGGCGGTTTGAAACTCCTCGGTATGTGGGCCTCCATGATCGACCGCGAGAAGGGAGGTCGGCTGGGACGGAAGGTTCCTGCTCGGGACTCTTCCTCCCTGTCCATGCGGCCGATGCGCCTTTCCACCTCATGGATACGGCGGATGAGGGCGTCGTCCCTCCGCTGGTAGTCGTACGACCCCCCGGACTCCTCTCCATAGGAAGGGGAGCGTGGACTGCGGCGTTGATACTCCTGGGACCGCCGAGGGCTCTGTTGCCGCTGCTGTCGGCTGGGAGTCGGGGAAGGGCTCCGGGTCCGGCGCCGAGGACTGGGATCCCTGGGGGGCATCGGAACCCTCTGAGCATTCTGGGCGTTCTGTCGGAGATTGAGGGCCTGCAGTACGGTTTCCTGAAACTGGAGGAACTCGGCTCGGCTGATGGGCATATCCCGGTCCCTCGGATGAGGCCGATCCCTGGGGGACCGGGACCTCCTCCTTCGGCGTTCAGGTGATGCCGCTCGGCCTCTGCGTTCCGGGGACCTTCTGCCGTCCCGACGACGTGGCGACCGCTCACCTTGACGCTGGCGGGAGGCTCCCTCTCGGGCCCGCCTCTCGTCAAGATGAGTACGGAGGTCGTCGTCCTTGTGGTGGTTTTGGAGTGTGATGCGGAGGTCGGGGTGATGAGAGGCCATCGAGTCCGATGACCCATTGTGGATCGAGACGTGGCCCGGATTGAGAGGCTACTTCTCCTTCCGACCGTTATGACCGGACGGACCGTTGTTGGGCTGCTGCTTGGGAGGAGGAGGAGGTGGAACCTGCTGGGTCAGCGGAGGGAGGTCGGACTGAAGGATAGGATTGACCGGAGCTTCATTTGCCGGGTCGGTGGGGTTGCCCCCACGGTTCGACCCTCTGGATCGGTTCTTCTTCGGCGGCATCGGCCTTCTTGCTCCCGCCGCAACCTACAGGGAAGTGCGAGACACCGGGGTTGATTCCGGCGACGCACCCTCTGACGCTCTTGTCAGTAATCAGTAAAAGATTAAGAAAGAGCTTAAGTGGTGAAAAAGTGATTAACCTGGTCTTGGTGGTAGAGGGGATGTATTTATAGTCGTCTTTGGAATGATTTGGGGCCTGATTTCCTGCCTAACAGTTAGGAGGAAAATCCTCTTATTCTGTTTTTGGGAAGTTAGCCCCTGATTCCCTGGTGAGAGCCAATCAGGTTTGTTGATTTGATTTGATCAAATCAGTGGCCTAATTCTCCTCTCTTGGTGGATCGGGCTTGTATCGGGTCGGGACCCATGCCCGGTTGAAGCGGATCTGTTCACGGGTGGTTGGTCCTGTGAGAAGGAGGCCCAATACCCGTTTTGGATCCATCTGCATGTGAAATTACTTTTTTACCCCCATGCTTCAGGATTCATGCTCGATCTGGACGGTCCCAATTTAACCCCATTTTTAGCCATATCAGCCCCGAACGCGGTCTGAGGCGAGCCACCTCTGCTTCTAGCTCGGAGATCCGACCCCTCAATGAACCATCTTGCGCCTCGACCTCAAAGCAGGCCGGTACTGCCGAGCTCGGAACTCCAACGTGGCTCGCGATGAGATGACGAAGATGGGTGACTTCGATGCTCCTATCAACAGTGGCTCTCTTCAACACATCGACTTCGGCCGCCAATTCATCTCGTTCGGCCGTAAGCTTGGCCACCTTAGTCGTCAACTCCTCTCCTTCCGACCGAAGCTTAGTCTCCGTGGTTTGCAAGTGCTGAATCTCCGAAAGCAGGTCGTCCCTCTCCGCCGTTACCTTTGACAGTGTGTGGCGAAAGCACTTGGTCCGAAGACTACTAGTGAAGGCAGCTGGCGAAGCCTCGCCCTCACCCGAGGCGGTCATCTCGGCAATCCTGCCTTCCAGACGTCGAATATCGCTATCCCGCTGCCCTAAGATAAGCTGAAGCTGGCCTCGCTCGGTTTCGGCTCGGCGCAGTCCTAGCTCGACTTCGTAAAGTCGCTCTCTACACTTCGCCAGACTCAACCTCGTCGCCCCGAGGCCTGCCTCGGCTCGAACCTTGGCATCCGACCCTGTACGCTCGACCTCTTGGGCCACCAGAACGAGCTGAAAAGAAATGCAAAACAAGCAACAAAAATTCAGATATTGTCTAAGTCCTAGACTTCGGGGGTTCTTTTGAACAAATGCTCGAGCACTCAACACTCAACAGACAAGTACACAAAGCCGAGCCCAAAAAGTTGGAGTTTTTCGTTCCTTTCAAAAAGGTAGCGGTGGCCAGTCCGCTATTAGGCGTTACACGACAAAAACAACAACAAAAAAAAAAAAAAAAAAAAAGAGAACAGACGGAGTCAGGGCGCGACCTTTTTCCCGGGGCGGCGAGAGGGGGTCGAGGGCGACGCCTCCGAAGGGGCGACCGTCGCCAAGGGGGTAACCACCGACCCCTGAGCTCCGGCGGGGGGATCGACCAAAGGCTCGTCGTCGCCCCTCTCCTCCTCTTCTTCTTCTTCCCCCTCCGATTCGAGGTCAAAGCCTTCGACGTACCCCGGGAACAACCTCCAACCCGAGCAGTCCACGGAGGGATAGGCCTCCTTCACCCGGGCGAGAGCGTCGGCGAAGGCCTTGGCCATGTTTTGGGCGAGGAAGCTCTGCGCCTTCTCCATGGTCGCATCCTCCGCCTTCTTCACCGCCGCCGCTTGGGCCTCGGCCGCCTCGGACAACTGCTTGGCCGCCTCCTCCTTTTGCTGACGGAGTTGGCCCTCCAGCGTCGTGACCCTGTCCTCGAGGTAGTTGACCCTCGCCGACTTGGCCTCGAAGTTCAGCTCGAGCTTGTCGAGCTCGGTCTGAATCCGGGCCTTCTCCTTCCGAGCTTGGTCGGATTCCTTCTTCATCTCCTTCTCCTGGGCCGCCATCCTCTCGGTGAGGTGCCCGAAGTGTACGACGATCTACAATTAAAAATCAAGGGAGTCAGAAAATTCCAACTTGAAAAGGTCGGCATAAAAAAGAGGGGGTAGATACGACGCTTACCGATACCGCCGAGCGCGCTATCTCGATAACGTCGTCTCCCTCCCGTCCGGCCTCCATGGCCGCCCGATCCTTCGGCGTGGCGAGGTGCTTGATGGCCTCCATGCTCGCCAGAGAATTGCCGAGGAACCCATCGTGCTTCCGAACCTGCCAGTCCGGGACGTGGATCCTTTTGTGGGCCTCGGTCAAGAGCTCCTCCGCCGCCTTCGACAGCGGTGGCGTAGGCATGTTGAGGGCGGCGGCGATGGGAAACTCACCGACCTTGGTCGACGACGAAGCGACCACGGCGTCGGAAGCCGGGTTCTCCAGAATCTCCACCTCGTCGGTCGCTTCGACGACCTTCGGAGCCTTTGCCGCCGGCAGCTTCGAGACCACCCTCTTCCTCTTCTTCGGCGCCTTGTTGGCGAGGCCTGCCTTCAGCGCCAGCACCGCCTGATAATCCATGGACTCTGCACCATAAGATAAGTCTGTTAGTTCAGAACAAGCTATGAAAAATAAAAGCGCACGAAGTAAAGTAACAATAATAAATAAAGAAAGCCGCGTACTGGGGTCGGCATGAACGAGCCCTCCCCCGAACAGGACGTCATCGGTCAAGTCCTTCCAGTCTAGCTTTGGCCGACCCAGGAGTACCCGTACAGCCTCCTCTTCTTCGGGCCGAAGTGTTGGCAGCGCCTTCACTTTCTTCGGCACACCCTCCACCCAACTCGCGGGAATGGGCCAGGCCTCCGGACTGCGCACCAGAAGGTACTTCTTGCGCCAGTATTTGATGGAGTCAGGGCACACGACGAGCCGACCTCCGTGCCTCGGAGTCAAGTAAAATCGGTACGCCGACCTGTTCCCCTGATGTGGTTGGTAGATGGTCCGAAGCACGTTCAGCTCCGGCTCAATCCCCGCGGCTTGGCAGTGAAGTACGAAGCCGTTTATTACTCTCCACGCGTTCGGCATAAGTTGGATGGGGCTGACCCCAAGCCATCTTAATACAGCAACCGCGAACGGATGGAGAGGCAGCCGAGCCCCGACTATGAAGGCGTCGACCGGCCAGCAACACACGGTTACCGGCAACGGCGAGTTGGCCCTAATGCCGGGACCCGGCAATATAAGCTCGTACTCCTCCGGGATCTGAAAGCAGTCCCGAATCACTCCCAAGTCCTCTTCCCGAAGGATCGACGCTGTCTCGTCAGCCTCTGTCATCTCCCGCGCCGGATTCTCTTCGAATGTCCGGGCCCTCCCGTACACGATGCGTTCGGCGTCCTCCTCCGGAAGATCCCGAACCCTGTGAAGCCCAGTTAATGGCCCCGGTAATTGACCGAACTCCCCCATGCGCTTCGGCTCCTCCACAATAGAATCTTTGCCGAACACCTTGTTTTTGTGAGGTCGGCTAGTGGTCGGAGCTTCGGTGACTTCGAGGGAGGGCTCGGACGAAGAAGAAGAGACAGACATGTTTAGAAACTAAAGTATAAATTACCTTAACGGAGATGTCGTCGGAAAGTTCGCCGGAAAAAGATCAGCGATCACCTGGAGCCCAAGCAAGAACAAACCAAAACACCAGAGCGAAGAGATGAAAAGTGAAAAATGAAGTGGGGGTGGGGGTTTTATAGAAGAGCCAGCACGCAAATCGAGGTTAATGGGCTTTTACTGCAGGCCCACTCCCACAAAACGACAAAAGGCGACTCCAAACGTCGCCTTGTTCGCCGCGCCTAGCCAAACGGCTCATTAATGACAGTCACGTCAGCAGAAGCCCAGGGGACGCAGCATTAATGGACGTCACATCTGTCAGAAACCCAGAGACCGTCACATCCGTCAGAACCGTCGATTCTCATGCCGCGGCACTCGCTCCGAGCGTTCTTGACACCGACCGTTTTACACGCGTGAGTTCGGCAGTCAAGACTTCCAAAAAATTTCCAAGTCTGAAGCCTCGGCATCAGCTCTGAGCGTTCTTGACACCGACCGTTTTGCACGCATGAGTTCGGCAGTCAAGATCTCCAAAAAATTTCCAAGTCTGGAGCCTCGGCACCAGCTCCGAGCGTTCTTGACACCGACCGTTTTGCACGCATGAGTTCGGCAGTCAAGATCTCCAAAAAATTTCCAAGTCTGGAGCCTCGGCACCAGCTCCGAGCGTTCTTGACACCGACCGTTTTGCACGCATGAGTTCGGCAGTCAAGATCTCCAAAAATTTCCAAGTCTGGAGCCTCGGCACCAGCTCCGAGCGTTCTTGACACCGACCGTTTTGCACGCATGAGTACGGCAGTCAAGATCTCCCAAAAATTTCCAAGTCTGAAGCCTCGGCACCAGCTCCGAGCGTTCTTGGCACCGACCGTTTTGCACGCATGAGTTCGGCAGTCAAGATCTCCAAAAATTTCCAAGTCTGAAGCCTCGGCACCAGCTCCGAGCGTTCTTGACACCGACCGTTTTGCACGCATGAGTTCGGCAGTCAAGATCTCCAAAAAATTTCCAAGTCTGGAGCCTCGGCACCAGCTCCGAGCATTCTTGACACCGACCGTTTTGCACGCATGAGTTCGGCAGTCAAGATCTCCCAAAAATTTCCAAGTCTGAAGCCTCGGTACCAGCTCCGAGCGTTCTTGGCACCGACCGTTTTGCACGCATGAGTTCGGTAGTCAAGATCTCCAAAAATTTCCAAGTCTGAAGCCTCGGCACCAGCTCCGAGCGTTCTTGACACCGACCGTTTTGCACGCATGAGTTCGGCAGTCAAGATCTCCAAAAAATTTCCAAGTCTGGAGCCTCGGCACCAGCTCCGAGCGTTATTGACACCGACCGTTTTGCACGCATGAGTTCGGCAGTCAAGATCTCCAAAAAATTTCCAAGTCTGGAGCCTCGGCACCAGCTCCGAGCGTTCTTGGCACCGACCGTTTTGCACGCATGAGTTCGGCAGTCAAGATCTCCAAAAATTTCCAAGTCTGGAGCCTCGGCACCAGCTCCGAGCGTTCTTGACACCGACCGTTTTGCACGCATGAGTTCGGCAGTCAAGATCTCCAAAAAATTTCCAAGTCTGGAGCCTCGGCACCAGCTCCGAGCGTTCTTGGCACCGACCGTTTTGCACGCATGAGTTCGGCAGTCAAGATCTCCAAAAATTTCCAAGTCTGGAGCCTCGGCACCAGCTCCGAGCGTTCTTGACACCGACCGTTTTGCACGCATGAGTTCGGCAGTCAAGATCTCCAAAAATTTCCAAGTCTGAAGCCTCGGCATCAGCTCCGAACGTTCTTGACACCGACCGTTTTGCACGCGTGAGTTCGGCACCGGCCCCGAACGCTCTAGCCACCGACCTTGTTATAAGCCTAAGGTTGGCATTGACCGCCAAACGCCCTTGGTTCCGACCCCCCGTACGTGGGAGATCTGGCCCTCCGACTTCGACGAGCCCTCTCTCCAGACTCGCAAACACGCTGAGGTCCCTCTTCCTATCGGAAAGAATCGCCGAACCAATCCCTGACCTCGGCGCCCGGGTCGCCGAACTCTGGGAGGGATCGGAGTCGCGACGCCGGAAAGACGCGACCCTCAACAGAAGGATGCGACCGTGCCATTCACCGAGAGATTACAAAGCTAAGAAGACGTTCACACAAGAACGCCGCCCGATCAAAAGAAATTACCTCACTGCCCCCTTTTCGAGATTCAAGATCCCACAATTGGACTCCGATCCAACTCCACTAGCCACTAAAACAGTTGGGCTACTCCTTAAAGTCTGATCGCACTCAATCTTTAGGAGTGGGGGGCTCGTGATATGGCTAAAAATGGGGTTTAATCGGAGTCGTCCAAATCAGATACGGATCTTGAAGCCCAAGGGTAAAACGGTAATTTCTCTACAAAAGAGTCCAAAATGGGTATTGGATCTTCTCCCTGGGGACCCAATAACCCACGAATGGATCCGCTAACAAGAGGGTGCGGGTTTTAACCCGCTACACACCTCACCCAACAAGATAAAATCAGGATCCCTGACCAATCTTGATCAACGGTCCTGATGCATGTCAATCTTTTCACTGGGATTTGGGGATTAAATTCCTTATCTGATTACCAGAATATACCCGATCAGATTACATTCCTAATCTGTTTACAAGGAGATTATTCTATATCAGGCCACGCGGATTACATCCCTAAATTGTTCTCTAAGACGCCTATAAATACCCCCCATCCATCTCCATTAAGAGGTAATCAATCTTTCACCAGTTTTTGTGCTCTTTCATAATCTCCCTGATTATTGACTTGAGCGTCGGAGGGTGCGTCGCCGGGAACAACCCCGGTGTCTCGCACTTTTTGCAGGTGCACGGCGGGAACGACGATCGACGCCCGACGGAACAGGTACACAGGTTTTCTATTCAGTTTCCCTAAGAATCCACAAGTTCTATCTGTTTGCCCCCACACCAAATTTAGCGGCAACAGTTGCCTTGAAACTTGTCGACATATGTCAAAAATACAAATTTGTTTTGCATCAAAGAATTCTCTTGTGATGCTGATGGTTGATTAAGTAACATGTTTGAGTTTATTACAAAAATTTAACTAGTATGATGAAGTACATAAACTAGTTTTACTAAACATGATTTTTAGTTTCGAGATTTTGAGAAAAGGTATAATCTTGTATGCAAAAAGAAAGGGAAAATTATTTGAAAATGAAGATATATTTCTTAAAATAAGTTTGAACACTTTGATTACTGATATGGCTAAAAATAGGGGTTTAATCGAGACCGTCCAAATTGGGCACGAATCCTGGAGTTCAGGGGTAAAACGGTAATTTTACCTACAAACGGGTCTGAAGCGGGTACTGGGTCTCCTTCTCACAGATCCAATAACCTGCGAACGGATCCACCTCAACTGGGTGCGGGTTTCAACCCGCAACAAACCCGGTCCAGCGAGATAGAATTAAGGTTTCTGATTAATATCAATCAACGGCCCTGATTCATATCTATCCTTTCACTGGGGATTAGGGATTACATTCCTTATCTACATACACAGGAATCACATGCCTAATCTGTTCCCTAAGACGCCTATAAATACCCCCCACCCATCTCCATTAAGAGGTAATCAATCTTTCACCAGTTTTTGCGCTCTTTCATAGTCTTTCAGATTACTGACTTGAGCGTCGAAGGGTGCGTCGCCGGGAACAACCCCGGTGTCTTGCACTTTTTGCAGGTCCACGGCGGGATCGACGATCGAAGCCCCCGGAACAGGTATACAGGTTTACTATTCAGTTTTCCTAAGAATCCACAAATACTATCTGTTTGCTCCCACACCAAAATTAGCGGCAACAATTACTGTTTTAATGTTTATCTCAGTCCAAAAGAGAATTTTTGTTTCAATACACTAAAAGGATGGATTATTTTGATTAACGAGTTTTGTTTAAAGGAATTAAATTCAGATTTGTATGAACAAAAGTATATTATTATAATTCTTAAACAGAAAATACACTTAGACTTATTGGTTAACCAGTGTAAAACAGAGCACTGTTGTGAGAGATTTTGGGTTCAAAACTGATAGTCACATTTTTATTTTGGTTTCATTTCAATAAGAAAATATCGGAGTGAACTGAATGTATAAGGATTTTTATCTCGGATTTAGACATAAGTCCAAATGGACTAAATGGCTAGTGGGTGGAGCCTGGGTGCCGGCTCTGTGTGGCCGCAGGTAGTGGGTTTGAAACCCCAGGCCCCCCTCTTTATTTTTGTTGTTGTTTTCTTCTTCATTCAATGAATTGGATTTCTTTTAAAAAGGGAATTTTAATTTAAAACCTGATTATGGATATGAAATGGAATGGATAATATTAAAAGATAGTATTCTTGTATATTTTTTAAGTATAAAAAAAAAGAAATAAAATTTTGAGAATAGCACTTTGTGGTGAAGAAAAGAAAAGTATTATTTTGTGAATTGTTCTTTTAAAGAGAATTACACTTGTATCTTGTTTAAGAAATATTTTTATTAGTGAATTGAAACATTGTGATAGCTTAGATTTATTATAACAATTCATGTGGTGAAATTTGTGTTCTCGAAAGAAATGTTTGTTTAAAAAGAATATGAATAAACAACTAGATCATGAATGGTGACGAGACTATGTTTATTTTGTTTGAAAGATGAAAATATCTAGGTTTAAGATATGTTTACTAAAGGGTATGTGTACCCATGATTCTTGTACATGAGAAATTGTGATTTAGAGTTAGTAAGGCCTCAGGTACCGACACTATTGAAATAAAAGATTTTGAGATATATTTGAGATTTGGTCGTGGAGCTATCTCGTATTTTTTTTGCTGATTAAGTCCGGTAGGAGGTAAAACTAATTCTAGGATTGGAAATTATTCATGTCTTGAACTAAAGTAATTAGACACATAAGTGAAGATGTAGTGAACCTGGGCAAACGTAAGTGGGTTGCTTCTATATAGTCGGCGGTGGATCTCTGTGACTGTGGTTGCTCTGTAGAAGATGGACTTTATCCGGGACTTAGTGTAGTCAGGCGGATGGTTTTCCATACTCCTATGTATATACATATATCGGGCAAGAAGGGTACTTAAGGGATGATTCGCACGATGAGGGATCTGTTATAACAGTCGGCGGTGGATCTCCGTGGCTGACATCCATATTCGTGGAATGATCTAAACCTTGTTTCATTACTGGGTAGTTTGTCATGGCGAGGGATCGGGCCCTTTATTGTGGAGTACGTAGGCGCTTGTCCTCGGACCTGTATAGTATGAGATGCATAGAATCCGAATAAGTGTGCATTAGTGTCATCCTAGTATAAAATGTGTGCATTAGGCATTAAGGCATGGCATACACTTACATGTTTAGCGTAGTCACGATTTAACACTTTATTGTTCATTCAACTTTTGTGATTTGTTAAAGTAATGAGATCGTTATATGTACGGCATAGAGAGGATAGCCGAGTATAACATTTTTGTCAGTTGTAAGTGACTGACGTGCCCACAGCTTGATATGCAGGTAATGGATAATTCATGAAGGAATAAAGCTATTATGATGAAATCGATGACTTATTTTGATAAAGTTGTATAAGTTGTATTTTGTTTTCAATGTTGTAATCTTTTCATTCTTCCGCTGTGTAAACAAAAGTATAATGAACTCTGATGTTGTTGAAAAAGTTTTAAATTTTCTTGTAAAATTGTACGAAGTGAAGTAAAGATCCCATGAAATCTTGAATTCGGTCTTATTTGGAATTTGAGGCTTTACAGAATCACCTCCCTACCGTGTACCCCGCGAATAGGCATGCCGACTCTCGACGCGCAGATACACCGTACATTCAGCGAATAGGTCTGCCGACCTCGACGAGCGAACATACTGTACGTTCCGTGAATATGCCTGTCAATCCTTGACACGCGAACATACCAAAACCGTCTCACTTCTAGACATTCCGCGAATGGGCCTGCCGACCCTCGACGCGCGAACATACTAGAGAGACAAAGCAAACACATAGTCCCGGAATACATCCGTGCGACTGGCAACAAAGTCTACACTTACGTTTCCCAAGATCTATCACATCTTCCACTAGTACTTGTCCTTATGTTTGTTATTATTAATTACATTACAATCCCCCCTAGGGTTGATGTACCCAACCGGACTTAACACAACTAACCTAAGAATGAAGACCCCAATTGGTCAACTTCCACAAAAATCTCATCTGTCGGTACACAAGGGTCCCACTCAACCTCTAGAGTTTCATAACTCAAAATATCATTAATAGTCTTTCTAGGGCCCACATCATAACCCTAACTCTCCAATCAAACCCATCTTGGTTTTTATTATACAAAAATACTCTTTATTAATCACATTCCTTTTAATCAACCAACATTGCCATGAGAACTCGTTTATATGTATGGAAGCACATTTCATCTATGAAAATATAGATTTTTACAAAATCTGAAAATTATACAATTTCTTTACTCAAATCAGTACACTCTAAAATCAATATTAAATTTTGGAGAAATTTACTTAAATCCATCACACAATAAGGAATCCACCATAAATATATGAGCTCAAATAAATTAGTTTAAAGGGGTTTCAATAAATTTTGAAAACTATCTTTCATTCAAAAATATGAAAGTTACATGATTTCGTTCCTCAAAACAGTACATTCTATAGTCGATATTAAATTCTGGAAAAATCAAATTAAATTCAGCACATAACTAGGAATTCGCCATAAAAATGTGGGCTCAAGTAAATTAATTTAAAGGGTTCATATTCAATAAATTATGAAAACTAACCGTTATTTTAAAAATCTGTAACTACGATAGTACAGTAGTAGAAATTGCATATCTTACAATCTATAAGTCGGATTGAGGATCCGTCAGATGTTCTGAAAACTAGACACAGTGAGCTACAATTTCTATTTTATAACTTTTAGGTAATTCCATCAGCAACTAAGTCGAAATCTCATTTCAAACTGAAACAGACGACAGTCCAGACCATACAATGTCTATAAAATCTCTTCCGAACTTGATTAAACCACTCATATATATTTGTTTAAACTCATATATAGATGCTTACACATGTATACTAGAGTTCCCCTAACATAACATACAAGTCAAACACACAAAATTACTCGAAAAATACTCCAAAACCCAATCGAAAAATACAAGATAGCAACAATAGCCCCGGGTACTGATCACTGTGAACAGTAACAATCGGTACTGTTCACCGTGAACAATAACCCTCGGGTAGGGTTTAATTTTTTTTATTGTTTATTTTTATATATATTTCTTGCCAAAAATACTTCTTATATGCACAACAATTATATAGAATCATACGACTTTACTTCAATATTAGAACAATGAAAATCTCTTCTTTTAATAATTCAAAACATGTTTCTTGAATCATACACCATGAACTAACATCTAAAATCACATATATTCTCATTAGATTTAATTCTTAAAGCAAGAGTATTAATCTTCTATGCATAAGCCACTTTAAAATAAATAACCTTCGATCCATACAACAATTATTCAAACCCTAATGTTTAGTTTCAATTTTTGATGATTAAAAACAACCAATAACATGGAAAGATCTCAACTTTATAATCAATCAATCATGGATTCAAGAGCATGGAGCAAGTTCTAATTATTTCTACATAACTACAATTAAATCCATAGATCCCAAGTTAATAAAACATGAACATCTCTCATAAAAATTGCATCTTTAGTTCATGTAGACATCTATAAGTTCATTCATCATGATAATATGAGTAAAACACATCAAAAAACTAGAAATATCCTCACCTCAAAGAAGATCAACTTGAAGAATAATAATAGAAAATAAAGAAAAGTCTTCTCCTTGCAAAAGTCCAAGATCTAAGTTTTAAACTCCAAGAAAATAATGAGAAAATATGTTTTTGGGTTCACTAAGAGGTAGACGGCTGCTGCCTCTAATATAGGCTAGGGTTTCTCAAAGTTTACAAAAATACTCATCAAGAAATTATTTATTTACATATATGGATCATTCCAATTATTAGTTAATCAAATCAATTTAAAATAAAATAAAATTAAATCCCTTCACATCCCTGATCTGGCCAACCAATATATGCAGTCCAAATTTCGAAATCTGGAGTTTTTACTCCAAGTGGAAAATTTGCACAAAAGTCCTTTATTTTTTAGTATTTGCAAATAAGCCATAAAATATTCGTAAAAATCCACAAAAATTAGAATTATTATCTACTAATAAATATTATATTTTCCAAATAAATTTTCTGACTTTTATACTCCAGGAAGAATATTTTCAATAAAGCTCCCAACAATCTCAAAATTACGTAATTATATATTTATTCAATTAAATCAATAAAAACCAACCCAATATGAAAATAGTCTAATTACTTAGAGACTTCAAATGAATAGCCATCCCTAAATTCAGCCAAACAATTTTAAAGTTAAATTTTCACCCCTAAACGCACTTTTTACAGAAAGACCCCTTTCTTTAAAAAATTTACAAAAGTAGTTTTATTTATTCAGAAAAATCTCAAAAATTCAAATATAACCAATAAAAAATAATAAAATTTGTTCATCAGCTCATAACTCTAAATTCACATATTGAAAATATTTGCACGTATTTTGCATGCGTGAAAATGTCAATTTTACGAAAATTCAAAATAATTAAATAAATTGATTTAAAAATTATTTATTAATTCAAGATATTGTACTAAAAATTACGGGGCGTTACAAGTAGGGGTTTTTATTGCTCGACATTCTTCAGATCGAAAAAACATATTGCAACTTTTTCTTGCTGCAATTTAGCTAGGGGAGGACAAATAAATTTCGTGGCTTTGAATTTGTAATTATATTATCTCATTTTGGAACATATTTCATGTAATTCCTTTCGTTATCTAATACTATTTAATGAGACAGTTTGTCACAAACCAACATCTTTAAATATTTTTTTGTCACACAACAAAAATCACGTTGTCACCAAACAAACATGTGCATCGCATGTTCACCTCCAAATCTATTTATCAACACATGCATCGCACGTACAAATCAAAGTTTTTTCTTCTTAATTTTTTTTAAAAAAATACGTGTATCGCTCGTTTAGCTCCAATTTTTAAAAGAAATTAAGGCATTCATCGCACGTGTTAATTACTAAACAAACCCATGCAACGCACGTGCAACTCCAAATCTATTTATCAACACGTGCATCGCATGTACAAATCAAAAATTTCCATTCTTAATTTTTAAAAAAAATACACGTATCGCCCGTTCAACTCCAATTTTTTTTAAAAATTAAGAAATCCATCACACGTGCTAATTACTACCGACTTACGTGTATCACACGTTCAACTCCAACTCTTTATCAAAACGTGCATCGCACGTGGAAAATACTAGTTTTAATAATAATGGGAGAGTGCGATAATTTCCACCATTTTACAAAAAAAATATATCTCTAATACTATAATGGGAGAGATGAGTTGTCATTTCTAGACAACATGTAATTTGTAGACAATTAACAATCTAATCTCAACCATTCATTTTTAAGTGGGAGTTATATTAACCATTCATTTACTCATCTGTTGTTACTTACCATAATATCCTCAAAGTTCAAATTTATTTACAACATAATTATTTATAAAAGTGTCACTCATATAAAATAAAAGTTTGTGACACTAGGAGTTATTTGTAAAGAGTATGCATGAGTAAAGGAACGTTTCAGATTCGAAGCCAGATTACGTCTTATTATTTACTCTATAAAAAAATGATTAGAACATGCATTGTACGTCCAGAGTACTAGTAATAATAATTGAAGAGTTGCGATCAAGAACAACTGATTCATTGTGCAAGTGTAGAACCCTTAAATATGCCCACACACAACCCATGCTAGCTATCAACCACATTTAGGGGTGTAAAATGAACAGGACGGTCCATCGTCCGTCCGAGTCCAGCTCGAGAAATGGTCCGACCGTGGACCGTCCGAACTGTTATACGAACCGAACTCGAACAAATTATTAGGTCCGATTATTTACTGAGCTCGAGCCGGACATAAGTCCGTCCGAGTATTATTGCGGTCCGATACTTTATCGAACCGAGTCCGGACTATAAAAATTTTGTCCGACCTAGACCGAGCCGGACATAAGCCCGTCCGATTAGAATTTCAGTCCGAGCTTGAACATATGGTTGCCCGATCCCGTCTGGTCCGATTTACAGCCCTAACCACATTATTTGAGTTCGCGATGATGTGTGCATCCATCCCAGGGATAAGGAGTCGCCCATTCGAATCATCAATAGTAGATGTATCTCGTCTAACCATATTTCCCTCCCCCTCCAAAATAGACCACTTTTGAAACAAATTTCTAAAATAGACCAATTTCAAAACTAATTTTAAAAATGGACCACTCGCAGCTGGGATCTATGGCCTGTTCGATTGTAAGGCCGTAGTTGGGAACTGCGGCCTCTTCAAAAATATTTTTTTTTCGGTGCCTTAGTTCCCAACTGCGACCTTCATTTCATATTTGACCTAAAGTGACTTGAGATTTAGAAAAAAAATTTTAAAGTAAAAATGTGTTCAATAGATGCCGCAATTCCCAACTGCGGCTTATTTTTAGGCCGCAGTTGGGGATTGCGGCATTCATTTAACACTTTTTTACTTGAAATTTTTTTCCTAAATCTCGAAGTCACTTATGCCAAATATGACATGAACTACGACCGCAATTGGGAACTGCGGCATGGAAAAAATTCATTTTGAAGAGGCTGCAGTAGGGAACTGCGGCTTCACAACCGAACAAGATACAGTTCCTAACTGCAAGTGGTCCATTTTCGAAATTAGTTTCGAAAGTGGTCTATTTTGAAAATTAGTTTTAAAAGTGGTCTATTTTAGGAAAACAATCCATCAAATTAGAGTTTGCCTATTAGTGCACGGGTAATGCTACACCTACTACCAAATCTACTATCTTTCCCTTTACTACTTAGGTGACACACTATTATTAAATGTTTGTACCAACTACCCTACAATAACCTCCACTAATAGTGTGCCACCTAAGGTTGTAAAGAGAAAGGTAATAGATTTGGTAATAGGTGTAGCATTACCCATTAGTGCACTGTCATGAACGGGCTTTTCAGACCTTTGAACAAAATTCCCACCAACTCCAACAACTTCCCATATTCACTTCCAGCACTTGAACAGCTGATTAAAAAATGGATCAAACGACGAAGACGACGAGTGGCGCGAACCGTAATAATCATCCATTTCCATGGCTGAATCTGATGGTGGCGGAGCTGTTCTACCTCTTCCACTTCCTCACCTTCTTCTCCTACTTCGTCGCCCCGTCTTCCATCCCCTCCCAAACCCTAACCCCCAATCTCTCCCTTCGCCTCCTTCGTCGCGTAATTTCCATCTTTCTTGAGTTCTTGATTTCTTGATTTTGTGAGGGTTTGTGGTTGCGATTTGATTGGGTTACGATGCGATTTACAGGACATTCAAGCGGTTCTTGCGTTTTCGGTGCTGGCTGCTGTCAAGGTATCAGTGTAGTTGGAATTAATTGTAGTTTTGTGATTGTGTGTTAAATTAGTTGAACGGAAGTGTTTATTTAGTAGGTTTGATGAAAATGTTACAATTCGGTACATTAACGATTTATTGATTTGTGGTATTATCTGATGTTTTGACAATTGGTTCATGCCTTAATACGATATGGACTATGGCAATTATATGTCGGTTCTATAGTGAATCTCTCTTTTCGGAATTGCTTAAGTAAGAAATGTAACTTCGACAGTTCTAAGGAACATGTGTAGGTTACGAGTGGTCACAACTACATGTAATACTTGCATATTGGTAGGTATTTTATCTCATATCCATCAAGAGTGTAGGAAGATGCATTATTCTATTCGTAAAAAGTAACTTTGGTGAATGCAAATTCTTGAGGCAAGAAAAATTAGCGCTTAAGATAAAATTATCAAAATATTTTGGATAATATCTGATGACTACACTTTTAAGTTTGAGTAAATTATTGGCCGCAACAAATTTAATTGGGTAAACCTTTTAGATAATATATGATGTCTTGTATGGAAGTAATTAATTCTTAATTCATCTTTTCTCATATCTACTACTGATATTACCAATGATTTAAATATTGGATATCGTTATCTTATCGGAAGGCAAATTTTCATATCAGATACCGGATATCGACGATATTTAAAAAATATCGGGTAACATTTCAAATGAAAATATATTTCCTAAATGTGATTTAGATGGCCTTTACACATTATATATTACAAATACAAAGAACTTAATGCAAGTAATAATTTTTATAACCGAAATATATACTTTCCTACATGAAATCTTTACATAAAAGAAAGATAACTACATATTAAAGATTTGAAGTTAAGACAAGTAATTTTTCGAAAGAAACTTGAAGACAAGCTGAAATGTTTCTTTGTTCGCTCCACAGAAGCAATCTGATCATGCTACTTTAAAACAATGTTTTAACTTATTATTTACTAACTATGGGAATATTTTTTTGTTTTTTTGTTTTTTTGTTTTTTGTATATATACTCATAGTAGCAATCAACCCATTAAAGAACGAACATAGTGAACATAAAATTAAATATGTAATTTTGTATAAAAAGAGTCAAAGGGTATGATGTGTTCTTTGTCATATCTCCATCATAATCAGTTTCAGTTTGTCATCTCTCTCTAATGTACAATTACAAACTCAGTACTGTCCATTATAATTTGAGATGAAGAGTGAATCTCTTCTTACATGTTCAATAAATAAAAATCCTTATGTGCACACCTCATGTCTGAGTTCACAATAAATGACAACAAGAGGAGAATGTGTGGTGAATTTTCGGAAGAGGAAGCAATATTGATGAAAGAATTTAAAGTTTTTAGCTGAGTTTACCTCTTCTCTCCGTTAATGTGATGGGTTAGAGTCCAACTAGGTTTGAGTTTGAACCCTAACCCAAAGGTCTATACTCTATAGTGTTTTTTCCTTTTATAAGACCCGATGTTGAATTAGATAGATATATCAAGACAATAACATTTTGAACACTAGTATCTGTAACGTTAGCCTATCCAAATCATTATGGGTGATATTTACAACACTGGATATTCTAATAAACTTAACTTATTAGGTCGTCCAAGTTAATTCACATGTACCTGAGTTACTCAACTAATGTAACCAACAAAGATCTGACTTTTTAGACAAATCTTATAAGAAAGTTTCAGGATTAACTTTTGCTAATAAAAAAAATCAAAGCTACTTGAGTAGGCCCCATCTCCAGAGCTGCAAAAAATTCTTTCATGAACCACTGCCAAGTCACCTTGCACTCTATGTTCACAACTGCAAATGCTAGTCAAAACATTTGATTGTTTCCATCTCCTGCAACAGCACTTGGCAGTACTCCATCTGTCCACGACTTCAGTATGTCAACCATCCAATCCAATAAATGGTCTACAACCAACTTTGAATCCTTTTATCATTACACGATTTGTATTGAAAATCTTATTAAAAACTAACTCTGTTGTATCTTTGTCCTCAATGTTGTTCTGCTACCTGGATTAGTTATTTCAATTATCTTTGCATTGTCTGTTAAGCTTGCATACGGTTTGTATCTTTGCCTTCAATGATACTTAGTGCAGTTGTTCTAGCTGTGTGTGCTTGATGTAATGAGATGTCTAGATCAAAATCTCTCTTAACTTAGCGTATAAATACATGAACACTCATTCTTGATCAACTCTATATATTTTAACGTACTTCTCACAAATCCAAGGTTGAATGACAGTATTTTTTAACATATGTATTGACGCAGTTGTATTCTGAATAGAATGTTCTGGTCTGAAAAAGTTTGTAATCCCTATTCGATGTAGCATACATTTAACAATGACATCCTGGAGTAGAACAACCGGCCTTGCACCTTGGCCATTCATTCTTCAACCACTTATATGAATAACCAGTGCTTAAAGGCTTCTCTGAACTGTGGTGGATTTGCAAACTCCATTCCAATGTCCAACTTACTCTTCGTAATATCAGCCGTTGAGGAAACACATCCCACCCACCATCTTCATCATTGGATGAACCATCTAAACTCTTTAATTCATCACTTTTTAATTCTAAGAGCTGATTTGAGGAACTTCTAAATCCTTGAACACTGAATCCTTCTCATGTTCTTGCAACTTGATTTCCCTCAACTGTAATTAATATTTTCCTTTGTCAGCTACACTTTTACAAGTTGTATGACTCCTATTTCTACCTTGTTCAGCTATAGATGTATGGGTTGGTTGAATCCCTTGACTTTCATTTGCAAATGCAGTTGATTGTGTTGAATAAAACCCTTGCATCTCCTGACCTCAATGTTCAGGCGCATTTGCTTGAGTTGAATAAACCGCTGGCTTACACCATGAACAATAGATGCTTGGGTTCCATGCACCTTATGTTCAATGTCGAAATCATCAGCAACAGATATATACTCATCTGTGGCACCAAACTTCGTGAAGCCGCCATATCTATCTTCACCATTTTTCTTATGGGCTACTGTGGGATTTTTCTTGTCTGAGGCCTTGTTTTCCTTCTTGTTCTTCCTCTTCTGGTTTACGACCCATACGTATCTGCATTGCAAAATTGATCAACAAATTAAGTATTGTATCATGAGAATTATAATATGTAAAAAAAAGTTTAAAAGCTACTAGTATGAAGTGCAGATTTTACCTTCACAGTCGATTGCTGCATTTACTTTGTTCTTCCCATTCCTAGTAGTCTTTAAACATGTGCAATAACTTTTTTTGAACCTCCATCATCAACTGGATACTTATTCACATAATCCACATCACTATCTGCCTTTGAATCTTGTAAAGATGAACTCCCCAGTTCACCTATATTAAGCTCTAATTGGTTATCATTTGTATTCTCACTTAGAATTTCCCCTTGTTCATTGCCTACAACACATTCTTCTACCCTAACATCGAAACCATGTCAGCAACCCTACCTAAACCTTCACCGTCCCTCCACCTTCCCACCCTCTTTTAGCTAGTCTGCTACAACTCCAAAGAGATACTTCAGCCAGCTTTCCACCATCAATCATCTTCGACTCCTAACCTAGTCCCTTCAGCTTCACCATAGTCATCCATAGCTCCCCTCCCCCCCTCCTATATTTCTTCATTTCCTGTTGTTTCTCTTGCCTTCCCCTTAGCCCGATAAGGTCCTCGAGGAGTGTTCTGCAGAGAGTTGAAAAACCCAAGTTGGATGGCCAACCTCCCAAGCATCTTCCTGGTCCCTTGTGCTTTCACAGCGAGGCTACCACGACGGAGGGACAATCATCCAAGGCCGGCACGACATACTTGTCTGTCAAGGCCCTCTCTATAGTGGATTTGGAGAGACGCGATCGACGAACTATTACCATTTCTAGTGACATTTCTCGACCTTCTTCTGCTTTGGGTCTTGTCCGTAAGGTTTAGGGGATAGTCGAAGATTCCGATTTGGACTGTCCAGAGCCAATTCCGCAGCCGATGCGCAATTCCAAAGCGAGGGGCAAACTGGTCTTCATAGAGAAAGATGGGTGGAAAACTCAAACGAGAGTTCCCAGTCCCAAACTCAAAGCATCGAACGTGGATGTCCACGCAGTGCCAAAGGGTTTCAGAAGGTTGGAGAGCAGCATTCTTGAACCGTTATGTTATAATTGTGGTAAATGGGGACACTGGAAGAACGATTACAAAGAGGCGACGAAATGCTTCTTGTGCAAGAGAAGGGGCCATGTGTCTTTCTCAGTGTAGGCGTCGGAGTTCGTTGAGTGAAGAGGTCTCCATGGGCAGTGATACCAGTTCAGCTGCGAAGATTGCGATTGCGGTTGCCGTGCGGAAGCCTAATACTTGGGCGGCGACAGTTCCGAACACGGCCGAACCCATGGAAGGAGATATGGCTCTCAATGACTCCCCTGTTCAGAGGGTTGTTATACCTCCCACGGTTGAGATGGAGGAGCTGGGGAATCGATTGCGTTTTAGCGTCATTGCGTCGATCGCGTTTGGACAACCCAACGAAGGTGTCATCAAGAAAGAGTTCCTGTCTAGGTGGGATTGGACCATTAAACGGTTTCGAGACAACGCATTTATCATTCCTTGCTCGACGGAAGCTAGAGTGCAGATGGTTCTTAGCAAAAAGTCCTTCTCCGGTAAGGGGTTCACTGTGGTGTTCTCGCTGTGGAGCTTAGATTTTGGAGTGTTTGGAAGAGAGAAACTAGAGTCGAGGTGGCTGTTAATCTCCAACTTCCCATTGGAGTGTTGGAATAAAGATGGGTTTCAATCGCTGGTGCAGTCGTTCGGGTGGGTCGAAGAGTTGGATTAAGCTACTAAGTTCCTTAACAAGTTCGATCTAGCTCGAATTAGAGTGAGCTCCCTCCCTGGTGCGATTATTCCCTCTTCAATTTTTTCTACCTATAAAGGTCTCACATACAAGGTTCAAATGGCAGTCGAGGTTAAGAGGTTCGTGCAGCGACGTGTGCCACGGATTATGGTTGAGAAAGCTGTCGTGAAGGGTGCGTCAGCAAAGGTTTCGACAGGCAATAAATTGAGTCTGGAGGTTGAAGATGAACTAGAGCAGTCCGATGCGTTTGATCCAACGACTGATCATAATCCAAAACATTTTTTGAAAGCGCACATGAGCGGGGAAGATGAGACGTTGGGGTGTGACAGGGTAGAGTCTGACGTGGAAGAGAAAGATAGGGTAAGGTTTGATGCAGATGTGGATGACTTGAGGAGTGTATGGCATGGTACTGAAGGGTTATTGGCTCAAGACTTTGGTATGGGCCCCTCAGTGTGTCCCTCATATGCTATCACTGTTCGACCACCTATCAAACCTACTGGGCCGCTTAATGTGCGTCCCCTTATCAATTTTTCTGCAGCGCTATTAGGCTCGAATGTTTCAAAGCTCGAGGTGGGTAACGGTACTCTTCTCAAGGGGTTGAAGTCAGCATTGGAGACAGAGTGTGTCGCTGGGATTGCTGCTTCTATTTCTGAAGCTCTCAAAAGTTCTATGCAGACTGCTTTTGTACAATTTCTGAGAGGTTATGTGAGTTCCTTATCTACAGATCAATTAGATTCTTGGGGAAGTCTTCTTAGAGCTTATTTGCAAGGTCCATCCAAGCCAATTCTTCATCAGATGATTGACGGATCAATCAAATCGAGACTTGGAGTTGGAGGTGGTGTATCCGGTTTCAGAGGAGCCCACTTTATCGGAATCAGTTAGAAAGGCAAATCTTGGACTTGTTACCGTCTGGTTCTAAAAAAGGATTTATGAGAGGGAAGAGGAAGTAGAGGAAGTACAATCTAGTCGAGTGTCTGAGAGATTCGTCGCACTAGCTAAATGCGATTCGCCTAATGATGATGATCTTATCGATGCTCTGAAAAATATTAATGAGGATTCACCACTTATGACTGCTGCCAGGATGTGGGACATTAAGAGAGTTGGTAGAGTTGAGGAGTCACCTACGTCGAGAGTCCATTTTCCTTTTAAAGGAAAAGGGAAGAAATTGGCTGTAGAGGATCGCAAACGCAGCTCAAGGCAGAAGGAAAAACATGGGGATCGCCCAATTTCTAAAGACGAACTCATTGCTTCTGCTGCAAAAAAGAAAATTCTCATTTCAGCTTGGGCAGGTGAGTCCCTTAATTTTGCAATTATTGATTTTATTCCTGATTCTTTGTTAATTAGTTTAGGAAATGTTTATAGAGTGGAGTTGAGTCCCGAGGGGTTTTCACAAGTAGAACGAGCTTAGAGGTTGCGAGACTGGGTCAAGTGTTAGATCGATTTGTTGGTCCTTTTTATTTAGAGTCCATCCAAATTGTTTTTAATGGTGTTTGGTGTACTCCTTTTGGAATGTTAGAGGGTTGAATTGTAGTAAGAAACATAGGAAAGTTGCGCATACGTTGTCCTATCATAATTTGTCCGTCTTAGGACTTTGTGAGACTAAGCTGGTAAATCTGTCGTCAGGCTTGCTAGATCACTTGATTCCCATAGGAAATTGGGAGTGGTGTTCTAAACCTGCGGTTGGTCAGTCTGGTGGTATCAGTGTTGGATACAATGTTGAGAGTTTCCAGTGCTTAGAGATTTTGATTGGAGACTTTTCTGTATCGGTGAGACTTCAATCTAAGTCAGAAGAGTTCTGTCAAGTGTTCTCGATGGTCTATGGTCCGAGCAACGCAGTGGACCAGACTAGGTTCTGGGAGGAGCTTTTCGAGATTAAGGTCAAGTGGGGGGATGCTTGGATTATTGGGGGCGACTTCAATATTACTCGATTCTCTGATGAACACCTAGGAAGAGGATGTAGTGTGGCTGAGAGAGCTTTCTTTAACCAGGTTATTAATGTTTTAGAGTTGCGGGAGATTAATTTTACTGGCCGGAAATTCACGTGGTGTAATATGCAAGAACGTTCTATTCTTGCTAAATTAGATCGTATTTTAGTGTCCCATGATTGGGAATCTCATTTCCCTCTTGCCTCGGTTAGAGCTGTTCCGCGGGATACCTCCGATCACGTCCCTTTGATTCTCTCACCAGATAGGGCGCCTAGTTCAAAAGTAAAATCTTTCCGCTTTGAAAAAGCATGGCTTAGAACAACTCTTTAAGTCCTTTAGTGACCTCATCTTGGAGTACCCCAATTCAGAGGATGGATGGTGTTCATGGGGATGCGATTTCAATATGGAACGCTAAGATTCGTAGACTTAGAGGAGCCCTCAGGCGTTGGGCAGGTGCAGAAAGAAGACATGCCAAACAGGTTAAGGAACGACTGGTTGACCGTATTCATGGTCTGGAGATTTGCGAAGAAGCAAGAGAGCTCGATAGAGACGAATTGGTAGAACTTCATAAGGCTAGAGTGGACTTGGACATTATCTTCCAATCTGAAGATGATTATTGGCATCAGAGGTCGCGCGTCAATTGGCTCCTAAAAGGGGATGCTAATACAACATTCTTCCATAGAATCGCTAATGGTCGGAGAAGATCCAACTTCATTTTCGAAATTCAGATTGAGGATAGGTGGGTGTCTGAGGAGCAGCACGTTCGAGTCCACATCGAGAATCACTTTAGAAGACTATTAGGAGTTTCGAGAGAGAATTTTTGTTCTCTTAATGATACCTTCTGGTCTAGGCCGTCCGTGCTGGGATTAGAAGCCCTTGAGTCTCCCTTTTTTATGAGTGAAATTTTTAGTGCCGTCAAAGATCTGGGACAGGACAAAGCTCCAGGTTCGAATAGGTTTCCTATCTTTTTCTTCTCACATTTCTGGGATGTTATTAAAGAGTATGTGTTTCACATCTTCGAGGAGTTGTTCGTGAACCAGGCTCAAATCAACCAACTCAACTATGCGACTATCGCGTTAATCCCTAAATCTGATACAGTGAAAGAGGTTGGAAATCTCAGGCCCATTAGCGTCTTGAATTCATCCTTTAAGATCATTACTAAGGTTCTCGCTAACAGGTTAGCTCCGTGGATGAAGGCCTTCATTCATTCGGCACAAAGTGGTTTTATACGAGGGAAAGATATCCTTGATAGTATCGTTTCGGCTCATGAGACCATCTATCAGAGTGATAAGGATAAAGATTAGGGGTTTATGCTCAAACTAGACTTTGAAAAAACATATGACACTATGGAATGGAATAGTGTTGTAGAGGTTTTGCATTCTAGAAGCTTTGGTCCCAGATGGATACAATGGATAAATTCGTGCATTAGAGATTGTAAATCGGTGGTGTTGATTAACGGGGCTTCGAGCAATCTCATCAAGTGCAATAGAGGACTTAGACAGGGTGATCCCCTATCTCCTTTGTCATTCACTTTGGTGGCGGATGTATTGTCGGAAATGGTTTTGCATTGTTCCAACCAACATCTTCTTCGCGGTATTGGATGTTTGGATGGCATTCGTGGTATACCAATTCTGCAATATGCTCACGATACACTGTTCTTTGGGAGGAACGAGACTAACGAGGTCCTCATTTTCAAAGGAATTTTAACGTTCTATGAGGCTTGGGTAAAAGCTATCTCATTGGGGTTGGGGAGATGTGATGAAATCTCGACAGCCCTTTTGGCCAATGTTCTGGAGTGCAGGGTTACGAAATTTCCCATTACGTACTTGAGAGTTCCGTTACGGCCCGGGAAGCTAATTCGAAGCGACTGGAATGTCCTTTTTGAGTGCATTGTGAAACGTCTCCTCGGGTGGAAGAAGAACCATTTATTGTTTGGTGGTAGAATTACACTGATTAATGCGGTGCTTTCTAATATATCCTCTTATTGGATGTCCATTTATGAGTTTCCCTCCTGGGTCATCAATAAGATTGATAAAATACGTAGAGATTTTTTATGGAAGGGGAGTGGAGAAGATGGCAGGGGGTTGCCTCTGGTAAAATGGAGTTTGGTTTGTAGAAGGAAAGAATTCGGCGGTTTGGAAATCCTTAACCTTCGTGAGATGAATCGTGCCTTATTATGTAAATGGTGGTGGAAAATCCATTCTCGTCATTCTACCGATCAGGGATTCGTCTGGGCTCGTTACCGAGGACGCAGACGCTTCAGATTTGGGGGAGGAAATCATCGTAGGCACATTTCCCCAGTTTGGAAAGGGATTGATAAGCTTGGAGAACTGTTTCATGCGAATGCTCCTAGCGGGGTAGGGGATGGAGCTGAAACTCGATTCTGGTTAGATTCGTGGGTAGGGTCCAATTCTTTGGCTTCTCTTTTCCCACAGGTTTTTGAGATGACCCGTAACAAACTCGCCTTAGTAGCTGATTATTGGGTAAATAGCTCGTGGCATATCTACTTGTCTAATACCTTTATACCTAATGCTCAGAGTTTGTGTGCCCCCATTTTAACTCTCTTAGAGGCCTCGATTCAGATCGTTCCCAATTCTCACGATGAGAGAGGTTGGAGACTTGCGTCCAACGGACAGTTTTCGGTCAATTCCTTGTATCGGGCCCTTACAGATGGAGGTATGAGATGTGCGGAAAGTAGATTTATTTGGAGACTGAGTGTACCGCATAAAGTTCGGGCTTTTTTGTGGCTGGTTTCTAAAAATGCAATTTTAACTAGAGAAAATCTTCTTAAGAAAGGTCTGATTACATCAGCGGTGTGCCCTAGATGTAGTCTCCATGCTGAGTCTATTTATCATCTCTTTCTGGAATGTTGTGTCAGTAGACGTATCTGGGAATTCATGCTCTTTGGTTTTGGTTGTAGTAGATTCCCTATTAATGTGTCCTAGTTGTGAGGAGAATTTAGAGGTTTTGAGGTGGCCTCGGGGAGACATAATGATGAGGACATCGGTTCCAGACGATTTGGTCGTTTCTATCAGCGCAGGCGTCGTCTTCATCAGCTGTTTGATTCAGTCTAGGATTTTTATTTTATTTCCATTTTTGTTTCTGGCAATTATAGCCATATGTAATCTTTTTGTAATTTTTAGATTTTGAGAATATTTTGGAGATGTGTTTCAAGATGTAATTGAGCCTATTTAAAGGCCTTGAGATTAATGAGAAAGTATGCCATTATTGATTAAAAAAAAATCTGTGTTGAGTTTTGTTCTTCCTCTTTCTCTTTTGTGTGATACAACTGAGATCTACATTAGGGTTTGTGATAAATCCTAATCAAATTTTAGGGTTTGTGATAAACTCTAAAATCTATCCCAAAATTAAAAACAAATCCCCCAACTCAAACCCTAATCCCCCCAATCCAATACCTAATTCCCAACTAATTCCCCTGCCGCCTCCTTCTTCCTCTTCTTCCTCCCGCTATCAAAAAAAAAAATCCAACCCAAGAAATCTCAGCGTCCCCGACCCTCCCTCTCATCGACTTCGCCATCACCTACCCAAGCACCCCCGTCCTCGCCTTCTTCCTTCTACCCATCCCCGACCGGAAACTTAGTCGTCCTCGCCAACTGCCCCCGTCGACGCCCCACGCCATCGCCACCAATATAACCTGTCATCTAATTTCCCCTCCCGAAAACCCTAACCACTCTTCTAATCCCAGTCGCCGTCTTCATCCCCTTCCCCGACCTCCACCTCGCCTGCATCCAACACCCTGGTCCCCCCTCGTCGCCAGTCAGCAGCCAGCGGCAGCACAGCTCCTCGTCGGCCCGATTGCAGCCCAACAGCCGCCATCCACTCGATCAGTAGCCTCTTCTATTACTGCTGCGTTGTTGCGCTTTGTTGCTGTCCAACTCTGAGATCTACGCCGGTTTCTTCACATTCAACATACTCGTTCCCTTATTAAGTATTTGTGTTTTACTGTCATATTATCTAGCATATTATCTAATTTGCCTGTCGACCACAAAATACTGAGATTGAGTGATCCACATGCTAGATTAGAGTACGAATCGGTATTGCACTTTTTACTTGCTAAAACACGTAGGGATTTACTTATTGATTATAAGGTTGAATTATTAATTGGGACTGTTACATTTGATTCAATTCTTGAAAACCCATCAAACCTGTTAACTGTTTAAAATTTCTAACTTAGATCCGCACTTTTATGTTGGTAAAATTAACCCATTAAAATTCTTGTAAATTCTCTATTTTAGGGTTGGTTTTACATCACATAAGGATTGGGATTGTGTTGTTGCTGCGTCTTTATGGGTCATTTGGCTAGATAGAAATGATTTATGTTTCAGAAATAAGTTTTCTATTTTCCCACAGTTGATTTATAGAATCGTTAATCTCACTTCATCTTGGATCTTTATTCCAGGTATCAGAAAGAAAGCTCGAGTGGGCCTCTGTTTGATAGAGAAGGTGGTAATGGCTGATCGGGCGTGATCATCAAGGAGCGGATTTCGGATATTGGATGGTTTTGCATACCGTTTTTTGGGTTTTCCTTTTATTCCAAATCCTGCTGTATTTTGAGTTTGTGGTACTTTCAGCATTTCTGTATTTTTAGTGTGTTGCTGTATTTTGGATGTAACTATTTTGGATGTAAGAGCATCCACAGTCGTTGAGGGTCAAAATATGCATAAATGGATAAATGAATATAGCAAAGTTACGTTTTGTTGCAGTCGTTGAAAGCTATTTTTTATAAAAGGTGCGACGGCACTTCAAGTGCCGTCGTAGGGAAAAATTCGTCCTCGAAGTGCAAATAAAAATTACAAAAATATTATAAAAAATTACAAAAAAAATTTAGAAATTACGAAAAAATTACAAAAAATTACAAAAAAATTACAAAATTACAAAAAATTGCAAATAACCCCCCTACAGGTGGGACGGCTCTTCAAGTGCCGTTCGAGGGAGGGTGGGTTTTTTTTTAAAAAAATGGATTCGAAGTGCAAAAAAAAAATTACAAAAAAAAATTCAAAAATTGCAAAAAACTACATTGAGTGGAGGGATGGCACTTCAAGTGCCGTCCGAGAAGTGGGGTCTTTTTGGTTTTTTTTTTTTAATTACGAAATTTAATTTTTTTTGGTGGGACGGCACTTCAAGTGCCGTCCGACCATTAAAATTTTATTTTTTTTTGTGCGACGGCACTTGGAGTGCCGTCCGACAATTTAAAAAAAAGTTTTTTTTGGTGCGACGACACTTCTCCTATATGGATAATTCTCGTTCCATCTCTCATTTATGGTAATCTCCTGTAGGGAAATATGCATAATATGCATATTTGGCCAACGACTGCAGCGTTGTTTTCAACCAAATATGTATATTATGTAAACGACTACAGATGCTCTAACTATGGAGGTTTTTAATATACGAGTCGGATGACAATTCTCATGCCATCTCTTGTTTTCAAAAAAAAAAAAAAACACATTCTTCTACCCTACTACACCTCTGCATAGTGTGCTTCAGTGGAGTGCATTTCAAAACAATTATTTTCCCTTTGTTCTTGAATGAATCTCTTCTTGCTTGCAACTTCTCCAACTACTTATTTGGTGTAGGAGACACGACCAACTAGTTCTTAGGAGTAGGAAACTTCATCTACAGCTCTTTGGTGTAAAAGTTTCCTCCATTCTACGATTGGAATGCAGTCTTTCGCTCCTGGTGAATTCCAAAGCATACTTAATGCCTGACAATTCACCTTCTGCACCAGCTTGAGCAAAACCGACCACCTAAACTTCTGAGTCTTCATGCGTACTTAGTGCAGCTAGGTTGTACCCCTCTCCACCATGTAAAACAACCAAGTTCCCACCATCCTAGGGTACATTTGTAACAACCAAGTTGTTCTTCTCTCCACTATTAGTAACACTAGCCAACTTGCCAACCGCTCCTGTAGAGATTGCCTCTCGGTTACCACTTGAGATCGTATCCAAGTTGTCTCCATGCATAGTGTCTTCTTCATAATCTTCATTCACAAACCCAATGCCATAGTAGGTGTTGATTTCTTCTTGGGTAGCATTGGCCTGTTTCCCATGCTGCTCAATTTCTATATGTTTTTTACTCTTCCTTTTCATTAGAATAACTAATAACATGTTTGCAACTGATGCATCATCATATATGATCATCAAGCTAGTATCTAGCTCCCTTATGTGTTCTATGTAAAATACTTTACAGTCACCTCCACAATTGAGTTAATCTAGTTACTCATTCATAACCTTCTGGTTAGTGAGAGTCTGGAATCACATTCTCAACAATTGCCAATCCACCCCCTCAACAAATGGTTTCTGCCATTGCCAATCCACCCCCTTCCTGTATAGGGGTGTTGTCTGCATTTTACCCAACTTAATTATCAAGTCAGGCAGTTTAAGATCATGATACCAAAAAGAGATCCTCCCAAGTTATCCGACACTAAGAAATAATCTTCAAGAACGCAAAAGAAGAAGATCATCAATTCTGCATTTATATTTGGAGCACAATAATAGCGTAAGAGTGAAATTTTTAACATGCTGTTCTTGCGTTAGGTTAGTATGGATACATATTATGTTTGACAATTAAATATTACAAGTTTGTTACAACAGCTATACTATATATCCATCATTTAGTCAATCTTCACCATTTAATTTTTTATTTTGAAAACCTTTAATGTCATTAGCCATGACATAAAACATTCTGAGCAATAAGCTAATAAATTTTACATATATTTCGGATTTCATAAAATTTTCTGCTATAGTTTTAGGTAAATCATGAATCTTTTCTAATTTAAGATAGTGATTCTTTACCTCTGTTTGTTGATGCACAGATGGTCAGAGAAGAAACTTGGGAGGCATTTACTGCTGATGCATTGTTTTATGCGAAGGTAATGATCTTAAATGTTGATTTAGCATGGCCCTTTCAAGTTTCATTTATCACTATGTAGTTTGAGGCATTCCTCTTATTAAGCTTTCACTAACTAACGCCCCTTAACAGAGGAAAATATGTAATATATAAGCATTACGTTGAGATATTCTACACTATCCTAACACAAACCCAAATTTCCAATTATCTTTCATTTCTTACCTTAAGTGTGTTACACTGAGCTCTTTGGAATGTTTGATGGGTTACTTGTTCTGATTGCATTTTGCCAGGGCCTCCTTTTTGCTGTTGCTTTAGTCCTCGATTATCATTTGACCCTCTGTTACATAATGGGGTTTTGAGGTATACAAATTTAAGATATTATTATTTTTTAAACTTGTTGTCGCACATGCATTATCCAGTTATCTAGTAAAGAGGAGTAAACTATCTATCTGAAATTCAACATACTGTAGTGTCTAGTGAAGAACTATAAGCCTGGTAAAGGTTTTTATTATATATTGGTTTTTGTTGGATATTGCTAACCGTAGACATTCTTTTTCTTTTCTAGTATACCCCCTTTATTTAAGTTTATTTGGTCTTATATGATCTGGAGATTTTGTGCTTAAAATACAAACTGGTTTTCAATTTATAATTAATTTTTCAAATACTTATAGTAATGAAGACTTGAAAATCTGTATATCAGGTTCACAGGTCAGTGTGTGAAGTGACCAACATTGCATGTTGAAGTATCATGCACGCCTTGAAATATATAGCAATGATTTATAAATATGAAAGAAAAAACATTAGATGTTAAAAAGGGTTTTGATATGCATGTTTGAAGAATTAGCAAAGCGTAAAAAGATTAAATAAAATTCTGCACGACATTGCAAGAGAAGAGTTGCTGGAGAGATTTGCAGCATTGGTTGTACGAAAGGGTTATGAGTCAAAAATTAATCTGCTGAAATTTTCTTTTCCATCGGCTTTATAATTTTAATTTGATATGTTCATTGTTTAGGATTGTGCTTATGAAAGATCCTATTGTGAAACTTGTTTGTATTGTCAGATTATTGATGGCACTTTTGCTTTTCCTTAAATTTTTTTGCATGTTTATAGATATTTAATCCCTTATCGTCTCTCATTCTTCTTGCAGTTATTTTTGCACTAACTCAACAATCGCCATATTGTGGTCTAGTTATTGATGAGGACATCAATTTGTTTTTTTTTTATTTTGAGATTCAGCCATATGCAGTTTATTTAAGAGATTTATTTGAGATATTTGTTTTAGATTTGAGATATTTGTTTTAGATTTGTTTGAGATTTGTTTTTGATTTGTTTTGAGCCTATATACAGGCCTTGAGAATAATGAAAAAATATGCTATTTTTGATTAAAAAAATTATTGTGTTGAGTTCTTGCTCTGCATCCCTTTTTTTATGTGAGACAATTGAGAAAATTATTAGGGTTTGTGAGAAATCCTAGTAAAATTTTAGGGTTTGTGAGAAGCTCTAAACTATACCCCAAATCTCCAAATCAATTCAACCCAAAATCCTAATCCAAAATCCTACTCAAAGTCAAACCCTAACCCCTTCTCCTTCTTCTTCTCTACTGCATCCAAACCCAACTCTAGCTCTTCTCTCTCCCATCCAGACGGCCACACTTGCCACCGACCTTCGACGCCTCCCGACACCGCGTTGCCTTCCCGTGCGCCTCACGACACTACATCCCTGTCCTCTCCATCCTAACTCCATCGCCCTCTTCCCCGTCGACCTCCTCCTTCACCCACACACACCACCATTGTTCCGTCGACAACCACCGGCGGCCCCGACTACTCTCTCCCATCACCCTCATCAATCAATCACCCCGAAGCCCCACTTTCCCCACCATCCCTGCCTTCCCCCCGAGACCCCCTTTCTCCTGACCATTGTCGACCACAGCCATCTCGACGCACCCCCCCTCGATGCTCCTCCTTCACATCCTGGTGCAGCCCTTTGCGGGCTCCATTGACAACCGTCCGCACCCCTAGCGCCACCTGTTGTTCAAATCCAGCAACTTCACGACCCTCTTATCGAAGCCCGGTAAACTCTTTCCATTTCTCAATTACTTGTGATACTGCTTTATCATCTGTAGAATATTATTTGATTTATCTGTCATCCACAAATACTGAGAGTGTGTGCTTCTACTTGCTAATTATGGTACAAATCATTATTGAATATCTTACTTGCTGATCACACTTAGGTGTAATTGTTGATATTAGGCGTGAACTTTTATTTGGGCTTGTTAAACTTATCTCATATCTTGAAAATCCATCAAACCGATTAATAGTTTAATTTCTAACTTAATCTGATCACGTGTTGGTAAACTTAATCATTCAATATTCTTGGAAATTCTCTAATTAGGATTAAGTTTTACATCATTTTGGTATCAGAGCGAAGGTTCTTAAAACATAGTTCTTGCATCATTTAGGCATAATTTTGCATTCATTTAGGATCGTTTTAGTGTCTTTTATTTTTCTTTCTTTTTAGATCATTTCAGATTTTTAAAAAAAAAACATAGGTGCATTTAGGACATGTTTTTCCAAATTTCAGCAAACACACGACCCATAGTTTTTCACCGTTGGTGAATGCGTTTTCGCAGTACCTTCACAGATCCTGAAGAGCTTTTCTTGTCCCTCCCAAACCACCCAATTAGGAACCCTAGACTTCCGCGAGCCCCTCCTCGAACTGAGATGGACAACTCTGATATTTCAGCTACCCTAGCTGTCATTCAAGCAACTCTTGCCAATATCAATCAGAGGCTTGAGCAAGTGGAATTGATTCAAAATATTTTCCCTGAGCTTCATCGTCAGATCCCTCGAGGGAATGATCGTGACGACCGAAGTCAAGATCGTGACCCTGATGAATAATACAAAAAGAAAGTTAAGGCTGATGTTCCCCACTTTGAAGGCCGTATGGAACCCTAAGTTTATCTCGATTGGATTCGTACCATGGACCACTACTTCGTGTGGTTTGACATGAGCGAAGTCCTGAAGGTCAAATTTGCCACAATGAAATTAACTGGGAAGACTCAATAACATTGGTCCAATTTTGAACATGCCGGCAGAGGCCGAGGTCTGGTACCCATAGCTACTTGGGAGGCCATGAAAGAGAAGCTCGCTGAGAGATATGTGTCCCTATCTTTCCACACCCGAATGCTTGATTCGTGGAATCAACTCTATCAGAGAAACAAATCCACTCAAGAGTATGTGGATAAGTTCGATGACTTTCTCATTCGGTGCAATGCTTTAGGTAAAGAGAGCAAAGAACAAACTCTCCCTAGGTTCAGAGCTGGATTACGAGTCGATCTTAGGAACGAGCTAATTCATAGAAACGTGGATTCATTGGCAGCAGCTTATGCTCTTGTCCTCGATATGGATTTCCTTACAACAAGTTCTCCTTATAAGTCCAGCTATTCGAGAGAGCATTCCTCTATAATGACCTTTACTGAGCCCGCTAGACCTGAGCACCCCTGTTCTTAGCACCCCAACAAACCTTACCCAAACAAGCCTACTTCAAATTCCTATTCACTTAGAAATGACAACACGAGTAAGAACACTGAAAGAGACTATTCTAAGATTGATCCTCTCACTAAGTGCTATAAATGCAATGGATACGGCCATGTTGCTGGTAACTGTCCTAGCCCAAGTAGGATCAATGTAGTAGAGGGTACCACCTAGGAAGCACAGATACTCTTTCGGGGATGCGTATTTCGTACCAGATACGTATTCGGTGGGATATTCGTCGTATACTGGATATATACCAGATACGTATCCCAGCAATTATTTTTTAAAAAAAAGAAAAAATATCGGATACTCTGGGGATACTTTCGGATACATCGAGATACTCTTGGATACTAACTACACTTATCATAACTCTTGGATATATATATATATATATATATATATATATATATATATATATATATATATATATATATATATATATATATATAGGGGAGTGATCATGTGAGAACTAGTTCTCACGATAAGTTTCGTGTGAACTTTTTACACAACCATCAAATGGATGATCTGAACCGTTCACATTGTTTAGAATAACTAAATTAGTCTAAATATTTAAAATCAAGTCATTTGAAATTCGTTTGTCCACCCATCATGTAATTTAAAAAAAACAAAGATATTCAACCGTACAATTTGTAACACTTTAATACATGGAAAAACAAATCTCAAAGGACTTGATTTCTTATTTGTAGAATAATTTGGACATGTAGATCAAAATGAACGGTTCAGATTTTTCAATCTATATCTCAAAAAAAAGTTCATACGTGGTTCTCACCGAAGGAGTTCTCACATGATCATATCCCTATATATATATATATATATATAGGGAGAGAAAGAGTAATGTTCCGTTGTGCACTAGGCCTCCGTGTGCACTCGGCATTCCGGCCTTCGTATCGACGATCCAAATCGTTCACATTGATCTACACATATAAATTAGTCTAAATATGTAAAATCAAATCATTGGAAATTCATTTGTCCATCCATTGAAGTGTTACAAAATTGTATGGCTGAAAATCATTTTTTTATAGTCACATGATGGATGGGCAAATAAATTTCAAATAATTTGATTTTACATATTTAGACTAATTTAGACGTGTATATCAATACGGTTCAGATCGTCGATACGAAGGCTGGAAGGCCGAGTGCACACGGAGGCCTAGTGCATAATGGAACATTTCTCTCTCTCTCTCTCTCTCTCTATATATATATATATATATATTCTACTATTCTGTCTTCTCTTTTCAAATTCTAATTCCATTTGATAATTAAAATATATTATTTTGTTTTATTTGATTAAAAGATGTCGACAAAATGATAGATGTAGGATGTAGTTCTTGCTATTATTTTGGTTGATTGACTATTTGTATTATTATATAAATTGCTGCATCTTTATTCGCTCTAGTGTTTGAGTGTTAGATTTTTTTAAGATGATCGATATAGGACAGTAGGATGTATTGAAGGGTCTTGGTTGGTTCAGGGTTATGACTTATGAAGTTATGATAAATGTAGTTATGATACTGATTATATTGAATATGTTTAAGACTAGCCTAGTTTTATTTGAAAATTTCGGTCATGTAATATCGGTATTGGTATTGTTGAAAACTTGGAATGATCCATTCATATGTTTTGTTTGACATTAGCTTGTATTAATTTTAATTACCATGTTCTTATTTCTTATTTTTTCATGTTCATATTGAACTGAATATTTTAGTTTACTATTTATATATCTATAATATTAATTATTTTAATTATTTTAATTTAGCGTATCCTAACGTACCCGTATCCTAGTTTTTGAGAAATCGTCATATCCGCGTACCGGATACACGTATACATATCCGTGCTTCATAGGGTTCTGCTGTCATTGCTAATGAGCCCGACAATGAGTTTATCTATGAACCTTATGACTTTAATGAAGGAGAGGATGACCAACCTCTCCACTGTATTCGGTCGATCCAATCACCTCCATTGAATGTACCTGAGTCACTCATTCCTTCCCAAGTCACTTGGCAGCATATAAATTTTATTCATGTGTTATAACATCCTAGAGTCACAGATTTTACATCCACATTTGCATATCACATTTATGACTTGCATAGAGAAATTTTCAAAGAAATTAATGAGAATAATTTTAACTACAAGTTAATAGCAGATACTAGAAGGAAATTTAAAACTCTTGATGTTGGTGACGAAGTGATGGTTCGGATTTATCCGGAAGAAATTAAACATACGTATATGCCCATTTAAATTTTGCATAAAATCAGTGATAATGTCTGTGTCGTTGACCTTCCTAAAGGTTTTGGCATAAGTAAGACTTTCTATATTGAGGATCTAGTACTTTATGAAGGTCCAAAATTTAACCCTGAAAATTCTCTTATAAATGAGCCTACCCTGCAGCCTAATGGTGAGTTTCCACATTTTCCCCTTTACTTGATACTACTTACCCACCGACTGATAAATTGGATAATATTTTAGATGATCAGATAATCTCTACCAGAGATGGTGGTATTCATAGGTATTTGGTAAGGTGGAAGAACAAGCTGAAGTCGGATGACACTTGGAGTGATCGTGAGGAGCTCTCGCGCTTGGATCCAGATCTTTTGGAGAACCATGACAGGATCACTGATTTGACTCGACTGGGTTGAGCCCTCTTCCACCCAAAGAGAATGATGAGGAAATCAAATTTGTTTTATTTTTATTTTGAGATTTAGCCATATGTAGCTTATTTGAGAGATTTGTTTTAGATTTGAGAGTTTTGTTTTAGATTTGTTTGAGATTTGTTTTGGATTTGTTTTGAGTTTATATATAGGCCTTGAGAATAATGAAAAAATATGCTTTTCTTGATTAAAAAAATTATTGTGTTGAGTTCTTGCTCTTCATCCCTCTTTTTATGTGAGACAATTGAGAAAATTATTAAGCTTTGTGAGAAATCCTAATAAAATTTTAGGATTTGTAAGAAGTTCTAAACTATACCCCAAATCCCCAAATCCAACTCAAAGTCAAACCTGAACCCCTTCTTCTCTACAGCATACAAATCCAACCCTAGCTCTTCTCTTTCCCATCCCAACGGCCACACCTGCCGACAACCTTCGGCGCCGACGTCGCCTTCCCCTGCGCCTCGCGACACTACATCCCCGCCCTCTCCATCCTAACTCCATCGCCCTCTTCCCGTTGACCTCCTTCACCCACACACCACCACTGCCCCGTTGACAACCGCCGACAGCCCCGACTGCTCCTCTCTCCCCTCACCCTTGTCAATCAACCACCCCGAAACCCCACTTCCCCCACCGTCGCCGCCTCCCCCCCTGAGACCCCCTTTCTCCTGGCCGTCGTCGACCACAACCATCCTCACGCCCCCCCTCCCCCTCGCTGCTCCTCCTTCACATCCCGGTGCAGCCCTTTGCGGCCTCCATCAACAACCGTCCGCACCCCTAGCGCCACTTGTTGTTCAAATCCAGCAACTTCACGACCCTCTCATCGAAGCCCGGTAAACCCTTTTCACTTCTCAATTACTTGTGATATTGCTTTATCATCTGTAGAATATTATTTGATTTTTCCAGTAGTCCACAAATATTAAGAGTGTGTGCTTCTACTTGCTAATTAGGGTACGAATCATTATTGAATATCTTACTTGCTGATTACACTTATGTGTAATTGTTGATTATTAGGCGTGAACTTTTATTTGGGCTTGTTAAACTTATCTCATATCTTGAAAATCCATCAAACCGATTAATAGTTTAATTTCAAACTTAATCTGCATCACGTTTTGGTAAACTTAATCTTTTAATATTCTTGGAAATTCTCTATTTAGAGTTAAGTTTTACATCAGTTATGTTTTTTTTTTTCTTTTCACATTAGCATAGTGTTTTGTATCAGCATGGTTTTCATTCAGCTATGTATATCCTTGAGATACGCTTGTTACTTGTTTAATATGAAAATGTATACTTAGATCTTGATTCATCTTTAGTATTTTCTTTTGGCCAGAGGGCAAATGTAAATCCCTCAATCATCATCATAGCTTCGGAGTTTTGTTGTGGCTGGGAATTTATTATGGTTTCTGAACAACTTGAAAAACAACCGTTGTTCTTCTTCATAATAAATTTTTTATTTCTTCTGAATCTTGTATGCTTCGTCTCCACAATAAAACATGTTCACTTAACTCAAAAAATTATTTTTACTTGTTTAATTGAGTCTACATATATAGTTTCACTTTTGAATATTGTGGAAATGTGATCATGAAGGTTCTCGCTTCCTTGTTTCTACCATAGTTTCTTTTAGGGATTTAGGGGTGGCTGCTGGCTTCAAACTTATGTTGTATTTTCTGTCGTTTATAACTTATTATATATCTACATGTTATTTAAGTCACATATTGTATATATATTTCATCCTCTATGGCAAACCAATATTTTAAAAATATCCCCGACTTATCTTCGATATCCTTTGTCGAATTTAAAATATTGCAATCCGATACCGATATCCGATATCCAATTTAAAATATTTTTATCTGATACGATACCAATACCCAATTTTTAAAACCTTGACTCCACCATCACTTGACTAGGAATAGTATTCTGAGGGTTCATGCTGAATTTGAATGTGTTTTTCCCTAAGAATAGAATTATGAGGGTTCGGGCTTTTGGTAAATATTGTTCTATATTTAATACTTCCCAGTACTTTGCAAACTTTATCCAAGTTCCCTTTGGGTTAGGTATATTTGAAGGTTTATGTGGTAAGAAGCAAGAAAAGAGTCACCAAAGATGTTACTTACAAGATGCACCGAACAAGTATGATTCCGTGATTACTGTTTACCGGCTCAACTTGTGATTAGGATAGATCTTGTGATTAAAAGTGGTTAAATCTTGGGCATGATTAGGTTTGGTTAAATCTTGGGCATGATTAGGTTTGGTTAAATCTTGGGCATGATTAGGCATGATTAGGGGAAGGTCTGCAAGAGCTTACAAAATTTGTCCTGTTGCTAGTGGCTGATATGATTTGGAGTTGAGAAATACTCACACGTTTGAACGAAGTAGCTAAATGTTATTTTTGCAACAAGCAACCTTATGCAGACATTTAAGCTAAAAAGCACTTGGCTACTTGTCTGGGTACATTTATTCATTTAGGAAGCACTAGATGGATGGGGAAGGTACATGAATTTTTTTTATTTCCCATCTATGGGATAATTCCATTCTTTCCCCCCTCCCTATCTCTGTTTTTGTTTGCTTAGTTTGTCATGGCGCTCTCTTATTCATTAATTCAATGAATAAGTAGTTAGTTTTTCTTTTTCCCAAATACAGTGGAGTGTTCAATTCAATTCTTCCAGTTTGATTTTATATGGAGTTTACTTGTATGACATGGTATTCCACTTTATCTTGTTTCTAATGACTTATTAGGTGAATCAAGTCACCTGACTCCATTGCAACTAGAAAGTTTATTGACGGAAGGAAACACCTCAAGATTTTGGCTGGTTAGTACTGTGAACTTGTTATTGCACCTTTCGGTTTCATTCTTATTAACTTTTTCCTTTCATTCATCTACGCTGTTGAAACTTGAAACGTCCATACCCTTTTAAGTTTGAAGAACAAGTCTCCATGGTGACTATAAGTGCCCATGATATGTGTTTGTCAATGTCGTTTTATATTTTTCTGATAATACTTGACTATTTTAGTGCTTCAACTTACCATTTTGTAAGCCTCCGATAATTTAACATAGATTTTACTTGTTTCTAGAAACTTGTAGAGATTGACTATATTTCTGTAGGTCAATTCTGTTGAGTAGATACCTTAAATAAATATAATTTGTTTTTGGCTTAAATATATTTTGAGTTGGCATTACCCTGTTCTCTGATTCTATTCTATTTGACATTTACTGATTCCTTTCATCTATCACCCTGAGCTTCAATTACACGCTTCACGCCTTTGAGTTCTGTGTTAAATCTATGCTTTTCCTTCATATACATCAGATTTTCTCTGCAAACTTTACTCAGTTCAAATTTTGACAATTTTTTATACTCTATTTTTTTCCAAATTTCGCACTGAGTAGCTTTACTTTGGTCGTACTTTACCAGAACTTGTATCCAACTATTTACTCGGCATGACTACCCCAATATAGTGGGTCACTAATCCCACGTTCTATATATCTGTAGAATCCTTGTATAGTTCCTATCAGGCAGTGTTCATTAGTCTCCACATATGTTCTATTTTCTTTTTATGTTTTTTTTCCGGTGTTCTAAAAATCGGCCAAGGCGGCTGCCTAGGTGGTGCCTAGGCCTAGCCCACCAGGTGACCTGCCTAAGCCCTGAGCCTTTTGGAAAAATCGGTTTTGGGGGGGTCTAGGCAGACTCGGACCCAACCTAGTTTGTACCCGACCTGAGCTGACCCGACTCAACCTGTAACAAATATCCTAATTCCCTAATTTCCGGAACCAAAACCCCCCAACACCGACCTAATTTCCCTAATTTCTTGTTCCGGGATCCAACACCCTCCAACGCCTCCCTCCCCGCATCAACACCGACCTCCTTACATTATTTACGATATGGCTATTTCAATCAGGTGCAAGGAGTCATACAAATGCTTCAAGGATTTTAAAGTTCTTTATTTTACTGGAATGAACATACAGGGGGCTTTTGTTTGAAAAATGAGATATACTCATCTCATTTGTCACAAAAAAGTCTTACAGGAATAGTCGACCGGTTTGGGCAATCATCTTTCTGCTTTTATTAGCTGTTGATTCTCTTTGCTGTAGTTTATGTTTCTTTTTAAAAAATTTGTTTCTATTTCATTAAGTGATAATCGTATATAGAGGCAATCTTAAGCAGTCAAGCATATATAAAAAGAGATTATCATTTGAAGTTCATTGTATCAATTCTATAAACTTCATTGTACAAAATAATAAAAAAAAGGAATAAAAAAAATAATATCAAATTTGAAAATAAAATAAAATACAATAACACAACACACCGATTCGATATTGTCAAACATTTTTCCCCTCATGTTCACATTTTAATTTCATTGAGTACTTCTTGGGTTTTTGATAATTAACAACATCATCTCATTCCTTGTTATACACATGTAGTATCTGTGTGGGACATAACATCTCTTCCAAGTAGTGAATGCAGCAATTCCAAAAGCTTTTTTTGATTCTGAAATATGATATTCTTTAGACTAAGTAAAGCCCATCCTATAATAGCAAAGTGAAAAATCAAGAGTAAGAATGAGTAGCAATAAAGAGCAAGATAATACATGGTGGAACAACAAAACAAAACCAAAAGAAAAAATGCTTAGCGCCTAGCTGCCTAGACCCCCCCGCTTACAAGGTCTAGGCGCTAGGCCTCCATCGGCCTCCCAACCACCGCCTAGTGACTTTTAGAACATTGTTTTTTTTCCATCTCTGTGGGAGTTCTCCTGCTGTCCAAAATAACTTTTTTCCCCCACACATTCAACTTTGCCACCCTATAATTGGCATGTATTTTTTTTCACGAATCAGTTGGAAGAAAAACAAGGAATGATGGAATTAGAAACGAGCATATACGAGACATGCTAAAGGTAGCTCCAATCCAAGATAAGTTAAGAGAGAATCACCTCAGGTGGTTTGGACATGTCACACGTAGATCTAGTAGTGCCCCCGTTAGAAAGAGTGATTTGATAAGTATTGAGGGTAGAATTAGGGGTAGAGGAAGACCTAAATTAACTTTGATGGAAACGTTGAAAAAAGATATGATAGTTTGTGACCTTACAGAAGATATTGCGCTAAACCGAGCAGAATGGAAAACGAGAACTCATGTAGCTGACCCTAACTAGTTGGGAAAAAGGCTTTGTTGTTGTCGTTGTAGTCAGTTGGAAGAAAAGGCTGCGAGTGGTTGAATATAATAAGAACTAGTGGCTATGCAGTTTTGGTGTTTGGTTACATGTTTAGTTGATTCCCTTCCTCTTCTCTTCTTTCTGTTTGTTTTTCTTTTTGTATTTTATGTTATTTGATTTATTATGTTCCCTTTTACTGCATGTTTAGATTAATTATTTTATTTATTTTCTTCTCTTCTTTATCCTTATGAAATTTAAAAGATGTAGGTTTTTGTACTTGTGTAATCTTGTGATGTAAAACTAACCCTAAATAGAGAATTTTCAAGATTCTTAATGGATTAATTTTACCAACACGTAGTGCGGATCAAAGTTAGAAATTTTAAACAGTTAATCGGTTTGATGGATTTTCAAGAACCGTGTCACGTTTAACAATCCCAATTAATAATTCAATTCTAACAATCAATAATTAAATCCCTAAGTATTCTTAGCAAGTAAAAGATTCAATATTGATTCGTACTCTAATCAAGCAAATGGAGCACTCAATCTCAATATTTGTGGTCGACAGTTAAATTGAATAATATAGTAAAGATAATAAAGTAGTATAACACAAATATTTGAGAATTGGAAAGAGTATACCGATGGTTCGAAGAACTCAGCGTAGATCTTGGGTTGACAGCAGCGAAGAGCACAACAATCAGCAACACAGAAAAAGAGAGACAGCACCAACAAATCAGCAATGGCAATAGCAAGGGCGACGGTGGCAGCGTCGCTGGATGAGGGCGGTGACGGGGGTCGACACAGTGAGGTGGGTCGACCCCCGTCGACGACGTCGACGCGGACGATGACTCTCCTCACTTCGTCGACGTCGTCGACCCACCTCACTGTGTTTTGGCTGTGGTTGGAATGGGTTCAGTTAAGAGGTTTGGATTTTAGGGTTTCGACGAAGGAGAGGGGAGTTGACGGAGGCTATGAGGTGGGGCCATGGTTTTAAATCTCGGATTTCGGACTCATCTCGACAAGGGGAGTTTCGTCTTGGATTGGAGATATCGGAGGAGATCTCGGGGAAATGTGATATATCGGATGTTCATTTCATATACTCGATCAATATTTCTTTTGGCTACTAAATAAAATATTATATGTCCTACAACTCATTTATCATATAAAATACTGTATAATATAACTAATGACTTGAACCAATTACGGTAAATCTTCGCATAATTTAACAAGAATATAGAAGAGAATGTAATATAAGTATATAACTAAATTAAATTTGCATTGATTAGAAAAAATGTATTAGTTAATAAACTTACTTGACTTTGCATATATACAAATAATAGCGATACGAAATTCTCACATTATTTTAGCTTAACGTCCTATATTGAAAGACATGCAAAAAGTAAAACAGGTTTTTAAAATATATTTACAATAACATGTCTATTTTGGCTGATATTTTGCCAATTTCGCAATATTTCGGCCAATATTTCGGTAATTTCAGCTGGAATCTACACATTTCGGTCCAAAACGATGTAGAGTATAAAATATGTGATTTCGTATCGGCAAGCTAGCCGAAACGAAATTTCGGCCGTATCGGAGGAAATTTAAAACATTGGGTGGGGCAGATTGGGGGCGAGTCGATGTTGTGGTGGACGTGAGAGGGGTGGTCGACGGGGGGTGACGACGGAGAAGGTAGGTCGGGGATAGGGGAGGGCTAGGGTTTCGGTCGGGATTTGGTGGAGAAACAGACAGGGTTTTGGGATTGTGGATGGATTTCGGGAATCGATGGGGGTGAGGAAGAAGATGAAGAGTGGTTAGGGTTTTGGATTTGGGGATTAGGGTTTGAGTTTAATTGATTTGGGGATTTGGGGCAGTTTTAGAGTTTATCACAAACCCTAATTTTTTATATATTAGGATTTATCACAAATCCTAACAATTGGATCTTAAATGTATCACACAAAAAAGAGAGATGAAGAGAAAAACTCAACACAATAATTTTTTAATCAAGAATGACATATCTTTCTCATTAATCTGAAGGCTTATATATAGGCTCAAAACAAATCTTGATACAAATCTCAAAATATTCTCAAAATCTCAAAAATATTCTAATGCATAAAAGAAAGATTACATATGGCTATAATTGCCAAAATCAAATATGATACTGAAATAAAATACTAAACTAATTAGAATTGATGTCCTCATCATCTCGCTTATTGTGTATGTCAAGTCCCCAACCTTGCCTAACTTACGTAGGTTTACTAAATTTAACAATTGGTGGTGAACTATTATAAGAAACTTTTGCAAGGGGCTAATGCTCCAAATCCAATTCCAATGATTCCATCTAGCTTTGGAGTCTTTAAAAGCCAATTTATGTTTTATTACTAAGTTTTTAATGTGTGATGACTTTTACCAAGCTTTTTGAAGATTAGATATAGGAGGTAAGAACTTTAGGTACAATTATGATTATTTTAATAATGGCACGATGCCATCAATGTGAGTTCTACTGTACAAATAATTTTTAGATTTCATGTAGTCTTGTTAGAGGCGACACTAGAATGTGTTTTAATATTTAGAAGGAGCATGCAGATAGCAGCAATTTTATTAGCTTTTCTATTTCAAAGTCTAAATACAATTAGATTTATATACCTAACTTTCCAAATTCTTAGAGGTGCTTCTTTACTGGTTCCGGGTTGAGTTCCGAGCTCGGTGTTCTCCAGCCTGTACACCAGTGGCGGCTCCAGCAATTTTTTCAAGGGTGTTCAAAAAAATTTCCTGGACAAGTTCATAAAAATTTTCTTGACGAGTTCATATGAAAAACCACAACTATATATAGTCAAAAGTAAAATATTTTATCACAATGCCTCCAATAAACATCAAAGTTCATAAGCTATTACAACTGCCCTCGACGAGTTTTTATATTTTGAAACCGTTACATGATAGCCTCATTATCAACAACATCAAATGCATCACGCTCTATATAATTAACTAAGAAATCATTCGTTCGTTCATCTCCCATTCTATTGCGTAGATTGCTCTATATGTACTTCATTGCTGAAAAACTTCTTTCAACTATTGCAGTGGCGACAAAAAGTTGCAATTTCAAAGCGGATTAACTTGTGGACGAGATTTTTGGATCAGTGTTCATTTTTTAAGGATTGCGTGTTCATTGACTTTTAGATTGGGTGTTCAAACTAATATTATTTTAAAATTTTTACATGTATACAACAACAACAACAACAAAGCATTTTTTCCAACTAGTTGGGGTCGGCTTTATGAACTCTGGTTTTCCATTCTGCTCGGTTTAGCACAATATCTTCTGTAAGGTCACAAGCTATCATATCTTTTTTTACCGTTTCCACCCAAGTTAGTTTAGGTCTTCTTGTACCCCTAAATCTATTCTCAATACTTACTAAATTACTCTTTTTAACGGGGGCACTACTAGGTCTACGTGTGACATGTCCAAACCACCTAAGGCGATTCTCTCTTAACATATTTTGGATTAGAGCTACCTTTAGCATATCTTGTATATGCTCGTTTCTGATTCTATCATTCCTTGTTTTACCATACATCCATTTTAGTATCATCATTTCCGCTATACTCATTTTTTGGACATATTACTTCTTTGTTGCCCAACACTCTGCTCCATACATCATTGTTGGTCTAACAACTGTCCTATAAAATTTTATCTTCAACTTCAAAGGTATACATTTGTCACACAAAATACGACTGGTAAAAATATTTACATGTATACTAAGTAAAAAAAAAAAAATTGGGTGTTCGGTTGAACACCGAAGCCCATGAGTGGAGCCGCCTTTGCTGTATACACACAAGTCGCATTTTCATCATGTGAGTTATTTATTCTTTATGAAAAATTAAGTTATAGGCAGTGGGTTTAGTATCAGAAAAACCTGTAAATAGTATGCTTTTCTACTTGGAAGTGCAAATTATTAATGAATTCTTTAATTTTAGCAAGTATCAGAAAACTTGTTTTCACCCCTCCATTCATTTTTTAGTTATTTCTTTGATTAGCTGTATAGTTCAGTGAATTTGATGGCAGATACTCGAATAAAGATATATCATTTGGGATAATTGACCCTGGCCACTTGACAAACGCTGCAGGAAAATTTGGAATATCGCTGAGTGGTAATTCTTGTTATACTTAGTGAATGAGTACTTCTCGTCCTTTCTTATAAATATTTTCAAGTTTTTGGGTGTTGTGCTAATTAGTAATTAATTATTTAGAAACTATTATATACTTGATGTTTTCTGCATATTCTTTCCCATTTGGGTTTGTAAATGCAGATAAACTTTCTACATTTATTTTATTTTACAATGCTTCAGAAGTGTTAGGATCGAGAGAAAAACAACAGAGATAAATTTGAGAAGAAAACAACACAAATATTATTTCTCAATCTCAAAAGATTTACAAAAAAAACTCTCAATACTTTATAAGCTCTCTGTGGCTATCAATCTCTATTTTTCTCTTCAGTTGAGTGTATCTTCAAATGAAGAAAATAGTGAGAATTTATAGGAGGGGAAGAGACACCATGCTTTCGAAGAGACATCATGCTTCGGAAAAGACACCATGCTTCGGAAGAGACACCATGCTTGCATCAAACGTTGTCATGCATCAGCATGCACCAAACGTTGCATGCATGAGTGCATGCACTTTTGTGGCGGGACCTACAATTCTCCCCCTCAAGCCACATCTGCACCAATCGTCATCTCTCATCCATTCCAGTTATGTCTCTGCATAACTCTAGTTTCTCCCGAGACACAATCTTTGTCAACATGTCTGCTGGATTCTCCTTCGTGTGGATCTTCATCAGTTTCAACAATTGTTGATCCATCACCTCGCGTATCTAGTGATAGCGAATATCAATATGTTTTGTTCGGAAATGGTACATTGAATTCTTGCTCAAATCCAGAGCACTCTGACTGTCACAATGTACCTTGTAGTCATTCTGCTTGATCCCGAGTTCTTGTAGAAATCGCTTTAACCACAACATCTCCTTGCCAGCTTCAGCGGCAGCAATGTACTCTGCTTCTGTCGTAGATAGTGCAACGCACTTCTGCAGCCTTGACTGCCATGACACAGCTCCCCCTGCAAAAGTGTAGATAAAACCAGAAGTCGATTTTCTACCATCAAGATCTCCGGCCATATCTGCATCTGTATAGCCTTCCAAAACCGGATCAGCTCCCCCGTAACACAAACACATCTTTGAAGTACCTTTAAGATACCTGAGAATCCACTTAACAGCCTCCCAATGCTCATTTTCTGGATTGGAGAGAAATCTGCTTGCCACACCCACTGCATGTGCAATATCCGGCCTCGTACACACCATTGCATACATCAGACTTCCAACCGCTGAAGAATAAGGCACAACTTCCATTTCCTCGATCTCTTTCCTGGATGAGGGACACGAACTTTTGCTCAACTTGAAATGATTAGCCAGTGGGATGCTAACTGGCTTGGCACCCTCCATGTTGAATCGCTTGATCACCCGTTCAACATATTTCTCTTTAGATAACCACAATCTTCGGGCCTTTCTGTCTCGAGAGATGTTCATACCTAAAATCTGCTGAGCTGGCCCAAGGTCCTTCATATCAAAGACCTTAGAGAGTTCTATCTTCAGCTGTCTGATCTTCACTGCATCTTGTCCGACGATCAACATGTCATCGACATATAGTAACAGTGCAATGAAATTTCCATCAGGGGACCTTTGAATGTAGACGCATTGATCTGCAGCAGTCCTCTTGTAGCCTTGACTCACCATGAATGAATCAAACTTCTTGTACCATTGCCTTGGTGCTTGCTTGAGGCCATACAAACTCTTCTTCAGCTTACATACGAGATTCTCTTTCCCTGGAACCTCGTATCCCTCTGGCTGCTCCATGTAAATTTCTTCATGCAGATCACCGTGAAGAAATGCAGTCTTCACATCCATTTGTTCAAGCTCCAAGTCTAGGCTAGCTGCTAATCCGAGCATGACTCGGATTGAAGTCATCTTTACAACTGGAGAAAAAATCTCACCAAAATCGATGCCTTTCTTCTGAAGGAATCCTTTGACCACTAGCCGAGCTTTGTGCTTCACCACCTTTCTGCTGCCATCTTTCTTGAGCTTGAATACCCACTTGTTCTTTAGTGCCTTCTTCCCTCCTGGAAGCTTAACCAAATCGTAGGTTTGGTTCTTTTCTAAAGAGTCCATCTCATCCCGCATAGCGTGCAGCCAGTTGTCTTTGTCTGGATGAGACAATGCTTCCTGGAAATTCTCTGGCTCCCCTTCATCAGTAAGAAGAATGTACTCTGATTCTGGATATTTAGTAGACGGAACATGGCCTCTTTCAGATCTACGTAGCTGAGGCTCACTCGTCTCAGGCGGTGTATCATTATCTTGTACTGGTTCTGCAGCTGTGAAAGGTTGCGGCTCCCCAGGCTCATCAATTCCTTCTTCCTCCTCCTCTGGTTCTGCTTCTAGTTCTTGATCAGACACATCATCATTTGCGGCAGTTTGTACTGGTACTGTGTCTGGAACAAAGTCCTGAGAACTGTCAGGACTTTCAGCAATTGTAGGCTTTTCAGTGTCCCCATATGTCTGATTTTCATGGAACACCACGTCTCTACTTCTGATGGGCTTCTTCGTCTTTAGATCCCATAGCCTGTATCCAAACTCCTCGTCTCCATAGCCTATGAAAATGCATGGAGTGGTTCTCGCATCGAGCTTCTGCTTGAGCTCCTTTGAGACATGTGCATAAGCCTGACATCCAAATGTCCTCAGGTGAGAGTAGGAGGGGTTTTTGCCGGTCCATTTCTTCTCCGGGATGTTGAAATTCAGCGGGACTGATGGAGAACGATTGATCAAGTAGCAGGCGGTGCGAACAGCTTCTCCCCAAAATGGCTTTGGCAGCTTTGCTGTGCTGAGCATACTTCTGACCCTTTCCATGATTGTTCGGTTTATTTTTTCTGCTACCCCATTGTGTTGCGGGGTACGTGGAACCGTCTTCTCGTGCCGAATGCCCTGACTCTTGCAATAGGCATCAAAACTCCTGGATGTATACTCGCCTCCGTTATCTGAGCGGAGGCACTTCAGCTTCTTTTCCGTTTCACGCTCTACCATGGCATGAAATGTTTTGAAGCTTTCCAAGACCTGATCTTTTGTCTTCAGAAAATACACCCACACCTTCCGAGAAGCATCATCAATAAATGTCAGAAAGTATTTGTTACCGCCTAGCGACTCCACCTCCATGGGACCGCAAACATCAGAATGTATCAGACTGAGCAACTCTGATCTCCTTGTCGAAGAGGAACTAAAAGAGACTCTTCGCTGCTTGCCAAATAAACAGCTGCTGCAAGGTTGAAGCTCTGCATTCTTGGTAATGGAGATAAGATTTTCCTTCATCAAGGTTGATAAACCTTTCTCACTCATGTGACCGAGTCTCTGGTGCCACAGTTTCTGCGAAGCTTCATGTTCAACAATATTGAGACTCTCCACATTGATCTTCACATGAGTCTTGTACAAAGTGCTGCAGAGATGTCCACGAGCGATCACCATTACACCTTTCAGCATCCTCCACGAGCCTTTGCAAAAACGGTTATCATAGCCCTTTTCATCTAGGGCTCTCACCGAAAGAAGATTTTGTCGAAGTTCAGGTACATGGCGAACATCCTGCAGTGTGATTGTGCACCCGGCATCAGTCTGCATCCGAACGTCACCAATTCCGACAATCTTAGCAAAGCTAGAATTGCCCATCCTCACCGAGCCAAAGTCCCCAGCTTTGTACGTCGTGAAGATGTCCTTTCGAGGAGTGGCATGGCAAGATGCTGCAGTATCTACCACCCATTCTACGCCCTGATTCGACACATGGAGGCATGTCTCATCCTCATGAGAGCAAAGAGCCACATCTTCTAGTACTGTGACTTGTGCATCTCCTTCCTTCTTTGGTTGTGACCTTCCCTGACCGCCTTGCTTTTGTAACTTCCAACAATTTCTTTTCATGTGGCCTGGTTTGCCACAGTGATGGCAGTTGTATGCAGGCCTCCTCCCATCACTTGATTTGCCTCTCGATCTGCCTCTGCTTTGGCTCCTGCCTCTCCACCTGCCTCGATCTTCCTCTCGCTGTCTCCCACGGACTTCTGTGACGCAGGCTTGTGCTTCTGTGCCAACGTCCTTTCTTCGAGCTTCCTCATTGAATAGGGCATCCTTAACCATAGACATGGTAAGATTGCCAGTCGAAGCCGAGTTGCTGAGGGAGACCACCAATGTCTCCCAACTGTCTGGAAGAGAGCTGAGAAGTAGAAGTGCCTGTAACTCATCTTCAAGTGGTAACTCCACTGAAGATAGCTGATTCACCAGGCTCTGAAACTCGCTGGTGTGTTCTGCTACAGAAGTTCCTCCCTGTAGCTTCAGGTTCACCAACCGTCTCATCAGCAGGGCCTTATTTCGAGCTGTCTTGGCCTGGTACATATCCGCCAGTTTCTTCCAAAGGGCAAAAGCATCCGTCTCCTGGGCAACATGATGGAAGACACTGTGATCGATCCACTGTCGAATCTGACTGATCGTTTTCCTGTTCATCTTCTTCCAGTCCGCCTCATTGGTAGCTTCGGGTCTTTCTCCCTTCTCCTCAATAGGATCAAAGAGATCTTTACAACTTAGGAGATCTTCCATCCGAGGTCTCCAAAGTGTATAGTTGGTGGCAGTAAGCTTGATCATTGCTCCAAATGATGATGATGATATTGATTCCTCCATCGACATCTTGATCTGCAAAGGCTTTTGGCACTTAACAACTCAACCCCGCTCTGATACCACTTGTTAGGATCGAGAGAAAAACAACAGAGATAAATTTGAGAAGAAAACAACACAAATATTATTTCTCAATCTTAAAAGATTTACAAAAAAAACTCTCAATACTTTATAAGCTCTCTGTGGCTATCAATCTCTATTTTTCTCTTCAGTTGAGTGTATCTTCAAATGAAGAAAATAGTGAGAATTTATAGGAGGGGAAGAGACACCATGCTTTCGAAGAGACACCATGCTTCGGAAAAGACACCATGCTTCGGAAGAGACACCATGCTTGCATCAAACGTTGTCATGCATCAGCATGCACCAAACGTTGCATGCATGAGTGCATGCACTTTTGTGGCGGGACCTACAAGGAGTCCCTCGATTACTAGAAATCGGTAATGATTCAAAATATTTCATTCCATCACTTACGAAGGTTCTCTTTTTATTCTCTTCAGTACTATGCTTATTTTGTGCAAGGTTATTTGGGCATGCAAATATGCAGTCTTTTTTGTTAGTTAGGTATTGGAATTAACATTTGTTATAATGTTTCCAAAAGGATTTTTGAAAACATTACTTTGCTAGTAACTTTAGTGCAGATATATGATTTTGATATTTTATATGAGAACAAAGTGGAAAGCTTATTTTTCATCAAGTACATACACTGATGGAACAATGACAACCATTATATGGATAACCTTGCAAACTCCTATCCTGAGACCAAGTGACTCTTCTGAGTAGGATCTCCCAAGGCCTTTTTGTTTTCTGAAGAAGATATTGCACGAAATATTTTGGTTTCTTCGGGACCCAATCCGTGTAATCAAGATAAAGCGAGATTGCAGTTAGTTTTTAGTAATACCAGTATTGAGCAAACTCCATGAAGACATAAGAACTAGGAAGCTATGAAAGAAACTGCTTAGATAAGCATTGTTCGAAGTTGAAAGAGATGACTATCGATCTATCAATTAAAGCACAAAGCAAGAGCAAACGGCTCAATCCACGAGACTGAATAGATTCCAAGAAGCGCAAATGAGATTATAAGTGATTCTTGTTTAGCAAATTGAAACAAAACTGAAAGGTGAAAGCTGAAACTTGATTATCTAATTTTTGTGGGTCACACATGCTCAAAGACGATATTTCCACCATCAGCGGACCAGAAAGCTATTACATTACTAAATTCTCTCCACGTTTTCCATTTTCTCATCTCTGATCACCTCCACCATTCACTGCTTCAGTTATACACTTCCCAAGAAGTCGTATTGTGCAAAACACAGCCTTACTAATGCCCTTACTGTGTCTAATACAAATCCTTTAATATCATGATTCAACTTGAAAACGTGTAATTCAGGTTTGAGCTCAAATGGGAGGCTATGTTCTCCTTGGTTTTCCCCAATTTTCCTAGACTCTGAGTGAGAAAACTAATTACTTACTGTTCACTTCATTTCCTTTTCCATTTGTATCTTTCTTCCACTCACTTCCTCAAACAAAATTAATTGCAAGTGCACTGACATTACATTCTATTTGACATTTGAAAAGCAGTTTAATTGATATGATTTAGGTAAAGATCAATCTAAAAGTAATCTAATAAACAACCATTTTACGGAAAGTTCTCTGAAAGTCTGTGTATGGAGTAGATCTAATGCTATTTTGTTGGAGGACTATTCGCAGATAACATTTGGTAAATGGGTCCTTGATCAATTAGGCTGAAGTAGGCAAACAACTTCTGGTTTCATAGTTGAGAAAGAGTTCACTTCAGGATCTTTCGTATTAATGAATCCCTGTTTCATTGAAAGTTCAAGATCTTACTTAATTGGCATTGGTATTTTCCTTATAGTTTTAAAACATTCCATACATCATGCTGTTTAACTTGATTGTGCTTATTTGCTTTATTTGCAGAGGCTTTTCTGTGAGCATTTTGAGCTTGATAGATAGCTAATTGAATAAGTATATATCTAGAAAATAGGACTGGTTAATGTACCGTGCGAGCTATATGACAGATCTAAATTTTACGACCTATATAATTTTTTTTATTTTTACTTTGTTCTGTAAGTTGATCATGTCGTAGTTTTCTAGTTCCTGTTGTCATGAGCTTTTATTATCATATTTTGTAAAAGAGGTTTCATTTATTGGCAGTGTATCTCTTCATACGATAGCTTATCTGGTCATTTTGATTAATTCCTCTATCACAGATGTATTATAAACAATTTGTAACCTTTTCGTCTCTGATATACACATGTGAATTATCAAAGTCATTTTGCTCTGATAATTGTAACATTTTAGATATTTAGTCGAGCATTTCGCTAGTTTTCTTCTGCTTATCCTATCAGTGATGATACTGTTACTTGCAGGGGTATATAGACACTTATTTTCTCTAGTTATATATCTATCAATAGTGCAGCCACTGCTAAATATTTTACGCTGTGCGTTTTCCCTGTGAGTTGTTTTGGTCTAATAAACCATAATGAGAATTTATAGTGTTATCAGACACAGATTGTAAATTATAAAATCTCATGCCGAGGATAACTATAGTCTATCGATAAGAGTATGTTAAAATATTTTTATCCATTAGTTTTTATGAAAGTTCATTCAACTGAGAAAGGGAGCATGAGATCATATAATCATGATGTACAAGATTAAATACTCAATGTTAGTGGTGGTGGGTTTGGGTGACTACTAGTTTTGTCTTCGAAACATTTGCTTGATCCCTTTGACATGACCATTAATTAGTTGATTATTTTGGGCAAAATCCACTTCAGGTGCTTTTTGCAGTACTATTCATGGGGATTCGGTAAATATCCAAATTCTTAACATAGAAGGTTTGGAAACAATTCGGAATTTTTGAAACATAGAAGGTTTGGAAACAATTGGGAATTTTTGGTGATGCGGATGAAGTTACTAATTCATGATATGGTGTGTACAATAAGTTGCTAATTCATGAGCTGGTGTGTACAATAAAAACTTCGTTCTCAATTCCATGAGAATTGTTGTGGAAGCGGTTTCATTTGCTTCTTCTCAGTGGAAGTTTCATTTTCCCAAATTGTATGGTAATTTTTTGCCTAATTCTTCATGATCGAGTTAATCTTATGATGAAAAAGTAGACATGGTTCTATCTCATCTCTTCAACTAGTCTAGTAACGAGCATAATGGCCCTATTATTCCGATTGAAAGAAGAACCTATAATTAGCTTTTCGGAAAATTTCCAAACGAACCATTTGAACAAAATCTTTCATTTTCTTATTTTACTATGCTCAATTGACCAAAATTAAAACTTAGGGTTATATACTTATTAAAGGTAGTCTCGCCTTGGCCATCTACCGACTTTGAGTATGAATGAGAACTAGTTAGCTTGTTTTCGATATTTTGAATCTCTTGCTTCTTTTAGTTGCTATATGGTTTTGGGCAAACTCCAACTTAGAAAACAGTAAGGGAAGATGAGGAAGGTAGAAAAAGAAGAAAGCAAGTTTTTCTATATTTAAGGCAACTTCAGTCCCAACTTGCAACAACTACCAAGTATTTATAGCATGTAAAATACACCAGATTATTGACAAAAGAAGTAAAACAGTAAAAACTATGAAGGCTTTCGAGAATATATGTAACTTGTAACTAGCAAGGATGTCATGTTAGCTCTAAGTTATCGGTTACCATCCACGCTTGAGCCTGTGTTCCTTGAAAGAGACTGTGATGCTCTGCCAAGGCAGCTAAGTTATCGGTAACTAGTGTGGTGAATTCTATGGCTTTTTGTCACAGAACAAAGATCGAGTTGTCGACATAAGGGTTTGGTAGTGGGCTCTGAATGTTTTGAATTCTGAAGACAAATAGATATTCATATGTACCATTGAAAAACACTTGAATAGGTGCTTTAAAACAGTGAGTGACAAATGCCCCACCAAATTAGAGAGCTTGTTTGCAAATTTTGCTTTGCCCTTCACGAATTTTTACTGCTTAGATCTCATAAGATAAGATGTCATGGAAACATTAGGTTGGCCTTCAAAAGTTAGTAGAAAGCATTTTTGTGATTTGGTGATGATGAGTCTAGTTAGTACTGAGGGTTTTCGATTTTAATCTTGTTTTCCATGTCAACCAACCCTTTATCAGTTGATGAATCTTATATGAATTTCAGAGCAATGATAGACAGAGATGCATAGCGAACTCCCCAGAAGAAAAATTACTAGACAGAATCCTATTCCCTCCATAACTTGTCTCTGAAGATAGAAAGTCTGTCGCCAATTCAGTATGCGCAACTGCGCTGCCGGTCGGCAATAAACAACTCACAAATTGCTACCCTACGTGTATGCATTCTTTAAAGGGCAAAAGCCAAATTACCCCCCAACGTTTGGCCCGAGTACAAAATATCCATACAACGTTTGAAAAAGTACAATAAACACATTCTTCCGTTAACTTAACCCTTTCCGTTAACTTATAATTATTAGATTACTTTTTTACCCTTACCCTTTTATATTCAATCTCTTTCTTCCCTTTTTTCATTAACCCTTTCCGATTATACTACAAGCAAACAAGAAAAATGTTAGTTCCCAAATGATGAGAAAACGAAAGGGAAGTAGTATTAGAAGCTAAAACAAAGGCTGGACATTTACCTTCCTGTATATAGTCTTTCACCAAAAACAAAGTATGCTAAAATCGCCACTAATATAGTTGAGGGGATTGAACATAGTTACAAAAACAGGCCCCTTTTCCTCGGTGCACCACAATTGAATGAAGATTATTATTCCGGAACATACAACTCCCTGCACCAAAAGTCATTAAAATTATGTCTCGAAAGAATTCGTAATCTAGTGATGATACAACTCCCTGCTAGTTAAATGCACGAATCTTACGACATATACAGTGCTCCAAAGATTTATGTCGAATCCAATGGCCCACTCTGCTCGTTTGTGTGCTATGCATACTGTGAAAACAGCTGATTGTGCTCCCCCAAGGAAATTCATCCATGCTGTAAGTGAAAGCTGTGCTGGATATCTTTTCAAGGTCACAGCCTGCAATTTTGTTCATTTGAGATTATCAAGCCTGCAATTTTGTTCATTTGAGATTATCAAACAGAGCATTGCTAATCTTTATCTTATTATAAAAGAAATTACACATACACAGTGACACTGAAAGACTTTTTTCATCAACCTTGTTTGTTGATGGAAATATTTTTCCAGACTTTTGTCATTAACTTTGTCTTTGATTCAGGAAAAACATCAACATTAATGCATTTACTGTCAAATATAGGATTTTTACATCATAGTGTTTTGCCCCCTTTATGTCCATATTGTTCTCGTTGTCTTGTCAATTCAATTCAGTGATCTTCAAAGCCTTCTACGTTCTTCTATTAATTAGATCGGCAAAATCTTTCTAGGCTTATATACGGCAAGCCTTTCGTGTTCTCATCATTTGGGAACTAACATTTTTCTTGTTTGCTTGTAGTATAATCGGAAAGGGTTAATGAAGAAAGGGAAGAAAGAGATTGAATATAAAAGGGTAAGGGTAAAAAAGTAATTTAATAATTATAAGTTAACGGAAAGGGTTAAGTTAACGGAAAGATGGGTTTATTGTACTTTTTCAAACGTTGTATGGGCATTTTGTACTCGGGCCAAACGTTGGAGGGGTACTTTAGCTTTTGCCCTTCTTTAAATATCTACAAAAGTTGAGTTTGAACTTCTTGGTATGCATATAAAGCCGAGCCGGCTGGCGAATATCCGGTTACAATTTGCATATCGCGTGATTTAAGATAATACATTATACAACAAGGTGTGTTGCTTGGTAAATCTGATAGGCGACAACTGCCAGCTTTTGCTTTCCCGCCGTTTGTGGGCCCCTTTTTATTGGTTCCTAATCTCTTGATAGTTTCAATTAGCGGTTTAATTAATAACATTGTTAATTACTTAGTAATTAATTAAATAATAAATCGTGTGATGTTGAAAGTAAGGAAAGAGATAAAGCAGGGGGATTGTTACATTGGAGTGAGGGATATGTAGTTGTTGTGTTTTGTGTTTTTGTGCGAGTTTGAATTGAAATACAATTAGAGAGAATTTAGTGGGTATTTAGGGTTTTACTATTAATTATTTACCAGTAATTTACACATGCGATGCACATTTTTGATAAATATAGTTTTTTAAAGTAAAAATTCAGACGGGGACTAGGTTTGAACCTAAGACCTCCTTTATAATAGTTATGCACGTGCGTTACAGGCGTTGGTAGATTTACAAATGACGCTAAGGTCTTCTCCCATTATAATATTTGAGATTATTAGGGTGTTGGTTCACGCCATGTTGGTGTTAGGGTGACGATATAAACCACTCTCCTAATTACTTATACTAGTATTGTAAAAATCGGACCGGACTGGCTGTTGGGTTAACCGGACTTCGTCTAGTTTTACAGAAAACCGGAAGCATTGGAAAATTCGGCCGAACTGGATATGGTCGGTTGCGGTCTGGCTGGATCTACTTCAGTTTATAAAAACATTGGTTTCTTCATCTTTTTCTTTCTTTTTGCTTTAAAAAGGAGAAGATTGTTCTCACAATCCCGTAATTTTTTTATTTTATTTTTATTTTTATACGCAAATCTTTACTTTCTACTGTTGTGATTAGAGAAAGTAGAGTTCATGGCTGCATAAGAACACGCGCGTACTGTTTTATCATAGACAAAAAGACAAAAAAATATTCTCATATTCCACATTGTTTATGTATATTTTTACCATCTTTACTTTATACTGTGTTAATTAGAGAAAGTAGAGTGCATGGCAACAGAAGAACACTGTTTTTTTTATTTTTTTATTTTGAAGAAACAGAAGAACACTGTTGTATTGTATCATACAGTGATACAGTCAAAAGACTAAAGTTACATATGTTCCCCTTAATTCTTTTTTATTTTCTAATTTCAACAATTATAACTTTAGTGCTTTCCTCCTCCTATCTAAAATTTGAATTTCTGAACATCTTATCTATTATCTCTGACTTGGTGTTTGGTGCTGTCACTCATGAGTTCTTCCTTTTATTTGACATGTTCATCATATGTGATTATAGATTTAGTTAATGTTTTCAGATCGTTTAAGCTTTAGAAGTCAATCTTACAAGTAATACTGTTTCAAAGTTTTCAAATGCATAATCATACTCATTTAATCTGGTGACATAAAAAAAAAAAAAAATTGTGCCTTGATAACGTGTAGGCTGAAGCTCCCCACAATTTAAGATGCTCATGCAAGATGAGAAGAACGAACCGTTCGCTGCAATGGTATTCGAAAATCATTCACACCATGAGATATATAATTTTTTAGTGTATTGTCTCATTAATGATACAAGGTAGGGGTGGACATTGTTCGGTATCCGACCTAATATAGACCATTCACTACCGATCTAAAGAAGATCGGTTTTTTAATTTTCTCATCTGCAACCAATCCGAATCTTAATTGGATCGGTTTCCATCCAAGCCGATTAAGCTCGGTTTGGATTGGATTGGATGGTCAGTTTGGCGTGCTAATTTTCACCTTCAACATCATTCATAATTTTGTTGAAATTTAAAAGATCAACTTCAATCAAACTTAAGAAACAACCTGTTATTTGTTATTCAAAAATGAATATAAAATAAAGATTCATAAAACCATAAGTTAATGAATTTTGCACTAATTATCTAATTGTTTGAGATGATGACGTTTAAATGGGGGAGATAAACTGCTTTTTCACTTGCATACTTCTGTAATCTTAGTTATTATCATAAAAGAAACATCAATAACCATAGCTAATTGAATTTCAAGTACAATACAAAAAATTTAGAAAATAATTTCTGCTTGACTTGATTAAAGTAACTACTAAATGTTACATCAACTTTATGATTCTATTAAGCTGGGCCACACTGTAAATCAAGCATTTCTTAACAGCATAACACACAGGATTATGGAGAATCAAAACATAGGTAGAACAACTGCTCGGTTTATGTGAAAGAAATTAAAGAAGACTGTTTGTATCTCCAAGAAAATGAGAAATGACTATTTGTATATTCAAGAAATTAAAGGAGAAATATATTTTTTATGGACTTATACATAGAGGTACGGTCGGTTCGATTTCATCGGTTATTTGAAAGCCCCATCCAACAACCGAACCGGTCCTGTTGGTTATTGAAGATTAAGAACCGGACCAACCCAAATCCCCAATTGGTTCCATTAAAAATCGGTCGGTTCAGTTTGGATTGATTCGGATTGGTCGGTTCGGATAATAGTTGTTCATCCCTAATACAGGGTAGTAATACACACGTGCTTGTGGACCATGTATTGGGTGAGATTTTTTATAAATAAGAGGCTAGTTATATATGTATTAAAATTCTCACATGAATATTGTACATATGATGTATGCTTGTTTCAGAAGAGTACATGATGAAAAAAGACTAATGTGGAGATTATGAAAGCAATAATGTCGGGATTTTGTCGATCACCAATATGTCATGATAACTTGTCTTTTTTGTAGTATGTTGGAACCTTTAAGGTATCCATCAATACTAATGTGAGCTTACTTGCCAAATCACCTATGTGAATAGAAAGCAACAGTTATGGTACCAGCAACTATGTTCAAGCCATTTGAATTATATATATATATACTAGATTTGTCCGTGGCCACGTCCCTACGACACGTCTTCAGAACGATACAACATATGAATAAACAGTAAATCAACAATTATCTAGCTGAAGTTTGAATAGTATGACAATAATTAGTTGTAAATAAAAATATATGTTTCTATTAGTATGTGGTGAAAAATAATTATAAATTGGGACATAAAAATCCATGTTTCTATGAAAAATAATTATAAATTGGGATATAAAAATCCATGTTTCTATATATATATATATATATATATATATATATAGAGAGAGAGAGAGAGAGAGAGAGAGAGAGAGAGAGAGAGATAAATAAATGAGTTGTTTTGGGGGGGATTTAAATTTGAGTTTTGGGAGAAAAATGTGTTTTGTGAGGTTAGAACTGGACCTTTGATTTTGGGGAGATTGAAGAAGAGCCACTTGATAACTGTAGAACCCCGTATTTTCAAATATTATTTTATTATTTGAAAATGAATTTAAATGAATTTCTGAGGATTTAATTGATATTTTCTAAAAAGATCTATCTTTTGTACACGTGCAAAACACGTGCAAATGAGTTTTGAGATGCTTGAAAAATTAAGAATTCTTTATGAAAAATCATTATTTATTATTTTGGAATTATGTAGTATTTTTCCGGATTTTTCTGAATTTAATTAGTACTATTTGCAAATTTTAATAAAAGAAGGGCTTATTTGCAAAATTGACAATTTTAAGGGTTGAAGTGCAAAATGTATTTACTGGACTTTCCGATCAGTATTTGTTAAGGTATAGAAGTATATTTTCATATAAATCCTAATTTTAATGAATTATGAGATGAATTTCCAAAAGAAGATATATATATATATATATAATTGTATTTGGATGGATTGTTTTGCAAATGTAATTCCTAAACCCTAATACTTGATCCCGGCCTATATAAGAGAGTTGCAGCCGTCATTCGCTGCACAACTCAGATCTTATTATATTTCTATTCTCTTGGTGATTGAAGAAGGAGTTCTTGGATCTAGCAAGAGGAAGGCTTGTGGATTCTTCTTGATTCTAAAAGGTGAGTGATATAGACTTGTTTGTTTATGTGTATGATTGCATGTTGTTTTGTTTGATGATTTCGTATCTTGTATGAAATCGATGCCATGGTTGTTATTCGTAATATACATGTGAAATCCATGATAGATTAGTAGATCTCGATTGACAATTCTTGATTGCTTGAAACATGTTAAGATTCGATTATGATTATTGAAGATAAGAAATTGGATGGAGGAATCTCTAGACATTGTTATTTACGAGTTGGATTAGATATGAGTAGAGGAAGAGGTTTGGTATTTGAGATTGACTCCAGTATTGATTATTGATTTCAGACCTAAATTGTGAGATCTGTAGGCCGACAGTCGACTGGGACTAGGTATCAGTCGACTGGTACGACCCTAATATTGTATCTTTAGTTTTTCTCGAAATTCTCTCGGGTAAGTCGACTTATGTTCTTATAAGTCGACTTATGTCCTCTTTATAAGTCATCTTATACTTTTGATAAGTCTTCTTATGATCTTTATAAGTCATCTTATACTTTTGATAAGTCTTCTTATGATCTTTATAAGTCATCTTATACTTTTGATAAGTCTTCTTATGATCTTTATAAGTCATCTTATACTGTTGATAAGTCTACTTATGATTTCTATAAGTCACCTTATATTATTGATAAGTCTACTTATGATTTTTATAAGTCATCTTATACTGTTAGCACTTGGATTGTTTCTTGAGAATTATTGATAATTATCTCGGGTAAGTCGACTGATGGTTGGTTAAGTCGACTTACTGCACTTGTTATAATCTTGACTATTAGTTCTCGAGGCAGTCGACTTATTACGGCATAAGTCGACTGGTTCTGATGAGTTTTCATGATCTTGAAGGTTCTTGTTATCGTTAGTTTACTTGTAGATGAATATGTTCGTCGGTGTAATAGTCACCATTGGTGATGCATGCCGGGTTCGTATTCTATCTATACCCTCTTTAGTTTGTTTGTAGATGAATATGCTCGTCGGTGTAATAGTCACTATTGGTGATGCATGCCGGGTTCGTATTCTATCTATACCCTCTTAGTTTGTTTGTAGATGAATATGTTCGTCGGTGTAATAGTCACCATTGGTGATGCATGCCGGGTTCGTATTCTATCTATACCCTCTTTAGTTTGTTTGTAGATGAATATGCTCGTCGGTGTAATAGTCACTATTGGTGATGCATGCCGGGTTCGTATTCTATCTATACCTTCTTAGTTTATTTGTAGATGAATATGTTCGTCGGTGTAATAGTCACTATTGGTGATGCATGCCGGGTATGTATTCGATCTATACCTTCTTAGTTTATTTGTAGATGAATATGTTCGTCGGTGTAATAGTCACTATTGGTGATGCATGCCGGGTATGTATTCGATCTATACCTTCTTAGTTTATTTGTAGATGAATATGTTCGTCGGTGTAATAGTCACTATTGGTGATGCATGCCGGGTATGTATTCGATCTATACCCTCTTTAGTTTTGTAGATGGATACATGGGTATCTAATCTATGACATTATTGGTTATCGATTGTTGGACATACATCGTGGTACTGAGATTTATTGACAATTGGGCATGATCGGAGACGTGAGGATTATTGTTGGTTCTGATCAGTCGACTGGTTCCTAAGACAGTCGACTGTACCGTACAGTGAACTGTACTATTTTGAGAGTAATTTGATTGAAGGATATTGATCGTTGGTATTGTTTCTCGACTCGGCTTCATGCATGTACTGGCCTATCGTTCTTGTTTCATATTACATGTTCAGTTTATGCATTTTTGTTCAGTACATGTTGTTTGAGAGTTTATGTTTATTTTTATTTATGTTGTTGTTTATATCACTCACACCATTTATGGCTGACCCCGTAGTTTTGGGGGTTAGAGTTCAACTCTAGCCTCACATGTTGCAGGTTATTGCTTAGAATTGGAGGCTTGGATGCTTGGGTTAGCTTTAGAGAGTATGAGTGAGATGATAGAGCCATGTGTAATTTTGTAAAGAATAGTGTTGTAAAAGAATTATTGTAATGTAAGGTGTTTGTATTTCCGCTGCAATTTGAAAAGATTATTGTAATAAAGGTTTGGAATAAAATGATTTGAGTTTTTGGCTATGTATGTTGTTACATTGAAGTGGATCGCTGGGAAAGTGCCACGTATTTTCTAAAGTTTCGTATTTAGAAATTCGGGGCGCTACAATAACTTTCTTTGTGTTTTATTATATAGATACTATATTTGCCTGTGGGCACGTCTTCGGAACGATACGACATATGAAAGTCTTGTAAACAGTAAAACAACAATATGTAGCTCAAGTTTGAATAGTAAAACAATAATTAGTTGTAAATAAAAATTCATGTTTCCATTAGTATATGTTGAAAAATAATTATAAATGGGGATGTAAAATCCAACTTCTTAGAAATTTGAGTGTGAAAAATGATAAAATTAAACTGTTGATAAGATATTTGCTATTTTCAATGTAACATGAGCAATAAAAAAATGAATAAAAAATATGAAAATTTACAAACCTGAAATCTAAAAATATAAATTTATGAATAAATAGAGAGAGAATGAGAGAGAGATAGAGAGAGAAATAAATAAATAAATGAGTTGTTTTGGAGATTTGAATTTGAGTTTTGGGGGAAAACTTTTGGGTGAGAAAATATGTTTTGTGAGATTAGATCTGGACTATTGATTTCAATCATATTGAATGAGAGCCACTTGATAGCTTTCTTTGTGTTTTATTATATATATGTGTGTGTGTGTGTGTGTGTGTGTGTGTGTTGGAAATATTTTTGGCATATTTTCCGGGTAGGATTCCGGCGGGCTCCGACCACCGGCAGTGCCAGAAAGTGATTGAATTACGTTTCTCTCGTCGAGTACTATTCCGTAGTGTACTCATTTTCCAAAAACAGTTTTCGTATGAATGAGAAATGTAGGTTCAAAGTTGGGTACTCGAAATGTACTAACTTGGGAATTTTGAATGGATAGTCCCACATCGGGAGATAGGAAAGATTTCTCTTGTATATAAGCTAAAGAAATAGACTAAAGGGCGTAGTTCTGGGGTTACCACTAACGTGTAGTGGAGAGAGGACCTAGCCAAAATTACAAACACACACGTGCGCGCACTCGGCCCGGCCCGGCTCTGGCCTATATTTTTTTTGCCCCTATCCAAAATTTTTCCCAGTTTACTGTTGAGGCTTTTCAAATTCTATAACTGGTACCATTACTCTGTAACAGCAGAGTAATGGCTAATCAGTTATGTTTTTTGAACCATTACTCTGCTATTACAGAGTAATTGACCCTTCAATTACTCCTTTTTTCCTATAAGACCAGTGCTTTTTGTCTACCAGTGCACAGAGTCATAAAATCTCCTTCTTCTTCTTCCTTCTCTGAGTCAAAGTCTGAAAGTACAACACAACTACTGGTTTGCTGAGATCTCTGAAGCTAGGATGCTGCTCTTCAGAGAAAGGTAATACAGTTCTATCCTGGGAGGCAATTCGTCAACCACCATCACACTACGGGGTGAATATTTCTTTAAAGACAGAGATCTTAATCTCGAATTTGTATTGAAGTGTCTGGTTTGTTCTTTTATCTCCTGTAATTGTATTTCTTCACAAAATTGTTAGCAGTTTCCTATTTTATGAAATTCAAGTTCTAACAATCTTAAAGCAAAATTTTTTCTCTATTCTAATAGTTTTTGTAAAGATTATGTACAAGTACTGTTATCATTTCTGAAAAACAAACAACTAATAGTTCAATTTCAACTGTTTCAGAAAATGGAAAACACACAAAACGAAAATGTCAGTGGACGTCTCAGTGCACAAACACCAGTGACCCAAACTGTGACTATACAATCGGTTGCGGCACAAACGGTCGTTCTGCCCACACATATAACTGCGGGAGAAAAACCAAAAAAGTTCAATGGAACTGGATTCAAAAAGTGGCAAGGGAAGATGCAATTCTACCTGACCACCTTGAAGCTGGACAGGTTTCTCAATGAAACTGCCCCTATGCTGACACCTATGGATGCACACTCTGTTGTTGCGGTTCATGCATGGATTCAGGGTGATTATCTCTGCAGAAACTACATTCTGAACGGCTTGGTAGACCCGCTCTACAATGTCTACTGTGTCTTCAAGACTTTCAAACTTCTGTGGGGGTCTTTGGAGAAGAAGAACAAAACAGAAGATACCGACTCCAAGAAGTTTGTATTTGGCAAATTTCTTGTCTACAAGATGGTTGACTCCAAGACAGTTGTGAGTCAAATTCAAGAACTGCAAGTCATAATGTACGAAATTGCTGCAGAGAACATGACGCTATGTGAACCATTCCAGGTTGCAGCGTTCATTGAGAAGCTTCCACCTGGATGGAAGGACTTCAAGAACTACCTCAAGCACAAGCGAAAGGAGATGTCTCTTGAAGACCTGATTGTCAGGTTGCAGATTGAAGAGGAGAATCGCAAGACTGACAAGTCCTATGGAAATCAGTCCATAGAAAAGAACAACATGGTGGAGCACGAACACAAGGGCAAAAAGAGGAAGTTCTTGCCACAAGCCTCGAACAAAAAACCTACCGCAAAGAAGTTTGCTGGAAAATGCTAGGCACAAAATCTCTGACTGCCACAGCAAGGATAACAACCGTGCTGGAACTGGAAAGACAAAAGAGAATGAGAAATCCCATGCGCACATTGCTGAGAACATGTCCACTGGTCTCTCTGACTTGGACCTCTGTGTTGTTGTATTGGAGATAAATCTGGTGGGGAGCAATCCTCGTTAGTGGTGGTACGATACTGGGGCCACCAAACACATCTGCTCGGACAAAGAGATGTTCACCTCATACCAGAAATGCAACAAGGATGAACAGTTGTTCATGGGTAATTCTTCCACCTCCATGATTGAAGGAACAGGGAAAATAGTGCTGAAGATGACTTCAGGCAAGGAACTAACACTAACCAATGTGTTTCACGTTCCAGATATTAGAAATAACCTGGTCTCGGAATCTTTGCTAAGTAAGAATGGATTTAAGGTCGTTCTTGCTTCTGATAATTTTGTACTTTCAAAGAATGGGGTGTACTTGGAAAAATGGTATGTAAAGGATGGACTGTTCAAATTCAATGTAATGACAGTCATCCCAAAATCTATTGTTCCTGTTGTTCCCGTAATTAATGAAAATAATCATGTTGCTTATGTTGTTGAGTCTTCTTCTGTTTGGCATGAAAGACTATATCATCTTAATTTCAATTCTCTGCGTAGATTAATTAACATAAATTTACTATCAAAATTTAAGGTAGACAACTACACAAAATGTGAAGTTTGCACAGAGGCCAAACTCACTAAAACTCCATCCGTTCTGTAGAAAGAAACACTGAAACCCTAGGTCTAATTCACACGGATCTGTGTGATTTAAAATACGTGCAGACCAGAGGCGACAAAAAGTATTTTATGACATTCATAGACGATTGCACAAAATTCTGTTATGTATACTTGTTACATAGCAAAAATGAGGCATTGAATAAATTCAAAGAATATAAGCTTGAGGTTGAGAATCAACTTGGCAAAACGATTAAAATCGTTAAGAGTGATAGAAGGGGGGAATATGATGCACCATTTAATAATCTCCATACTAAAGATAACTATGTTGTGAGCGAGTATGGATATGCATACAGGAAATGACTCGGAGAGCATTTGATGTGAATTTCCATTTATGATGTTTACATGTTCGGGTTTATCTTAGTATTCGTAAGATTCGTTCTGTTCTACTTATAAAGTTAATCTATTTGCTTATTTAGTAAATTATACTCACACCAGAAATGGCTAACTCCTTAGTGTTTGGGGGGTTAGGGAGTCCCTGGACTATCCTAGATTTCCTACTGTTACAGGTCCTCAGCAGAACAGAGGTGAGGCGTAGATTTGTAGAGTGGAGTTCTTACGCTTGAAAATTATGTATAAGTTTAGTTATATAAATAGTGAAATTTATGCTTTAAATTGTATTTTTAATGTATAAGTACGTGGATGATGATGATGAGTAATAGTGTGGAGTGGCATGATATGTTTTGACCCGTACCCATCTCGTTGTGGAGTACTGGGTCCTGTGGTATGTTTTATAAATTATTTTCTAAAAACCTTACTACGTTTTCAAAGGAATTTATGGTTTTTAATTGATCATTGATATTCTATTATGAGTTTGGCCCCCGGAGCATATATATATATTGCCTGTGTGATTCTGCTCATTTTGGTCTGAGGAGCCCGTGATAATATTGCCTGTGATGTGAGCTACGGAATTTAGAGCAAAATTCTGTAAGCTTTTTGTGTTTCGGGGCAAAAATTTCAGGGGAAACTCTGTCGAAATTTTCGTAGAAATATAACTATCTTAGTTTATGTTTAAAGTGATATAGGAATTGAAGGAATTGAATTTGGAGTCAAAGGGGGACGTTGCAATTTGATATGATAAATTGATATTCGTAATTATTGATGTATTAACTCTGATGGCAATGAAAGTGTTTTAAATTTTCGTACTATTTACTGTGTTGAGATACATTTGAAGGCAAAGATTCTAGTTGTGTCCCGGATGTCCGATGATGGGGATCCGGGGCGTTACACTCAGTGCAGTCCCAAGATACCGAATCATAAGCCTTCTGAAAATCTAGTTTAAGGAGGAATCCATTAGCCTTAGCTCTGTTGCCTCTAAAGATAATTTCGTGGGCAGAAGCGATGCTATCCATAATATCCTTTCCTCTTATGAATCCACTTTGTGACTGAGCGATGACTTGATTAAGGTGAGGGGCGAGTCTTTCGGCCAATACCTTAGTGATGATTTTGAACGAGCTGTTGAGCAGGCTGATTGGTCTAAGATCTTCGTAAGAAATAACTTCGCTTTTCTTAGGCACCAGAATAATTGTTGCATAGTTTAACCTGTCCAAGTTTTCCACTCCTTCGTATAGATCTTTGAAAATGTTCATTAAGTCTTCTTTGATGATCTTCCAGTATATTTTGTAGAAGAAAATCGGAAATTCATCTGGTCCCGGAGACTTGCCCTGACCTAGATTCTTAATAGCATCGAAGACCTCAGTCTCTGTGAATCTCGTTTCTATTCCTTCGCTTCCATCTATTCTTGAGGAGCTCCACATGTCTGGTGCCAACGCACACCTCCCACCTATCTCGCCTCCTAAAAGATCATGGAAATGTCCATCAATATGCTCTTTGATGATCTCTTCGTTTTCGGTCCAAGTCCCATTAACAGTGATTTCCAGGATGTGATTTTGTCTTTTTCTTCCGTTAGCAACCTTGTGAAAATATTTTGTATTAGCATCACCTTCTCTGAGCCATTGTATCCTCGATCTCTGTTGCCAATACAGCTCTTCCATCTTGACGATCGTCTGTAATTCCTGTCTTTTGCTGACTAGCTCGTCCTTCTCCTCCTCCTGTATAGTTCCGTCCTCTTGGGAACATTCCAAACTGTCGATTCTATGAGCTAGGGTCTCTCTTCTAAGGTTAATATCTCTCGTTTTCCCTCTAGCCCAAGTTTTTAATCTCCTTCTGAGACGTCTCATCTTCTCGACCCAGATGCCTACTGCTGAAGATTGAGTAGTACTTGTCCCCCAAGAATCGTTGATAATTTGTCTTGTCTCCTCGCAGATAGTCCAAGCTTTCTCGAATTTAAACCCGAAGTATTGCTTCCTCCTCTCTAGTCCGCAATCAATGACAAGTGGGATATGGTCTGACGTGTATCGTAATGCCGATTTGACCTTTGCTATCGGGTGAACTTCCTCCCACTCATTTGACACTAGCACTCTATCTAACTTGGCCAATGTAGGAATGCGCTGCATATTTGACCATGTGAATTTTCTGCCAGTCATTTCTAATTCCAAAAGCTCTAATTCATCTATAGTCTCGTTGAAAGAGTCTTGATCCGAACGAGAGTGTTTCCTGCCTTTGTGCTCATCCTGGAATCTAGTGATATTAAAATCTCCACCTACCACCCAGGCTCCTGCCCATTTGTTCCTGATGTATCTAAGTTCTTGCCAGAACTCTTCACGAAGTCTACTATCATATGGACCGTAAACGCTTGTAATCTACTATTATTTTGATATTTTATATGAGAACAAAGTGGAAAGCTTATTTTTCATCAAGTACATACACTGATGGAACAATGACAACCATTATATCGATAACCTTGCAAACTCCTATCCTGAGACCAAGTGACTCTTCTGAGTAGGATCTCCCATGGCCTTTTTGTTTTCGGAAGAAGATATTGCACGAAATATTTTGGTTTCTTCGGGACCCAATCCGTGTAATCAAGATAAAGCAAGATTGCAGTTAGTTTTTAGTAATACCAGTATTGACCAAACTCCATGAAGACATAAGAACTAGGAAGCTATGAAAGAAACTGCTTAGATAAGCATTGTTCGAAGTTGACAGAGATGACTATCGATCTATCAATTAAACCACAAAGCAAGAGCAAACGGCTCACTCCACGAGACTGTGAATAGATTCCAAGAAGCGCAAATGAGATTATAAGTGATTCTTGTTTAGCAAATTGAAACAAAACTGAAAGCTGAAAGCTGAAACTTGATTATCTAATTTTTGTGGGTCACACATGCTCGAAGACGACATTTCCACCATCAGCGGACCAGAAAGCTATTACAGTACTAAATTCTCTCCACGTTTTCCATTTTCTCATCTCTGATCACCTCCACCATTCACTGCTTCAGTTATACACTTCCCAAGAAGTTGTATTGTGCAAAACACAGCCTTACTAAATGCCCTTACTGTGTCTAATACAAATCCTTTAATATCATGATTCAACTTGAAAACGTGTAATTAAGGTTTGAGCTCAAATGGGAGGCTATGTTCTCCTTGGTTTTCCCCAATTTTCCTAGACTCTTGAGTGAAAACTATTTACTTACTGTTCACTTCATTTCCTTTTCCATTTGTATCTTTCTTCCACTCACTTCCTCAAACAAATTTAATTGCAAGTGCACTGACATTACATTCTCTTTGACATTGAAAAGCAGTTTAATTGATATGATTTAGGTAAAGACCAATCTAAAAGTAATCTAATAAACAACCATTTTACGGAAAGTTCTCTGAAAGTCTGTGTATGGAGTAGATCTAATACTATTTTGTTGGAGGACTATTCGCAGATAACATTTGGTAAATGGGTCCTTGATCAATTAGGCTGAAGTAGGCAAACAACTTCTGGTTTCATAGTTGAGAAAGAGTTCACTTCAGGATCTTTGGTATTAATGAATCCCTGTTTCATTGAAAGTTCAAGATCTTACTTAATTGGCATTGGTATTTTCCTTATAGTTTTAAAACATTCCATACATCATGCTGTTTAACTTGATTGCGCTTATTTGCTTTATTTGCAGAGGCTTATTTGTGAGCATTTTGAGCTTGATAGATACCTAATTGAATAAGTATATATCTAGAAAATAGGACTGGTTAATGTACCGTGCGAGCTATATAACAGATCTAAATTTTACGACCTATATAATTTTTTTTAATTTTTACTTTGTTCTGTAAGCTGATCATGTCGTAGTTTTCTAGTTCCTGTTGTCATGAGCTTTTATTATCATATATTTTGTAAAAGAGGTTTCATTTATTGGCAGTGTATCTCTTCATACGATAGCGTATCTGGCCATTTTGATTAATTCCTCTATTACCGATATATTATTAATAATTTGTAACCTTTTCGTCTCTGATATACACATGTGAATTATCAAAGTCATTTTGCTCTGATAATTGTAACATTTTAGATATTTAGTCGAGCATTTCGCTAGTTTTCTTCTGCTTATCCTTTCAGTGATGATACTGTTACTTGCAGGGGTATATACACTTATTTTCTCTAGTTATATACCTATCAATAGTACAGCCACTGCTAAACATTTTACGCTGTGCGTTTTCCCTGTGAGTTGTTTAGGTCTAATAAACCATAATGAGAATTTATAGTAGTTAACTTTTTCAGACACAGAGATTGTAAATTATAAAATCTCATGCTGAGGATAACTATAGTCTATCGATAAGAGTATGTTAAAATATTTTTATCCATTAGTTTTTATGAAAGTTCATTTTACTGAGAAAGGGAGCATGAGATCATATAATCATGATGTACAAGATTAAACACTCATTGTTAGTGGTGGTGGGGTTGGGTGACTACTAGTTTTCTCTTCGAAACATTTGCTTGATCCCTTTGACATGACCATTAATTAGTTGATTATTTTGGGCAAAATCCACTTCAGGTGCTTTTTGCAGTACTATTCATGGGGAATCGGTAAATATCCAAATTCAAAACATAGAAGGTTTGGAAACAATTGGGAATTTTTGAAACATAGCAGGCTTGGAAACAATAGGGAATTTTTGGTGATCGGATGAAGTTACTAATTCATGATCTGGTGTGTACAATAAAGTTTTTTTTTTTCTTTTTTTTTTTTTGATAAAAGATGACCCAGTCATCGCTTCATTAATGGGATATTAAGGAAACAAGAAGTACTAATTACAGAGATGACATCTGCCAACATAGGCGTCTAACACATGGCAATAATAAAAACATAAAGTAGGATACATCGATGATTACTACTCGAAATAGAAAGCAACAAAAGACTAAACAGAAACAGATACAGATACATAACCCATCGGTTCATGAAACACTGACATCCTTGAGCCCGTGAAGCTATTGAGATACTGTTGCGGAGGAAGATCCTTCCCTCTACCTGCCCTTGCCCACCCGATACCTACTCCTCATCTTTCATGCGAAGTCTTTTCATTGGTCCTCTGTTACCTGTCCAATCATGCGTTAGAACCGAAATTTTATACAGAATTCCCGATAAAGAGCATTTAATATTTCTAAAGCATAAGTCATTTCGGATCAGCCATAATCCCCACATCGTGGCCGAAGCCATAATGCCCCACTCTTCTCTATCTTTTTGGCCCTCTAAACCATCCCAACAGCGTCCCCAGACGTCTGCACTTGTCCTAGGACTCTGAATAGACCCAAACCTTTGGCAAATCGCTTCCCAGACTGGCTTAGCTTTAATACACTCGAATAGCAGATGATTCGTATCTTCCTCGTCTCTCTGATACTCTCCACACGTCACATCGATTTGCATATTTCTTTTTTGTAAGTTGGTCTTCGATAAAATAGCGTCGTTCATCACCAACCATTCGAAAATTCTAACTTTCAGAGGTACCAAGAGTTTCCAAATGATCTTGGCATCCTTACATCGCAGCCCTCCGTCGTTAATTCGCTTGTGCATCGAGGACACGGAAAATTCCCTCGAAGACTCGAGCATCCAATCCCTGGTATCCTCAGGTAGTAAGTTATACCTTCCTTCTTCCTTATTGAATGCGTTCAGATTAGTCAGAGCGGCGGCTTCGCCAAGCGAGACATGTCCACTAATAAGCAGTTTCAGACTATTATTGGACCACACTTCCGACACCATGGTGTCCATCTTGATCGTCGCCTCTGCGGCTTCCAGACTATTATTGGACCACACTACTTGTCTTGCCAGAATCTTGTGTCCTTCCCATTCCCGATCCTGCATCTGGTATTAGTGTGGAACATGAGGCCTACCTTAGCCACTCCTTTCCACAACGCTGAGCATTTTCCGAATGAACTTCTCCCTCCGAATCGGTACACCTTCCTGCTTCTGTATCTTGCAAAAGATTTACTCCACCAATTATTACGACGCCTCCGCATCTTCCACCACCACTTGCATAGCAGTGCTCTGTTTATGTCCCTCAGGTTCAGTATTCCAAGCCCCCCATACTCTCTTCTTTTGCAAACTCTTCCCCACTTTACCAAAGGCATACTCTTGTTAGACTTGTCCGCTCCTTTCCATAAAAACCTTATCCTGCTTTTATCAATCCTCTGAATTACCCACTGCGGCATTTCGTAGATAGACATGATGTACGTCGGCTGACTGCTAATCACTGAGTTTAACAGCGTGATTCTGCCCCCTAGCCTAAGGAATCTACCCTTCCACCCTGCCAACTTCTTTTCTATCCTTTCAATCCAAGGCATCCAATCCTCTCTTTGGAGAGCCCCTGGCCTGATGGGAATCCCAAGATACAGCAACGGAAAGTTTCCTATGTCGCATCCGAAATAACTCTTGATCAACTCGATAGGGATGGACAGTCTGTCGCTGATTGGAAGAACACACGTCTTAAGGAGGTTCACTTTCAACCCCGACCACGCTCCAAAACATTGCAGAGCCAGTTTAATTGCTCCAACCTCTTCTATTTTTGCCGCCCCCAACAGAAGAGTGTCGTCTGCATACTGGAGAATAGATAAGGTTTGAGGGATACCTTTAACTTGAATCCCTTGAATAATCCCTCGATTTTTCCCCCTGGAAATTATTTCCGCCAACCCGTCTGCTACTATAGCGAATAGTAGAGATGACAATGGATCTCCCTGCCTAAGACCCCTCCTGCATCTGATTTCCTTACCCAATCTCGTGTTAACCTGAATGTAGGACTTTTCCCCGTGCACACATTTATTGATCCAAGATATCCACTTGGCCTCAAACCCTTTTAGCTTAAGCGCTTCATCTACGCAATCCCACTCGATCGAATCGTAGGCCTTTTCGAAGTCTATCTTAAGAAGAAAACCGTCCGCCTTATCCTTATGGCCTCTAAACACCACCTCATGAGCAGAGGTCACACTATCCATAATATCTCTTCCTTTGATAAATCCGCTTTGGGACTCGCCAACCGCTTCATTCATTTGTGGCGACAGCCTGAGAGCTAAGACTTTAGTGATGATCTTGAAGGATCCATTAAGCAGACTGATAGGCCTGTAGTTGTCCACTCTGGTAGCCTCTTTCTTTTTGGGGATTAAAACTACGTTGGCATAGTTGATCCTTCCAAGGTCTGCCCTTCCGCTATAAAATTCATCGAAAATCCACATCAGTTCGGATTTAATGATGTCCCAGTAGAAGCTATAGAAGAAGATTGGAAACCCATCGGGCCCGGGGCCTTCTCCTGCCCCAAGGACTTCACCGCGTTTCGGACCTCCTCTTCCAAAAACATCCCCTCTATTCCGTCACTCCCGTCGATTCTCGACTCGGCCCACGTATCTGACAGAAGCTTGTTCCTACGTGCGTTGCTAATACCGAAAAGGTTCTTGAACCTTTTGTCGAATTCTTTCCTAATAATGTCCTCATTCTCGCTCCAAGACCCGTCAATCATCAGTCCGCCAATATGGTTTTGTCTTCTCCTTCCGTTAGCGACTTTATGAAAAAATTTGGTGTTCGCATCTCCCTCTCTAAGCCACTGCACTCTAGCTCGCTGCGTCCAATATTGCTCCTCCATATCTCCTATGTGCTTTATTTGAACTCTACAGCTCGTCAGTTCCTCTCTCTCTACCTCTGAGAGGTCCCTCCCCTCCTGTCTTTCTTCTAGCTCTGCCACCTTAACCCCGAGCTCCTGATGTCTATCCTTGTTAGCTCCGAATTCGATCCTTGCCCATTCCTTAAGCCGCTTACGAAGCCTCCTCAATTTCTCTATCCAATTCCCTACAGCGGATTCCTCTCCGGTATCACCCCCCCAGGATTCTTGAATAACTTGACGAATGTCAGACGACAGCGTCCATGCTTTCTCAAATCTAAAGTTGAACTGACGATTGATATACCCTTCGCCACAGTCTAATAGTAGGGGAATATGATCCGAGGTGAATCTAATAATCGTCTTTACTTTAGCCAAGGGAAACGAATCTTCCCAGTCAGTTGAAACGAGGATCCTATCTAGCTTAGCTAAAATCGGTCTAGCTTGCATGTTAGACCATGTGAACTTCCTATCCGACTGTTCCATCTCCATCAACTCTAGTTCGTCTATGATAGAATTAAAGCTATCTATGTCTGGTCTACTGGGACCCCTCCCCCCGTGTTCATGACTGTATCTAATGATGTTGAAATCTCCCCCCAATACCCACGGATCTGCCCACTCGTTCCTGATATGTTTCAACTCGTCCCAGAACTGGCCTCTCCTTCTAGAGTCATACGGGCCATAAACCGTAGTCACCAGGTGAATCCATCCGTCGCTTCGCCTTCTAATTCTAATAGTAACCGAGAAAACCCCTATCTTATGTTGCAACACCTCAAACTTCTTTAGATCCACTCCTAGCGCGATACCGCCTGAGAATCCTATCGCGGGTTTGAATTTCCACTCAAAATCCTTCGCCCATTTCGGATTCTGGAAATCATCTACAGATGGGTTTTCGATCCTAGTCTCTTGAAACCCACAAATGGTCGGCCTAACTCTACCCACGGTGTTGCTAATTAGATTCTTTTTGCCCTTTTGCCACATACCTCTTAACATTCCAGAAGATGTATGACATAAAAACACAATTTACTTCTATCTACCCCTTCCAGACAGAGTAGCCCAACTAATAGGCTACATCCCCTGAACACTCTCTCTAATCTTAAGAGCTTGTTGAACTTGCTCCGATTTGGTCTTACCCATATCTAACCCGTACAGACTAGTGAAGTATATAAGAGACTCATCACTAATTAAATTTAAGCATGAAAAATTCATTAATAAATTACCTCCACATGCTGAAGCTGGTTCCTTTCCCTTAGCCGCTGCCCTGATCAAGTCTTCCTCGCTTGGGCCTTGCAGACCCCATTTATCCAGTTGCCTCTTGCTTTTCCTTGGGAGCTCCACTTCTTTTTTGCCAGTACTCCCCGGCATTGAGATCCCCCCTTCTTTCTCCTCCTCTTCCGCATCGGTAATGGAGATCAGATTATCTTCTCGAATCCCCTCTAACACGGCTATCATCTCGTTCTCCTCTTGGATGAATAATTTTGGGTCCTGATTTTCTATGGGCTCCACAGCGTCTATCATATTCTCCCCCTCTTCTGATCTCGGGTGCTGATTATCACCTCTTTCACCGTCGAACTGATCCTCCGTGGTCGGCTGCACGAGGAGGCCATCGCGAATAGAAAGCTTTTGGACGCCATGACCTGGACCCATTAGTTGATAATTCGAACTGCAGCCTGGGCCAAGATGTGTTGGATTAACCTCTCCCGTCTCTGGCCCACTAAACCCACATGGCCCATGGGCTGCTCTGGTTGACAGAATTGCTTTGAGCGCCAAACGGATTGAACCCTCCACTTCTTTTTTTGAAAATGAAAGCGCCGTATTAACTCCCCCTTCAAAACCTCTACCCTTAAAAGCTGTGCCAGTCCCATGATTCCTTAATATCCCTTGTTTTGAGGATGTCAAATCAATTGTCCTGTCGCCGCACATCAATCTATCCCCTGTTACCCTTCGAACTTTACCCAGCGGTTCCTCTTCGACCCCGGACCCCACGTGAGCACGTGCCGCTGCAGACACTTTCGTACCCTGATTAACACAACGGCTCCGATTGAATCTATTTTCATCGAATGGTGGAGAGACCTCTTTTAATTTGAAAAGTAACGGACGGTCGCGATCCAACCCCCCCCCCCCCCCCCCCGATCCAACGGTCTCGGTACGTCTTCCACCTCTCGCTCATCTCCACCTTCCTGAGCTCCTTCTTCCTCATGCGTCTGGCGACCTCGAAAAGAGACGGACTTTTTAGCCTTCGTAATCACCTTAACCTTGAACCTCTCCTCCTCGAAGTCGATACTGATAATGGATGGGATGTCTTGCTTATTCACAACGCCTATACGCAGTCTCGCGAATTCGATGTTGGAGTGCGTCAACGTCCCTCTACCGATGTCTAGGATCATCCCAAAACTCCTGACTGCGTCTTGGAACCCCGAGCGAACCCAACATTGATAAGGCAAATTGAAAAGACGGATCCAAACGGAGTAAAGGGACTGAACCTTCAGTGCTTCTTCGACTCGCGACCAACGCTTGAAAGTGACGTAGAATTCCATCCCATCGCGACCTCTGCCCTCCAAGCCTTTAAGGAGCAACACTTCCGCCATGCGCTCTTCATTATAGCAATGAAGGAGGAACTGACTCGTCGCCGTCGCCGTAGCTTCCCATTTTTCGTTTTGAACAACCACCGTAGCTGCAGTGATGAGCTCGCTGATATCTGCGCAAGATGGGTGGCCAGTGTGCGCTTTCACCAACACACAGTTGTTATACCTCCTTTCAACCTCCGCCATGGTCGGAGTTGGAGTGATCTTCGCCATCGCCATCTTCCTCCTCCCCGCGGAGCTTTCCTCTGTTTTGCTAAAGTCGGAAAGAACTGGCTTCGCTTGCGGAGAAGGGGGCTTATCGGAGAAGGAGCTGGTCCTGCCATGTGGACACCCGGTCGAAATGTGGCCCGTTCTCTTGCACTTGAAGCAGAACCAGTCGTTCTTGCAATGGGAGATAGAGTGCCCTCTTTGAGCACACTTGTGGCAAAGAAGACGACCGGCGACCCCGTTCCCATCCGACGAACCTTTGCTTTTCATGCTATCCTCGCCTGCATCTCTAACTTTGTTCTTCTTGGACTTTACCAGAACCCAATGGCCTTCTTCGTCTTCCTTCCTGAGTTGTTCCCTCTCCGGAGATAGCTCTACTCTATGAGCTCTCTGCCCATCGAATCTACGCCTTTCCCCTCTAGTCAACTCCGCATAGGACCTAGTCCTATCCTCGGCTGAGCGACGATTGAAAACCCTCTCGTTAGAACCTCTATCAAGCATTCTCGAGCGATCTCTGTTACCGGGTCGAGAGACCCTAGCACTGGAGTTGAACCTTCCTCTATCTCTGGCTGCTGCCTCATCCTGGTTGGCACGTCGCCTCTCAGGTCCTTCCACCCTGCTGTCTTCCCTCCCTCTCTTTGTCATATCTGAGTAGAGGAGAGGAGGACGAGAAGTTTGCTTGAAGGTTGGTGGAGAGGAAGTCCTTAGAGACGCTCTATGGGGAGCTCTGTGGGAAACCATCTATTCAATTTTACAATAAAGTTGCTAATTCATGAGCTGGTGTGTACAATAAAAACTTCGTTCTCAATTCCATGAGAATTGTTGTGGAAACGGTTTCATTTGCTTCTTCTCAGTGGAAGTTTCATTTTCCCAAATTGTATGCTTATTTTTTTGCCTAAATCTTCATGATCGAGTTAATCTATGATGAAAAAGATAGACATGGTTCTATTTCACCTCTTCAACTAGTCTAGTAACGGCATAATGGCCCTATTATTCCGATTGAAAGAAGAACCTATAATTAGGTTTTTGGAAAATTTCCAAACAAACCAATTGAATGAAATCTTTCATTTTCTTATTTTACTATGCTCAATTGACCAAAATTAAAACTTAGGGTTATATACTTATTAAAGGTAGTCTCGCCCTGGCCATCTACCCACTTTGAGTATGAATGAGAACTAGTTAGCTTGTTTTCGATTTTTTGAATCTCTTACTTCTTTTAGTGTTTTTTTTTTTTTTTTTTTTTGAAAATAAAGTGACCGAAGTCACCGATCTCATTAACGATAAATTAACGGGATTACAAAAGTCTTACATCAACTTAACCATCATACTGTGCTCGTCGGCACCAAACTACTAATCTATTACAACAGAACATCAAAGAAAAGCAAGGAAAAGAAAAGATACAGTGATCACCAAGCCCTAAGGCCCCCTAACCGACAAACTCCTCGATGCCTGGTCTGAGCTGTAGCCCCTGGCAAACCAGTCAGTCTGCCCCGTCTAATCTGCTCCTCTTCCTGGCCCCTGTATTACCTGCCCATTCATGAGTAAGGACTACAATTCTACGCAGTAAAATATGGAATGGACAAGTAATATTGCGAAAGCATAAATCATTTCTATCTCTCCACAAAACCCAGACTATCGCCCCCGCAGTGATATCCCACCGGTGCCTGTGTTCTTTCCTAATATTAGTCTTTCTCCAGGGTCCCCAAATATCTTGTATACATTTCGGTGTCTCTAGAGTGTTAAAACCCAACCCCATAATTTCCCAAACCAAGGCGGCTCTCGTGCATTGTATGAAAAGGTGGGAACCGTCCTCGTCCTCCCGGTTACACTGTTGACAAGTGATGTCTATCGTGATATTACGCTTTCTGAGGTTTGATTTAGTGAGAATCGCGTCGTGTAGGAGTAACCATGCAAAGGCTTTCACCTTGTTCGGGACTTTGGACTTCCAGATATCCTTCGCCGAATGGTTTCTGATTCCACCGTCGTTGAACAATTCGTACATTGCTGACACCGAAAATGTCGACGACTTTCCTCTATTCCATTCCCTTACGTCCTCTCCCCCCCCCCCCCCCCCCCCCCCCCCCGTGCAAGGCCTGTCCGCGCCTCTCAGAATTTCTTCCAACTCTCCCAGTTGGAACAATCCCCTACTTGAAAGAGTATCTCCGTCTGCTACTCTCCACCTACCGTTCCTCCAATATTCGTTGACAAGTCCGTCCCTCTTGTCGACCTCTTTAGCTAGGTCTGGAAAGAGCGAAAGGAACGAGTTATACCCACACCATTTGTCCCTCCAGAAACGGGTGTTCTTCCCATTACCTATGGTACAAACCGTGTTGGAATGGAAAGTCTCCCCCAGTTTTTCAATTCCTTTCCACAGAAATGAAGTTTTGGCATGTCTACTCTTTCCACCAAATCTAAAAATTTTCCTCCTTCTATATTTCATGAAGGAATTGCTCCACCATGCTTTCCTCTGTTTGTGCATCTTCCACCACCACTTAGACAGCAACGCCTTATTCATATCTTTTAAATTTACTATCCCCATCCCTCCGAACTCCTTCTTGCATACTCTGTCCCATTTCATAAGTGGAATTCCCTTCCCTGCCCCGTTACCTTGCCAAAGAAATCGTCTCCTACATCTATCAATTCTTGTGATCACCCACGTAGGCATCTCATATATGGACATGAGATACGTCGGCAGGCTGCTGAGAACCGAGTTGATCAGTGTTATCCTCCCTCCCAATGAGAGAAACTTTCCTTTAGTTAATTCTTTTAGTTGCTATATGGTTTTGGGCAAACTCCAACTTAGAGAACAGTAAGGGAAGATGAGGAGGGTAGAAAAAGAAGAAAGCAAGTTTTTCTATATTTAAGGCAACTTCAGTCCCAACTTGCAACTACCAAGTATTTATTGCATGTAAAATACACCAGATTATTGACAAAAGAAGTAAAATAGTAAAAACTATGGAGGCTTTCGAGAAGATATGTAACTTGTAACTAGTAAGGATGTCATGTTAGCTCTAAATTATCGGTAACTTGTGACTGCTACCGTGGTACCATCCACGCTCGAGCCTGTGTTCCTTGAAAGAGACTCTGATGCTCTGCCAAGGCAGCTAAGTTATCGGTAACTAGTGTGGTGAATTTTATGGCTTTTTGTCACAGAACAAAGATCGGGTTGTCGACATAAGGGTTTGGTAGTGGGCTCTGAATGTTTTGAATTCTGCAGACAAGTAGATATTCATATGTACCATTTAAAAACACTTGAATAGGTGCTTTAAAACAGTGAGTGAGAAATGACCCACCAAATTAGAGAGCTTGTTTGCAAATTTTGCTTTGCCCTTCAAGAATTTTACCTGCTTAGGTCTCATAAGATAAGATGTCATGGAAACATTAGGTTGGCTTTCAAAAGTTGGTAGAAAGCATTTTTGTGATTTGGTGATAATGAGTCTAGTTAGTACTGAAGATTTTCGATTTTAATTTTGTTTTCCATGTCTACCAACCCTTTATCAGTTGATGAATCTTATATGAATTTCAGAGCAATGATAGATAGCGATGCATACCGAACTTGCCAGAAGAAAAACTACTAGACAGAATCCTATTCCCTCCATAACTTGTCTCTGAAGATAGAAAGTCTGTCGCCAATTCAGTATGCGCAACTGCGCTGCCGGTCGGCAATAAACAACTCACAAATTGCTACCCTACATGTATGCATTCTTTAAATATCTACAAAAGTTGAGTTTGAACTTCTTGGTATGCATATAAAGGCGAGCCGGCCGGCGAATATCCGGTTACAATTTGCATATCGCGTGATTTAAGATAATACATTATACAACAAAGTGTGTTGCTTGGTAAATCTGATAGGCGACAAATGCCAGCTTTTGCTTTCCCGCCGTTTGTGGGCCCCTTTTTATTGCTTCCTAATCTCTTGATAGTTTCAATTAGCTAATCTCTTGATAGTTTCAATTAGCGGTTTAATTAATTACACTAGTATGATGCACGGGCGATGCACGTGGAGGAGGAAGGAAAATGACAAAAAAAAAGTATGATGCACGTGGAGGAGGAAGGAAAAGGAAAAAAAAAACTACCAACATGTGCGCTGCACGTGTTTGCACACATACAAAAAAAATAAAAAATTGTTTATTTGTTTACCTACCCCATCTCTCCCATTATAATAGTTACTAGTATCATGCACGTGCGATGCACGTGGAGGAGGAAGGAAAAGGACAAAAAAAAACCTACCAACACGTGCGCTGCACGTATTTGCACACATACTAAAAAAAATAAAAAATTGTTTATTTGTTTGGAACCCCATCTCTCCCATTATAATAGTTACTAGTATCATGCACGTGCGATGCACGTGGAGGGAGAATGAAAAAGAAAAAAAACTGCCAACACGTGCGCTGCACGTGTTGACACACATACACAAAAAAAATAAAAAATTGTTTATTTGTTTACCAACACCATCTCTCCCATTATAATAGTTACTAGTATTATGCACGTGCGATGCACGTGGATGGGGAGTGAAAAGGACAAAAAAAAAACCTACCAACACGTGCGCTGCACGTGTTTGCACACATACAAAAAGGAATAAAAAATTGTTTATTTGTTTCCAACCCCATCTCTCCCATTATAATAGTTACTAGTATCATGCACGTGCGATGCACGTGGAGGAAGAAGGAAAAAGACAAAAAAAAAACCTACCAACACGTGCGCTGCACGTGTTGACTAACATATAAAAAATAATAAAAAATTGTTTATTTGTTTGGAACCCCATCTCTCCCATTATCTTCTATCTTCTATTATTATAATGGGAGAAGGGGTTAGTGTCATTTGTCATTGATGTCATTTTGTCAACACGTGCAGCGCACGTGTTGGTATTTTTTTTCCCTTTTCATTCCCCTCCATGTGCATCGCACGTGTATTATAGTTTTTTTTTGTCCTTTTTATTCCCCTCCACGTGCATCGCACGTGTTGGTATTTTTTTTCCCTTTCCATTCCCCTCCACGTGCATCGCACGTGCATTATAGTTTTTTTTAATCCTTTTCATTTCTCTCCACGTGCATCACACGTGCATGATCCTAGTAATAGTTATAGATAGATAGATAGATAGATTGTTAATTACTTAGTAATTAATTAAATAATAAATCGTGTGATGTTGAAAGTAAGGAAAGAGATAAAGCAGGGGGATTGTTACATTGGAGTGAGGGATATGTAGTTGTTGTGTTTTGTGTTTTTGTGCGAGTTTGAATTGAAATACAATTAGAGAGAATTTAGTGGGTATTTAGGGTTTTACTATTAATTTTTTACCAGTAATTTACACATGGGATGCACGTTTTTGATAAATATAGTATTTTAAAGTAAAAATTCATACAGAGTCTAGGTTTGAACCTAAGATTTCTTTTATAATAGTTATGCACGTGCATTGCAGGCGTTGGTAGATTTACAAATGACGCTAAGGTCTTCTTCCATTATAATATTTGAGATTATTAGGGTGTTGGTTCACGCCATGTTGGTGTTAGGGTGACGATATAAACCACTCTCTTAATTACTTATACTAGTATTGTAAAAATCGGACCGGACTGGCTGTTGGGTTAACCGGACTTCGTCTAGTTTTACAGAAAACCGGAAGCATTGGAAAATTCGGCCGAACCGGATATGGTCGGTTGCGGTCTGGCTGGATCTACTTCAGTTTATAAAAACATTGGTTTCTTCATCTTTTTCTTAATTTCTTTTTGCTTTAAAAAGGAGAAGATTGTCTCACAATCCACGTATTTTTTTATTTTATTTTTATTTTTATACGCATATCTTTACTTTCTACTGTTGTGATTAGAGAAAGTATAGTTCATGGCTGCATAAGAACATGCGCGTACTTTATAACACATGATTGGATAGGTAACAGGGATGCAATGAAACGTCTGCGGATGGAAGAGGAGGAGTAGGATGGTGGACGTAGTGGCACAGCGGCGGAGACATTCGGGATAATGACTAAAGCACTGATCCGTCGTTTTATGTTTTATTTATTGTTGCTCTAGCTTCAGAGGAGCTTGTATCTTACTTTTTTAGTACTACTTTGTTTATTTTGGTGTTAGTTTATTTTGTCTTGTCTACTGGATAGACAGTGTTTCTTGGGCTTATGTATGTAGTACTACTTTGTTTTTTTAATATTGCATTAATGAAACGATGACCGGGGTCATCTTTTATTAAAAAAAAAAAAAAGGAATACGCGCGTACTGTTTTATTATAGGCAAAAAGACAAAAAAATATTCTCATATTCCACATTGTTTATGTATATTTTTACCATCTTTACTTTATACTGTGTTAATTAGAGAAAGTAGAGTGCATGGCAACAGAAAAACACTGTTGTATTGTATCATACAGTCAAAAGACTAAAGTTACATATGTTCCCCTTAAATCTTTTTTATTTTCTAATTTCAACAATTATAACTTTAGTGCTTTCTTCCTCCGATCTAAAATTTGAATTTCTGAACATCTTATCTATTATCTCTGACTCTGGTGTTTGCTGCTGTCACTCATGAGTTCTTCCTTTTATTTGACATGTTCATCATATGTGATTATAGATTTAGTTAATGTTTTCAGATCGTTTAAGCTTTACAAGTCAATTTTACAAGTAATACTGTTTCAAAGTTTTCAAATGCATAATCATACTCATTTAATCTGGTGACATACAAACAAAAAAATGTGTCTTGATAACGTGTAGGCTGAAGCTCCCCACAATTTAAGATGCTCATGAAAGGTGAGAAGAACGAACCGTTCGCTGCAATGGTATTCGAAAATCATTCACACCATGAGAAATATAATTTTTTAGTGTATTGTCTCATTAATGATACAGGGTAGGGGTGGACATTGTTCGGTATCCGACCTAATATAGACCATCCACTACCGATCTAAAGAAGATCGGTTTTTTAATTTTCTCATCTGCAACCAATCCGAACCTTAATTGGATCAGTTTCCATCCAAGCCGATTAAGCTCGGTTTGGATTGGATTGGATAGTCAGTTTGGCGTGCTAATTTTCACCTTCAACATCATTCATAATTTTGTTGAAATTTAAAAGATCAACTGTAATCAAAATTAAGAAACAACCAGTTATTTGTTATTCAAAAATGAATATAAAATGAAGATTCATAAAACCACAAGTTGTTAATGAATTTTGCACTAATTATCTAATTGTTTGAGATGATGGCGTTTAAATGGGTGAGATAAACTGTTTTTTCACTTGCATACTTCTGTAATCTTAGTTATTATCATAAAAGAAACATTAATAACCATAGCTAATTGAAGAAACATTAATAACCATAGCTAATTGAATTTCAGGTACAATACAAAAAATTTAGAAAATAATTTCTGCTTGACTTGATTAAAGTAACTACTAAATGTTACATCAACTGTATGATTATATTAAGCTGGGCCACACTGTAAATCAAGCATTTCTTAACAGCATAACACACATAATTATGGAGAATCAAAACATAGGTAGAACAACTGTTCGGTTTATATAAAAGAAATTAAAGAAGACTGTTTGTATCTCCAAGAAAATAAGAAATGACTATTTATATATTCAAGAAATTAAAGGAGAAATACATTTTTTATGGACTTATACATAGAGGTACGGTCGGTTCGGTTTCATCGGTTATTTGAAGAAAAATTTACCGTACTGCCCTCTTTTTTGAAAATAATTAGTGACTTGCCCTACTTTCCAAAACAATTAGCGATATGCCTTTGTTTAGGACACGTCAGCAATAAACGTTATTGGAAAAAATGGCATCTGTTATTTCGATGCCATTTTTCCCAATAACGGCATCTCTTTTTAAAAAAATTGTCGTGCCGTTATTGGGAATAACGGCATAGCTTATTTTTGTCTAAAGATCGTACAGTATCAATTGTGACTCGAGAGAGAAATGCAAAAATGAAAATAACTGATGCCGTTCTCTTAGAGAACGGCATAGATTATACTGATGCCGTTTTTCACAATAACGGCATCAGTTATAATCGTTTTGCACAGCTTCCTATAATCGAAAAACCCTTCTTCTTCCCCCTTATCCTTTGCGATTGTTTCCTTCTCCATTCCGACTCCGAAATCCCTAAACCCCAAAAAAAAAAAATCCTAAAATCCCAAGTATTTAATTGATTTGTACTCAGAGTCTACTCTTCAATCTCTCATTGAGAGTGCCAAATCAATCCGAATCCGAAATTATTGTAAGTATCCAAAAACCCTAATTTTATTTTGTAAAGTTGATTTTGATAGTATGATAGATGTGTGCATTGGTAGTATAGTACAAGTGATGTAGATTTGTGTTATTTAAGTAGTAATTTTGGAAATAATATTATGGATTCTTAGTGATATAGGGTTTACAAAATGTTGAATTGTTGAGAAAGGTGGAATTGTTCAATTTGTTAGGAAAACAAAGAATTTGGAGAGATACTTTGTGGGGAGGGGGGGGGGGGGGGTTCGTTGTCATTATGATGATTGCAAGTAGTTCAAGTTCATACTTAGTTTATAAAACCAATTTTTTTACAATGTTATGAACGATTCAGATTTGAGGAATAACGCGTTTGTGATGAATTATACTTAGTTTATTTTGAAAATTCTGTTACTAAAATTGTTGTTGATTAGTGTTTGTTATTGTTGACAGGCCAATGGATCCTACACAACCATCTTCTTCCTATGGTGTTGGTGCTTCTTCTAGTTCTTCGTATGGACCACAGGGACATCCAGATCCATTAGATCCGACCGTTCTATATCTACAAGAAGATCACAGATCGCTAGTCGTTTGGATAGGAGATGTAGAGAATATGAGTTTTCAAATGCACAACATAATGCCGGCGATCTCCAGTATTGAAAATTACTTGGTCAGCAGCGGATTCAACGGGATGTCAAAGCTGGCGAAAATCAAGTGTGACCACGCCCTACTTACCATACTTGTGGAGCGATGGAGGCCGGAGACACACACATTTCACTTACCGGTTGGAGAGATGACAGTCACCCTACAAGATGTAGCCGTGATTGCGGGTCTTCCAATTGATGGGGTGGCCGTCACCGGCAACTTGATGTTCAACAAGGTAGCATTGGTACGAGATTATCTTGGCTTGGAGGTGCCTGAAGAGGACCACGGAATATTTGTTTGGGAATCCATTAGACGTTCATACCTTGACGATCAGTTCAGTAATCGATTGCCAGACGTGCCGACGGACATCCAACTCCAGAACTATACCGCGCATATCTACTGTCGATGATTGGAGGGATTCTATTCCCTAACTCTTCAGGTGATGTAGTGCACCTCATGTACCTTCCACTCATTGTTGACCTGCAGACAGCCGGCCGATATAGTTGGGGAAGTGTGGCTCTAGCCTCCCTCTACCGTGCACTCTGTAACTGTTCGATGGGGTCGATTCAAATGACCGGGCCGATGTCTATCTTGCAAATATGGTGTTGGGAATGAATACACCTCGGCCGACCCCGTGTCACGGTATTGTCAGAAAGTTGGAGAGTACTACAGGAAAATCCTGTGCCGAGAGCTCCTCTCGGTGCCTACTGGGCGGAAAAGCGTACATGGAGGGATAACCCACGTAGTGTCCTCACCTATTACAGGGACGAACTCGATCAGTTGAGGAAAGAGTTCGTCAATTGGACCCCGTACACAGATGATAGGCTACAACGTCTACCACCCATTTGCACTGCCAATAATCAGTTGTGGTTGACATTAGCTCCACTTGTAAACTTCTCAGTCGTGGAGTTTTATTACCCCGGCCGTGTTCTTCGCCAATTCAATGCACAACAACCTGTCCCCGTAAACTCATTGTACGACCGTAGACTTCACAACATCACGGGTCAAGGTCGTTTACCAAATATGGATTGGGCCGATCACCACCATGCTCATATAGGATGTTGGAATGAGCGGAGGTACGAGTTGGTAGTAGAGGGTATTGTACGGTCGTACGACAGATCAATGCAAACAGCTTATATGGCATGGTACCCTCGCATCACAAGGTTGTATGTTGCGCCAAAAACGGATCTTCCCGCGGGTATCCAACAACCGATACCCACGCACAAAGTTGAACCACCACCCGCACATTCATCTTCACAACCCATGTATCAACCAAAAGCTTCATCATACCGTCTAATGGTAAATAAGTTTGTTCGATCAATTACATTTATTTCGATGAATTTTACTTATGATGAATTTAATTAAGTCTAATTTGGTTTACTATTATAGATCGACAACACATGGGACATGGCGAGGAAATGTGCGAGTATCTTGAAGAGTAACGCCAATAAGGCATGCAAAGAATTTACACGAGACCTCCTCTGCAATTGTCGTACCTCTCTTGAAGAGGTTGGAGATGGTTCACGTTTCAACGAACTTATGCGGTCGACCGAAGTATCAACTCAACAAGTTCGACCTAGCGCTAGGCAAGCTCCACCTCCACCACAACAAGCATTGGAATTAGGAGATCCCCTCGCACCTCAAATTCAACCTCAAACTCTGTCACATCATCCATGAAGGGGTAAGACCGTTCGCTTCCCTCCTACACAAAGCGAATTGGCAAATCCGAAGATTGAAGTAGGAGGAGGTAATGAAGAAGAAGGAGTTGGTCCAAGTGGATCCGCAACGCAAGAGACCCGGGAACGTAGGCGGAACGTCCCGGCTCGAAGGAGGAGAGCACCCCAACACTTCACGCCGAATTAAACCGAAGAAAACTTTATGTATTATTGATCTTTCTTTTTTTTTGTAATTATAGACTTTATGTAGTGCATGCTATGTAGTTGATGAATTGCTTAAGTATTTTTAAGTTTGATGTGCATGTTTTGAAGGATTTCAGTTGTGCATGTTTTGAAATTTGATGTGCATTTAGATTTCAGTTGTGCAAATCTGTGAAGTATTTGAAGTCTGTGAAATCTTTTGAAACCTGATGAATTGAATTGAAAAGGCATGCAAAGAAGTCTTGATCTAGTATGTGAAGAAGAAGGAGTTGGTTTGTGAAAATTTAAGATAAATTGAAAATTGATGAATTGAATTGAATTGAAGTCTGGATGTTGGTTTGTGAAAACATGCACATCAATGAATTGAAGAAGGATTTGGTCTGTGCATGTCTGTCATGTAAAAAACATGAATAAAAGATGCCGTTATTTTCAATAACGGCATCTTAATCCTGTAACGTTATTGCGAATAACGACATCAGCATAGAGGGAAAATTAGCAAATATGGAGTTTTCTGCCAATATTTCTGTCTCCACAGTCGTTATCCAAATTAACAGCATCCTAAACTGATGTCGTAATTGAAGATAACGGCATCTTCGTATAAACCCCTGCCCTTCAAGATAACGGCATATCTGAAGATGTACATAAGTATGCCGTTATTCAAGATAACAGCAACTTCAAATCCTACCGTTTTCCAAAATAACGGCATCTATTAACTGTGTTGTTGTTCAGAATCACGGCATCAGTTAAACATCAAAATTTCAAAATTTGAGATTTCTGTCAAACTTTCTGTCTCCACAGTCGTTCTTAAGAATAACGGCTTAGAAAGAAGATGCCGTTATTCACAACAACGACATCTGTTGTTTGAACAGTTGTGCATGTTTTCTGTGCATGTTTTGTTGTGATTGTTTATTTACAACAAATTTAACTATATCCACCACCCATTCAAACAACAAATCTCATTCTAAACAATTTAAACTTAAACTGCTCAACATAAAAAAATAACTTTATAATTTCATACAAACACTTACAAAAGAGGAGACATAACTAACATACAATAACAAGGAAAATATTCAAGTGCGGGTAGATTGTGAAGTCCCCACACTTTGTACATTCTTACAACTCTGTCTATTGTGTCCACTCACACCACATTTTGAACATACTTTTCCGCTACTCCCACCTTCTCGAGCGTCCATGTCATTGCGGATGTGAGTACTCCTAAGTCTCCCCTTCACCCGACGAAGACTAGAATCAACTATAAGTACCGGTGCGCTTTGGGTAGGCCAATAAGATTCGTCTGGTATAGGATTGAAAGTTGGTACCCATGTTTTTGCTAACGAATCCGTAGAGTAGAAGGCATGTATGTACGGTTGATAATCAAGCGCACGTGAAGCACATGCCGCTAACACATGAGAGCATGGAACATGGATCAGTTGGAATTTGCCACATGTACAAGTTCGGCCCTCTAGGTCCACCGTATGCCAATGTCCACCTTTTTGATATCCATCATCCATTCTAATGCCCGTTTTCACCCCAAAAACACCGTCGCGATTATTAAACATTATGGCCTCATGTAAATTGGATTTTTCACAGCGGACATCAATTAGGTCCTGAATCCAGGGTGCCTATAGTTTATCTTCAGTGATAAGTGTCTGCGCGGCTTCATGGCGGTCGGTAAAGTACATGTTTAGACGGAAAAATATCTGTTCTACAATTGCGGTGACAGGTAAGCTACGAACACCTTTTAGAATCGAGTTGAAAACTTCGGACAGATTTATTGTCATTATACCATATCTACGCCCACCATCGGCAGTAAGTGCCCACTTCTCGATCGTTTTTTCCTTCACCCAGTTAGCCACATCTGCTAGCTTCAAGTTGTGTCATCTTTTCCTCGTACTTTTTCCACTGATTTTGACACGCAATTACCTTCAACTTATTCATCAAAAATTTGGAACCAAGTTTTTTATGAAAATTGCTAGCAAAATGCCGCATACAGTACCGATGATATGCAAATGGTTTCCTCCACATACCAAACTCATTTCCCATTGCTGATAAAATACCGGCATGTCGGTCAGAAATGACACAAAGACCTTCACAATCTGTAGCAAAGCACCGAATACAGTTCATGAACCATGTCCACGTTTCTATGCTTTCACTATCAACCAGTGCAAACGCAAACGGAAACAACCTCCCGTTTGCGTCTGGTGAAACCGCAATCAACAAACAGCCTTTATATTTTCCGTACAAGTGAGTGCCGTCTACACTTATAACTGGTCTACATGACTTAAATCCTTCGATGGAAGGACCGAATGCCCAAAAAATACCCTTAAATGTTTCTATACCCGAACCGGTCGCAATCTTCGCCCAATGTACAGTCGTACCCGGATTTGAAGCTTGAATTGCATTGAGTAGATATGGTAATTTGGTGTACGCCTTTTCAAAAGAACCATATAGTTTCTCAATTGCTTTATGTTTTGCCTTCCAAGCTTTCCAATATAATATTGTGTAATGGAACCTACCCTTCACTAAGCCAATTATAGCTCTTTGTGTTATTGAGAGTTGTCCCTTCAGAGTATCCATTATGACCATCGATACGACCGTCGAGTCAATTTTGCTGCGATCCTAAGTCAATGTAGGATTCACACATGTGTTTATACCTTCAAGCTTTTTCACCACAAAATAATTACGGCCTTTGGGAACAATTGCACAAAAGCACCATGGACAACTAACTACATTTTAAAGTGATGAATTTTCTGCAATCTCCTTGGCTGAATGGTTGATGGGCGCGTATTTACATTTCACATGGTATAGACAACGATCTGATTTTACCGTCACGAATTCTCTGTGGTTCTTCACGGCGTACATCTTCACTTGATGTTGTAGAGCATCTTTGGTTTGAAATCTTTGACCTATGAAAAGTTCATCCAAGTTGGAAGAACCAATGGAAGACTGTCCATGTTCATGTATGGTGGCACGGGACATCTATTCACTTGATTGCGATCCACGCATCGCTGCACTTGTGTCCTGACTTGGCAACACGCGGGCATTGTTAACCGGCATATCAACATTGACTTCAACAACTGGAGCTTCAACGGCAATCTCCTCATCATCATCCTCGAGACCGCGTACCTCATCTTCTTCCTCTTCGCCAAGTCGTTATTTACAACGGCGTTGTCAAAGTCTTCCATAGCAATGCCAGCTACCAAAATATTTTGTGGCAATGGGGTCGGATGTACCTGTTCGTATTCGGAGGAAACAGGTTCCGTTGGAGTTGTTCTAGTATCTCCAATTGTATTTGAAATCCTTGCGTGTGACTCTGCAGATGGTTTCAAAGTCCTTGTGGGCCTTGGACTTTCGATAACAACTCTTGTAGTATTTGGAAGCCTCGTTTGAACGATATATAACTCAACTATATTCCAACCACAACTTGGATGAAGTGTCTTAAGCAACATAGACCTCAGAGAACTATCACTGTCTATGGGTACCAACATGAAATACTGCCCATCCCCTTTACCAGTAGAATAACGGCCTCTGAGTTTCAGACTCATTTTACTTCTATCCCAATTGGTGACTTCATATATCTTATCTATTAATTCTACGTACGTAAAGTTGGGGGTAGCCCAAATAATTACCGGTTCAACATCACTATAAGAATATCCAATTTTCGGATCCTTAATTACTGCACCCCCATAATATAACCAAATAGGGATATCAAATTCCATACCTATGCATAAAAATTAAAACATATTCATGTCATTCACTACTCACAATAAACATAACATTGGAATAAAAATCAAACATAAGGTTAAGATGATAATACCTTCAAATTCAACCAAAAAACCACTAGCAAAAATTTCATTGTGGATGAAGACTGCAAATGAGAGTGGGAGTAAGGAGGTAGGATGTATGGAATTTTACAGGACTCAAATGGTTGGAATTTTTTGATTTTGGGATCTAGGGTTTGTGGGTAACAGGAGCGATGAGAGAGAGAGAAGTTTACGAATCAAAAGGGGTAGGAAAGAGGAGAAGGGGTTTTTCGATTATAAGAAGCTGTACAAAACGATTATAACTGATGTCGTTATTGTGAAAAACGGCATCAATATAATCTATGTCGTTCTCTAAGAGAACGGCATCAGTTATTTTCATTTTTGCATTTCTCTCTCGAGTCACAATTGATACTGTACGATCTTTAGACAAAAATAAGCTATGCCGTTATTCCTAATAACGGCACGACAATTTTTTTAAAAAGAGATGCCGTTATTAGGAAGAACGGCATCGAAATAACAGATGCCGTTTTTTCCAATAACGTTTGTTGCTGAAGTGTCCTAAACAAGGGCATATCGCTAATTATTTTGGAAAGTATGACAAGTCACTAATTATTTTCAAAAAAGAGGGTAGTACGGCAAATTTTTCTTATTTGAAAGTCCCATCTAACAACCGAACCGGTCCAGTTGGTTATTGAAGATCAAGAACCGGACCAACCCAAATTCTCAATTGGTTCCGTTAAAAATCGGTCGGTTCGGTTTGGATTGATTCGGATTGGTCGGTTTGGATAATAGTTGTTCATCCCTAATACAGGGTAGTAATACACACGTGCTTGTGGACCATGTATTGGGTGAGATTTTTTATAAATAAGAGGCTTGTTATATATGTATTAAAATTCTCACATGAATATTGTACATATGATGTATGCTTGTTTCAGAAGAGTACATGATGAAAACAGACTAACGTGGAGATTATGAAAGCAATAATGTCGGGATTTTGTCGATCACCAATATGTCATGATAACTTGTCTTTTTTGTAGTATGTTGGAACCTTTAAGGTATCCATCAATACTAATGTGAGCTTACTTGCCAAATCACCTATGTGAATAGAAAGCAACAGTTATGGTACCAGCAACTACGTTCAAGTCATTTGAATCATATATATATACTAGATTTGCTCTTGGCCATGTGCCTATGGCACGTTTTCAGAACGATACAGCATATGGAAAGTTTTATAAACAGTAAATTAACAATTATCTAGCTGAAGTTTGAATAGGATGACAATAATTAGTTATAAATAAAAGTCTGTGTTTCTATTAGTATGTGGTGAAAAATAATTATAAATTGGGATATAAAAATCCATGTTTATATATATAGAGAGAGAGAAAGTGAGAGAGAGAGACACAGAGAGAGAGAAATAAATAAATAAATGAGTTGTTTTGGGGGAAATTTAAATTTGAGTTTTGGGGGGAAAATGTGTTTTGTGAGGTTAGAATTGGACCTTTGATTTTGGGGAGATTGAAGAAGAGCCACTTGATAGCTTTCTTTGTGTTTTATTATATAGATACTATATTTGCCTGTGGGCACGTCTTCGGAACGATACGACATATGAAAGTCTTGTAAACAGTAAAACAACAATTATGTAGCTCAAATTTGAATAGTAAAATAATAATTAGTTGTAAATAAAAATTCATGTTTCCATTAATATATGTTGAAAAATAATTATAAAAGGTGATGTAAAATCCAACTTCTTAGAAATTTGAGTGTGAAAAATGATAAAATTAAACTGTTGATAAGATATTTGCTATTTTCAATGTAACATCAGCAATAAAAAAAATGCATAAAAAATATAAAAATTTACAAACCTGAAATCTGAAAATATAAATTTATGAATAAATAGAGAGAGAATGAGAGAGAGATAGAGAGAGAAATAAATAAATAAATAAATGAGTTGTTTTGGAGATTTGAATTTGAGTTTTGGGGGAAAACTTTTGGGTGGAAAAATATGTTTTGTGAGGTTAGATCTGAACTATTGATTTCAATCATATTGAATGACACTTGATAGCTTTCTTTGTGTTTTATTGTGTGTGTGTGTGTGTGTGTGTGTGTGTGTGTGTGTGTGTGTGTGTGTGTGTGTGTGTGTGTGTGTGTGTGTGTGTGTGTGTGTGTGTGTGTGTGTGTTGGATATATTTTTGGCATATTTTTGGGTAGGATTCTGGCGGGCTCCGGCCACCAGCGGTGCCGGAAAGTGATTGGATTACGTTTCTCTCGTCGAGTACTATTCCGTAGTGTACTCATTTTCCAAAAACGGTTTTCGTATGAATGAGAAATGTAGGTTCAAAGTTTGGTACTCGAAATGTACTAACTTGGGAATTTTCAATGGATAGTCCCACATCGGGAGATGGGAAAGATTTCTCTTGTATATAAGCTAAAGAAATGGACTAAAGGGCGTAGTTCTGGGGTTACCACTAACGTGTAGTGGAGAGAGGACCTAGCCAAAATTACAAACACACGCGCGCGCGCACTCGGCCCGACCCGGCTCTGGCCTATATTTTTTTGCCCCTATCCAAAATTTTTTCCATTTTACTATTAAGGCTTTTCAAATTCTGTAACTGGTACCATTACTCTGTAACAGTAGAGTAATGGCTCATCAGCTATGTTTTTTGATCCATTACTCTGCTGTTACAGAGTAATTGACCCTTCAGTTACTCCTTTTTTTCTATAAGACCAGTGCTTTTTGTCTCCCAGTGCACAGAGTCATAAAATCTCCTTCTTCTTCCTTCTCTGAGTCAAACTCTGAAAGTACAACACAACTACTAGTTTGCTGAGATCTCTGAAGCTAGGATGCTGCTCTTCAGGGAAAGGTAATACAGTTGTATCCTGGGAGGCAATTCGTCAACCACCATCACACTACGGGGTGAATATGGCTTTAAGGACAGAGATCTTAATCTCGACTTTGTATTGAAGTGTCTGGTTTGTTCTTTTATCTTCTGTAATTGTATTTCTTCATAAACATTGTTAGCAGTTTCCTATTTTATGAAATTCAAGTTCTAACAATCTTAAAGCAAAATTTTTCCTCTATTCTAATAGTTTTTGTAAAGATTATTTACAAGTACTGTTATCATTTCTGAAAAACAAACAACTAATAGTTCAATTTCAACTGTTTCAGAAAATGGAAAACACACAAAACGAAAATGTCAGTGGACTTCTCAGTGCACAAACACCGGTGACCCAAACTGTGACTGTACAATCGGTTGCGGCACAAACGGTTGTTCTGCCCACACATATAACTGTGGGAGAAAAACCAAAAAAAGTTCAATGGAACTGGATTCAAAAAGTGGCAAGGGAAGATGCAGTTCTACCTGACCACCTTGAAGCTGGACAGGTTTCTCAATAAAACTGCCCCTATGCTGACACCTATGGATGCACACTCCGTTGTTGCGGTTCATGCATGGATCCAGGGTGATTATCTCTGCAGAAACTACATCCTAAATGGCTTGGTAGACCCGCTCTACAATGTCTACTGTGTCTTCAAGACTTCCAAACTTCTGTGGGGGTCTTTAGAGAAGAAGTACAAAACAGAAGATACCGGCTCTAAGAAGTTTGTAGTTGGCAAATTTTTTGTTTACAAGATGGTTGACTCCAAGACAGTTGTGAGTCAAATTCAAGAACTGCGGGTCATAATGCACGAAATCGCTGCAGAGAACATGACGCTATGTGAACCATTCCAGGTTGCAGTGTTCATTGAGAAGCTTCCACTTGGATGGAAGGACTTCAAGAACTACCTCAAGCACAAGCGAAAGGATATGTCTCTTGAAGACCTGATTGTCAGGTTGCGAATTGAAGAGGAGAATCGCAAGACTGACAAGTCCTATGGAAATCAGTCCATAGAAAAGGACAACATGGTGAAGCACGAACACAAGGGCAAAAAGAGGAAGTTCTTGCCACAGGCCTCAAACAAAAAACCTACCGCAAAGAAGTTTGCTGGAAAATGCCAGGCACAAAATCTCTGACTGCCACAGCAAGGATAACAATCGTGCTGGAACTGGACAGACAAAAGAGAATGAGAAATCCCATGCGCACATTGCTGAGAACATGTCCACTGGTCTCTCTGACTTGGACCTCTGTGTTGTTGTATCGGAGGTAAATCTGGAGGGAAGCAATCCTCGTTAGTGGTGGTACGATACTGGGGCCACCAAACACATCTGCTCGGACAAAGAGATGTTCACCTCATACCAGAAATGCAACAAGGATGAACAGTTGTTCATGGGTAATTCTTCCACCTCCATGATTGAAGGAACAGAAAAAATAGTGTTGAAGATGACTTCAGGCAAGGAACTAACACTAACCAATGTGTTTCACGTTCCAGATATTAGAAATAACATGGTCTCGAAATCTTTGCTAAGTAAGAATGAATTTAGGGTTGTTCTTGCTTCTGATAATTTTGTACTTTCAAAGAATGGGGTGTACTTGGGAAAAGGGTATGTAAAGGATGGACTGTTCAAATTCAATGTAATGACAGTCATCCCAAAATCTGTTGTTCCTGTAGTTCCTGTAATTAATGAAAATAATCATGTTGCTTATGTTGTCGAGTCTTCTTCTGTTTGGCATGAAAGACTATACCATGTTAATTTCAATTCTCAGCGTAGATTAATTAACATGAATTTACTACCAAAATTTAAGGTAGACAACTACACAAAATGTGAAGTTTGCACAAAGGCCAAACTCACTAAAACTCCATCCGTTCTGTAGAAAGAAACACTGAAATTCTATGTCTAATTCACACGGATCTGTGTGATTTAAAATACGTGCAGACCAGAGGCGACAAAAAGTATTTTATGACATTCATAGATGATTGCACAAAATTCTGTTATGTATACTTGTTACATAGCAAAAATGAGGCATTGAATAAATTCAAAGAATATAAGCTTGAGGTTGAGAATCAACTTGGCAAAACGATTAAAATCGTTAAGAGTGATAAAAGAGGGGAATATGATGCACCATTTAATATGTTCTGCTCTGAACATGGAATAGTTCATCAGACAACTGCTCCTTACTCACCTGAATCAAATGGTGCAGCCGAGCGTAAGAACCAAACTCTAAAGGAGATGATGAATGCCTTGTTGAATTCTGGATTATCCCAAAAAATGTGGGGGAAAGCATTGCTGACTGCCAACTACATTCTCAATAAAATACCTCAGAAGAAAACTGGCAAGACACCATACGAACTGTAAAAAGGCAATGTACCTTCGTATAAATACCTCAAAGTGTGGGGGTGTCTTGCAAAAGTGGTAGTACCTAATCAAAAATAGGTCACAATAGGACCTAAGACCATTGATTGCATATTCATAGGCTATGCATACAACAGCAGTGCATATCGGTTCTTAGTATATAAATTGGATATATCGGACATCCATGTGAATACAATAATGAAATCAAGGAATGCTTCCTTCTTTGAACATGTATTTCCGTGTAAGGATGCTACGTATCCCAAACGTATATGTGAGCAAGGGAATGCAAACACTTCGGTTGATGAAGCATGACATGATAATGATGAGCCTAGACGAAGTAAATGGGTTATAACATCAAATTTATTTGGTCCTGACTTTGTAACAGTTTTTTTGTTAGAGAATGAGCCCAGATTATTCAAGGAAGCCATGTCTACGCCTGATGCTCCTATGTGGAAGGAAGCAATCAAAAGTGAAATAGACTCCATTATGCAAAATCATATATGGGAGTTGGTCGATTTGCCTTCTGGGTGTAAAGCTCTAGGATGCAATAGATTTTCAAACAAAAATTGAAACCATATGGTCCAATAGAGAAACATAAGGCGAGACTTGTGGTACAAGAATTTAGGCAAAAGGAAGGCCTAGATTTCTTTGATACATATTTCCCAGTCACAAGAATAACTTTCATAAGAATGCTGATAGCTATTGCAGCTCTACGTAACCTCGAAATACATCAAATAGATGTCAAAACCGCATTTCTAAATGAGGATTTAGAAGAAGAAATATATATGAAACAACCTGAGGGTTACGTAGTTCCTGGACAGGAAAATAAGGTGTGCAGACTTGTAAAATCTTTGTACGAACTGAAACAAGCTTCAAAGTAGTGGCATGCAAAATTTGACAATGTTATGATGTCAAATGGTTTGAAAATAAATGAATGTGATAAGTGTATCTACATCAAAGATACTCCAAATGGATACATTCTGGTGTGTCTGTATGTAGATGACATGATCATTATTGGTAGCAATAATGACATTATCAAACAAACTAAAAACATGCTTAGTGGCAAGTTTGGTATGAAAGATTTGGGAGTTGCAGATGTCATACTAGGAATCAAAGTTTCCAGGACGTCTGAGGGAATTACTTTGTCTCAAGCTTATTACGCTAAGAAAGTACTTGAAAGATTCAAGAATTACTCCAATGGGATTGCCAAAAGTCATGTGGATCTCAGTCTTCACTTGTTCAAAAACACGGGTGACAACATATCACAATTAGAATATACACGTGTAATCGGTAGTCTGATGTACTTAACAAATTGTACAAGATCGGACTTGGCACATTCAGTAAATATACTGAGCCGCTACACAACTACTCCAGAATGAAGTCACTGGAAAGGAATAACTAAAGTATTGAACTACTTGCGACATACTCAAAGTTATAGGCTGCATTACACCAGATATCCAGCAGTACTAGAGGGCTACAGTGATGCCAACTGGATATCGGACTCCAAGAACTCGAAATCTACAAGTGGGTATGTCTTCACTCTTAGTGGTGCAGCTTTGTCATGGAAATCCTCTAAACAAACATTACTGGCCAGATCCACCACGAAATCTGAGTTTATTCCTTTAGACAAAATGGCAAAGGAAGCAGAGTGGCTTCGAAACTTTTTAGATGATATTCTCATGTGGAAAAAATTAGTGCCTGCTATATGTATACACTGTGATAGTCAATCGGCTATAGCAAGGGCACTGAGTTGTATGTATAATGGTAAGTCTCATCATATCAGAAGGCGACACAAAATCATTAGACAACTGCTCTCAAATGGAATAATCTCTATAGAGTATATAAAATCGGCCGACAACCTAGCGGATCCATTTACTAAAGGTTTGTCATGAGAGCAAGTTGTGAGATCATCAAGAGAAATGAGTTTAAAGCCTATGACATAAGAGGATACTTGATGGAAACCCTGCCTAGGAATTGGAGATTCCAAGATCTAGGTTTAAGGGGACAACTAAATCTTGTTCAATCGACGTGAGCACTGAGAGATTAAAATCTCATACCCACTCTTAGGATGATAAAGCAGTACTGCCTACAAGGGGTTAGGATACGCTTGGCTTTTTAATGATTCTCTTAACTTTGAAATAAAAGTGGGGTATGGCAGGATACTCTTTATGGGCAATCACCTTGTGAGTGTGAAATGAGGTCGTTTCTAGGAGAATGAAGAGATGCTACTATCACGCCCCGCTTTCCAAAAATACGGAGTACGAGTACATGACAAAAGCCCAGCGAATGACTAACGTCACCCATAAGCTGTTTAATCGATCAACTCAACAACATAAACAATACAGAACAATTGCGCAGGCAATAATAATGATCTCATGAACAAAAATACTTGGAATGAAGCAATATAATTATCCAAATACAATAATAATAATCCAACGTCTGGAAACAATAATAAAATCCGGGACATAAGCCCAAAACAATAATAATTCCAATCAAAAATAAATACAGGTCTCAGTACATTAAGTCATTTAAAGCGATAAGCAAATTAAAAGTAGAAATCTTCAAAATATTTGTTCTCCAATTCCAGCAGGCAATTCTCCTTCATTACCTGTAAATATTTCATCTAAAAAAAGAAAAATAATTGTCCTTAGAGCAAGTCATGGACAGCAAGTAGAGAAAGCAGGGAACAATGGAATAACGGTATAACAATGAATCAAGGAATCAATAGGAATCAGTAATATGGGACAATAATCATGATAGTCGATAAAATGGCTATAATAATGATGCAATATCAATAAAAATAATAAATGATCAATAACGGTAACACTTAGCCAATATTCGATATCAATAGGAACAGTCGATGTAGTGTGATCCTTAAGTCTATTAATCATTTTAATCCTAACTAATGTAGCATTTCATGCGTCCCATCTATTTACCACATGGTTGCTACATGCAAAAAATTTCTCTTTAGACTTAGTAGTGGGCTCTATAGTTCATGTACTCTTCAACATTAAACATTATTCACCTTTCGGTGTATGGTACGGTCATCGGCAACGATACAATACACGATAGATTGGGTTACGGCCATAACCACAATCACCGATAAAACAATAGCCGGAACATTATTTAGGAAAACACGGGCCCCTCCTCCAAGTACAGTTCCTATATTGTCCACCACTAAAAGTCAACCCTTAAACCCCGGCTTGTTACTTATTTATCAATGCAACAAACACAATATGCAATTAAGGGACAATGGGTGAACAATGGTATCAATAAGGAAACAATAGGTTGATAACATGGATAGGATGGTTACAATAGTGACAATAACTCATTGGGAACATACAATGCAACATACATTCATTAAATCATGCAATAATACAACATAGGAATTATTCATTCATTAAAAAGAGAGATCTAAAATTCTGGACAGCACGCGCAGTCTGTACAAAAGTGCAGTTTCCCACTGACTCAAGAATCGAAAGTTGAATCCGTCAGAAAATCTGGAAACTAGACCTCCATGCGGTTCCAACGCATACTTAAAGTTCACATTCCGACAATATTAGCTAGGTTAAACATATGTTTCTTTTCAGATTTTATGTTCAGACAGAAATTCGACATCTTATCGTTTTAATTTTTGAATCAGCAAAAACTCTACATTAAAATCAGTAAAAATATAATCTAAACTCCTAAACATGTTAAGAAACAATCTGAAAATTTTCATAGTAAAATTCTATCATTTGATCAACCTTTTTACTGTTCAAACATGAAGGGTACGAAAATCTGAAAATCTGAAAGTAAAAATACAGCTGTAGTAAAACGGGCATAACTCTTGTTACCAAACTCGGAATTCGAAAATTCTGGATGCTATTGACATCTAGACGTACGGGGCTACATTGCATATTCAGAAAATATTTTATTTTAAGGTCGTTTACTGTTTCGAAAATAGCAATCAAGTTCAGGTCAGCAACATGTATAGTTCTTAGGATATATTTCTTGGACATAAAATTAGTTAAACATGATGGGTTTCGCTTCTATATTCAACAATTTGTGTAACTAGCATCATAGGTGTCCAAACATGATAAATAAAAATTCAGAATACACACATATACAAGTCTACCATCAATCAATCATCAAACTATCAAACAATATACAACTTAACAATTGTCTCCATGATAATTTATTTGTGTTGTGACTTGTATGAATAACCCTATTAACAATTCTATATGCATTCATTAAAGATCCAAACTTTGGAGTCAAATTGGCACGATGTCAAGAATATTGGGGTTGGCTCGTGTAAACCCACAATAAACCCAACGAAAGGGATAACAAAGGGAAATACGATAACAAAAGATCTACTTGGAAGAATTTTCAATAAAACTTGAATTTGAAACAAATAGCAATTCAAGTGGATGGTGACTTGCATGTTAATCGATCAAAACGAATACCCAGAATAATGAAATATAAATCCCGAAGCAACGAACCCACGAACTAGCAAAATAACACGTGCAATATACGTGCTCCCAAAATCAAAGCAATCAATAGCACAAAATAACCCACTCACAGCAAGGAGACATTCAGCAACAACCAACAAAAGAGATGGCAACAATGTCAGCCATGGGCTTCGGTGGCCACGGCCAGCAACGGCGGCGACCTGGTGGTAGCGCGACGCGGCGGACGGCGTCGAGCGGAGTAGGAGGCAGCGCCGGCGATCGGGAGTAGGAACAAGGGGAAAACGATGGGTTTTGGGTTCTATGGGGCTGTCGACGAGTGGAAAAGGAGAGGGGAGGTCGGGGGGTTGTGTTGGCGGCGTGCTGGGTTGTCGGCGATCGAACAGATGGGGAAAGAGGAATCGAGATTTGGTCTGTTGGGTTCGATCTGAGATGTCGATAATGGAGGAAGAGGACGGGGGTGGTGGCGCCGACTAGGGGGTGGCGCGAAAGGAGGGCGGCGACGATGGGGGTCGCCGGAGGGGTTGGGCACGCCGGAGAAGTTGGTCGGGGAAGGAGAACAGGGATTGGGGGATTTGGGTTTTGAACGGGGAGAGAGAAAGAGGAGAGAGAAACAGGAGGAGAGAGAGAGAGGGCGTCTAGGGTTTCGATTTGTGTGCAAAATTTAGGGTTTGCAGTAGAGTTGTATTTATAGGGTACAATCAGGGTATTAGGTTAGTAGTTTAGGATGCAGTAAAAGCAGATTTGGGTCAAGAACAAATCAAATTGGGTTTTTAGGATTCAATTAGAGATAGATCAAAATCAATAGGGTTCAAATAAATAAAAACTCACAATTGGATAGAAGAAAATAGAATCAACAAACTAGTCCAATCACGAAAAACGAAGGATTCCACGAACAAAATTTTAAACCCCAATAAATAAACAAACAATACTAATGAATATAATATAAACTGGGCTAAAAAAATAATTTGGGAATCCGCAAGGAAGATATGATCCGGTATACTAATAAAATAATCCAATATATGAATTTTAAATAGATAATCATAAAATAACAATTAATTTAAATAATAAATCATACAACAAAATAATATTCGTGTTTAACAATTTTTATTGAAATCACCTAATAATAATAATATATTTGTTTTAAGCTCAAAATAAAAATAGTTGATCAATTAAGACATAGAAGTAGATTAAAATACAAAATTATCCGAAATAAATATAATTATCGATAGAAAAACACATTAATATGAAATCCCAAAATGATTTTAACAAATAATGAATTTATAAATATCGAAATACAGCAAAATATAAAGAAAATACATATTTGCGGAAATGGAGGTTACAGCTACATTCTCTAAGTTCACTCACGATTAACCAGGGTTGTTCAAGGCCCAAATAAACACAACAAGATAACATAGTTTTGTGAGGAGATGAAACTGTGTGATAGTTATTGTCTAGGTTCACATCAAAGCCCGGGTAGTTCAAGACATCATGTTCACTATCTTGTCAAGTGAATCCGATGGCTACTCACTAGGTGATGCGGTTTGTTTCTGGGAGACGTGTGGATGCACCAGGTGTGAGTTCGGACTCGATTTGTATTGAAGGAGAAAGCTGCTTGTCTGCCGACCCTCGGTTGACCGGGCGGTACCTGCGACGGGCTTGGAATGAGGTGGATGTCTGGGCTCGGATCAGAGGGTTCGGATCCGAGGTCTTGTGTACCTGCAGACGGTCCTGAAACACCGGGGTTTATCCCGGTGGCGGACCCTCCGACGATCTAGTCAGTCTCTGTGAGAGAGTAGCAATAACTAGGTGAATTTAAGTGGCAAAAGATTGGTTACCTGAAAAGGTGGGTGAGGGTCTAGTATTTATAGATAATTCCAACCGGGTTTGGATCCGCTTGGGGGCCGGGTCTGAACCTGAAAGCCCATGGGCCTGACGTGACAGAAGGCCCAGGTGGTTTAGGGCTGACGTGGCAGTACCAGGAGTGGTATAGGGCTGACGTGGCAAAGCCCTTGGTGGTATTTGGAGTAGACATGGTAGATCATGGGGCTCTTGTGCTCCCGGGAGAATCTGGTGGCCTAGGCTGTGCCAGGTCATCTTCATTCTACACCAGGATGGGCGGTCGGCCCGGAGGGCTGTCGTGGATCGGAGGCCGAGGGCCATCGATGCTCGTCAGATACGAGGAGACCAGTTCTGTGGGGGTGAACTTGAGATTCGGCGCCGACCCTGTAGTGGCTCGAAGCCGAGCCAGATTGTTGTTTTCCCCATTTTCGAGTGAGAGCTGTACTGGGCCCTGGTTGGGCCCCAAGCCATTTTTACCCTTCCACACAAGCCCCCCACTCCTGCGGGAGTGCGGGAGCTAGCCGTGGAGGAGTGTTTATGGTTGTAGAAATGGGATAGCGAATCGCTGGGCCTTCATGAGGGGTTTCCCTGATGTTGGAGCGAGCCTCGAGCCAGCGAGGGTTGATTGCCCTGATGTTAGAGCGAGCCTCGAGCTGGCGAGGGTTGGTTGCCCTGATGTTTTTGTTAGGGTTATATACTGAAAGCATCACTTTTGTATTAACTTTATTTCCTTATTTTTTTGAATGAGAATCATATGGGCATATGTTTGCATATTGTGTTTATTATAATATTAATGCAAGTGTCTGATATTCTATAAGGTTGATAATATGGTGTGAGGTGACACACAGAAGATCATATTATCAGTTCCCTATGGAATATATAAATAGTTCACAACCTAGACGGACTTGGACAATCCATTGGAAAGGTTGTAGTGTAATCTGGTATTAGTCTGTCTTGACTATAGATTTACACTAGTACACTTTGTGTATATTGAACAGGACCACTTGAGGTTGTTCTCTTTGTACTGACTACAAAAGAGAACAAACACCTCTGTTATTATGGATGCTTATGCTCTTAATCCAGATATAATAACAGACATGTATATGTAGTGTGCATTACTTTGACTCATAAAAGAGTGAGATTCATTATGGATCAACAACCTCTATGAATTGGGTAATAGCATTGTATGTATGATGGGCTGTTGATTGTAAAAGGAATCCATGTCCCGATACGTCGGGTTGATGATGTCCCCTTAAGGAGCTCATAAGGATTGTCATGTAAACCCTGCAGGTGGATTACATCCGACATGACAAATAAAGTTGAGTGGTACTACTTAAGGATAAAAGATGTTGATCAATATAGTTGTCAGTAACTTAATTTGATCGACGGACATTCGATATCTTAACATGGGGAGTTGAACGAGCATATAATAAAAGGAGCCCATAAATATAATTTGGGATTAGGAAGGTAGTGCAACAATAGCTCCTTAGTGGACCGAGCTATTGTTAATGGGCTTGGGTTGTGTGTTCGGGCTGAACACGGGATACCCAGATTCGTTAGGAGACCTAACCCTAATTTCTCCTCATGGTCCCTGCCGTAGCCTTATATATATCCTCTATTCTCTGGCCGTCATTGATAATCTGAAATATAAGATTTTTTCTCAAAACTCGTGATTCACGTAAGGAGAGAAAGAGAGGTCAGCCAAGGAGAAGAAAGGTTGGGAGATCGTCGCCCACACGACGTCCAACCCGAGGAAGGAATACGTGCAGAAGATCTTGGGGTCGCTGTCGTCTTCTTCTCATCGCAGGTATAATTCGTGAACCCTAGATTCCGCTATATAGGGTTAGATCACGTATTTAATCTGTTAAATTTTTAACAATCGATACGCACACCAATCCGTAGTCCTGGGAATCATCTCAGTTCCATCAGTTTTAGAGCGAGCCTCGAGCTGGCGAGGGTCGGCAAGGGTGATGGCGAGCCATTGAAACTTCCTGAGAAGATTACCCTGGTGCTGGACCGGACCTCGAGCTTTCGAGGGATTACGGGTCCGCAAGGGCGATGGCGGGCCGTTGAGTCTTCCGGAGAAGACTACCCTGGTGCTAGACCGGTCCTCGAGCCTGCGAGGGTGATGGCGAGCTGTTGAGCCTTCCTGAGAAGACAACCCTGGTGCTAGACCGAACCTCGAGCTTTCGAGGGATTATGGGTCGGCAAGGGTGATGGCGAGCCGTTGTGTCTTCCGGAGAAGATTACCCTGGTGCTAGACCGAACCTCGAGCTTTCGAGGGATTATGAGTCGGCAAGGGTGATGGCGAACCGTTGAGCCTTCCTGAGAAGACAACCCTGGTGCTAGACCGAACCCCGAGCTTTCGAAGGATTATGGGTCGGCAAGGGTGATGGCGAGCCGTTGAGTCTTCCGGAGAAGATAACCCTGGTGTTAGACCGAACCTCGAGCTTTCGAGGGATTATGAGTCGACAAGGGCGATGGCAAGCCGTTGCGTCTTCCTGAGAAGATTACCCTGGTGCCAGACCGAACCTCGTGCTGGCGAGGGATTACGGGTCGGTAAGGGTGATGGCAAGCGGTGGTGTTTTCTTGAGAAGGTTACCCTGTTGCCAGACCGAACCTCGAGCTGTCGAGGGATTACGGGTCGGCAAGGGTGATGTCGAACTGTTGTGCCTTAGAACGTTTGAGCGGGGGTAGCCCGCTGTTTCTGCGGAGTGTTGAAGGCGCTCCGGGATTTGTGTGATGTTCCAACTTCCTAGGGGCCTTAATTGCGCCGCCTAATAAATGCATGGCGCATGGGCTTCTGTCGTTTGGCCTTCCCAACGCCATGGTGGCAGGTCTATGGTGGAGGTTATAAATACCTAACTCCCCCCTGCGGATTTGATCACAGCAAGGGTGGTCCATTGGCCACCAGAGGTGTCTGCTTCGGCGGACGTCTCTTTCTTGCAAAATTTTGTCCCTGAGTGTCAGAGAGGTGGTTACTCTGTCGCCCGGATCTTCTCTTGGATCTGATGGCCCCGATACGGTAATCAGATCTGGGAGAGATCAGGGCGAGAGGGATAACGACCGAAATCTGGACCGGGGAATAAGGGGCCTCGGATTGGTGGTGACTCTGCCGTCCGGATCCTTTTTCGGGTCAGACGGCCCTCATACGATTGTTTGGCCCGAGAGAGATCAGGACGGGAGGGGTACCCACCGTACTCTGGACCTGAGACTGAAGAGCCTCGGATATGCAGGTCGATCCGCTTTCTGTTAGGGTTCCAGGTGATGGTGGCTTTCCTCCCACCCTCGAACAGTTCGGGGTTTCGGCTGACGAGGCCGTAAGCCCCGAGCTGCTCACAGGTGAGAGGTTAGCCGACTGAGCCCTGGAGCCCGGGGCGCAGGCGATGGTGGCTTTTCTGCCACCCGGGAACAATTTGGGGTTTCGGCTGCCGAGGCTGTAAGCCCCAAGTTGTTAGCGGGTGAGAGGGAGCCGACCGAGCCCTGTAGCCTTAAATCTTTAAAAAAGAAAATTTTCTGCCGAGTACTTCATCCGAACCGACCCCTGTGTCTGGCTGCCAGCCTGGCACTGGATGACGTCAGCAGCCCACGTTTCGAGGACGTGGCGCAATTTTCCAGGCGACAGTTACACGTCAATCGGTGAACAGTAATTGCAGAAATCGAGGAGTCATTTTCGTCCTCTATAAATGTTCCCCCCTCTCCTCCTATCGCCCACTTCTTTCTCGCTTCTTACTTTTCAAAAAATCTTCCAACTCTTCAATGCTCGTCCCTTCAATTTGCTGCAGCAGGCTCGTTCTCCCGAAGCGACCTCAGGTTAGTCGGTAAGTTTGTTTAGCTTAGGCAGAGATGGACAGGGCTCAGTCTGGCTCGTCAGCATCGACGTCTGGGGGGGAAGTGAAACCCGCCTCCAAATCGACTTCGTGGGAGGAGCCGGTAGGCGAGGAGGAGGTGGTACACAATGTGAAGCCATTACGATCTCGGAGGCATTTTGTGGTGGAGAGCAGCGAATCTGAGGAGGGGGCGGTAGTTCAGACAAAGTCCAGATTCTAGGGTTGGCTTCCGGAAAGGAGGGTGGTCCCGAAGGGGGCGAAACTGAAGGGCCTCGGAATCTGACCGGTCTGGGGCGATTATCTACACCCTCGCCGGAACGAGCCAAGAAGATGAGGGCTCCGAAGAAGAAGGGGTCGAGGACCGGTGGCTCGAGTCAGGTGCCTGTTTATCGTAACTTGATGACAGGGTCGCCTGTACAACCCAAGCCGTTCCGTCGATACCCCGACGATCTCTCCGATAAGGAGCTTTTTGGTGTCCAGCCGTCGTCGCCGAGCCGAAAGAGGGTGAAGATGGACACACTCCCGACCGTTCTGGAGGCAGGTGACTTGGAGGCTTTGCAGTTGGCATACCACATAGGGTCCAGCTACGAGCTCATGCTGCCGAGCTCTTCTCTTCGGCCGACCGACCCCCTGCCGGATAGGTATTGTATCCTCCCTGTGGACGCCTTCATCTCTGGACTGAGGCTGCCAGTCCACCCATTCGTTCGGGAGGTGCTGAATTGGGCGTCCTTGGCGCCGATGCAGTTTGGGCCAAACTCCTGGAAGCAGATCATCTGCTTCGTGCTGATGTGCGAGGAGCAAAAGGTACCCCTACGGCTGAATGTGTTCCGGGCGATGTTGATGATCAGCTCGTCGGCAGAGGGTGTATACTACATCTCGCCTCGGGGTAAGGGGAAGGTAGTCCACGGTCACCCAGATTCTATCAAGGATTGGAAGAAGAAATATCTGGTGATCCGGAGTGAGGATCCTTGGGATATCCCTACTCGATGGAACCACTCTAAGCCAAGCTACAAAACGCCGAGGCCGAGGGATCTGACGGCTGAGGAGTGGAGGTTTGTTGAGCGCCTCCGTCTATCGTACAGCATCAATTGGACGAAGGTGACAGAGGCCCACCTGGTGAGCGTCGGACTGAGCCCGGCCGTGCTTAGTATGTGGTTGTTTCTTTTCTCTCAATCTTCTTGTACTTTCTTGCTCATTGTTCTTAATGGAATTTTTTACAGATATGGATGAAGAATCGATTAAGGCACTGAGGCTCGCCATGAAGAAGAAGAAGGCCGAGAAGAAGGGGGACGCGGTGAAGACGACCGGGTTGTCCCAGGCGGTCTCCGAGGCCCCAATTCAGCCGAGGGCCAAAAGGACTCGGTCGGAGACAGGCAGGGACGTGGTGGTTCAGGGGGGCTTGGATCAGGGCAAGGCTGCTGACCTTGATAAGGGGAAGGGTCCCCTGGTGGATCCCGGGATAGAGGAGAGACTTCGGCGACCGTGGGTGCCGAATTGGTCGATCCGCGAGGGTGACTGCCTGACCCGAGGGCGCCAGGCCGTGGAGGTTGCAGATAAGCTGGCGACCCCCCGGGACCGCTCGGAGATGAAGGCCGAGACCCTGAACGAGGCGTACGTGTGCCTTGCACAGGCTAATGTGCTGTTAAGTCAACCGAACCCACTTGTCTTGAGATTATGTTGCAAAGAAGGCTTTCCTAGTAGTGTCTGGCTACTGCAGGCGACCGTGCAGGGGGCCCACGTGAGAGGCCTTTATGAGGCGGCTTTGCAGCGAGAGCGAGACCGGGCTGACAAGGCCGTGCAGGAGATGAAGGAGTTGAAGGTAAAGCTCGAAGGCTCGCATAGGAGGGAGACGGAGATGAAGGCAGCCTTTGACAAGGAGAAGGAGGAATGGGCGAAGACGATGGCGGCTCAGAAGAAGATGTTTGCGAAGGAGAAGGATGAATTGACGGAGGCGGGTCAGCTTCTGGTGATTAAAGCCCAGGACGACTGTTATGCAAAGGCCCTCAGTCATGTGAGGCACTTCTATCTGACCGTCGACCTGTCCAACTTCGAGTTTGACATGGAGATCGAGGGGACACCGAAGACCCCTGACGAACATGGGCTCGATGAAGACCCGGCTGCCGACCCCCCTGTGAACCCGGCCGACACTGAGGTGGGAAAACAAGCTGTATAATTTTGTCTTTCTTTTTCCATCTCTCTATTGTATTTGCCTTCTGCGGATTGGCCACCGCATTTTATGTATGGAGCAACTAAATTTATAAAAAGAGGGTTTTTGACTGGCCAAGCGTTTTGACCTCGGATATTTCCGAACCTCCTTGCTTATGTGTTTTGAATGGGCTGGTTCTCTTGTAGGTTATGGCTCCCCCTCCTGAGGCGGACCCCCGTCGTTCCGACGTGGCGTGGCTCCGGAGCAAGGTTGAGGCCCTGGAGGCCACTTTGGTTCGGTACCGTAAGGGGGCCCGTGACACTGATGCGGCCTTCAATTATTACAGGAACAAGTCTGAAGCCCTCAGTGAGGAGGCAAGCCGGCTGAGGAGGGCGATGGTGGATCGGGAGCTCGGGGGCGTCGGTCTCGGATATACTATGTCTAGTCCCTCGGTGCAGAGGCCCTCCTCTGAGAAGCTACTTCGTGATGTGATAGTGGAGAAGGAGATGGAGATACACCGTTACAGGACGATGTTGGGCATCTCGACATCTTCCTCGGGGGGTCGGCGAGCGGAGGGGGTTCCCTCTGCGTTGCTGCTGATGGAGCGTACGCGACCCGTTGACGCCCAGAGCTCCATGGCCGGTGCGTCGACGGTGGCTGAGCCGAAGGACCATCATGACAAAGAGAGAGTTCCAAGTCGTTCGGTCGGAGTGATCCCGCCCTTCGTCGGACCCGAGGGGCCCTAAGGTGGTGATTTCCTCCAACTTGAGATGAGTGGAGTGGTCCTGTAACGGTCCTTGTTTGTTTTTCCAGAACAAAATAAAAGAGTATGAATAAAGAATTCTTTCCCTTATTTGCTCTGGTTAGTAGTGTAGTGAATGGCGGCGGAGGCGAGGTTTGGCTCCGTTGATTCGTGAGGGATCGACGCAGGGTATTAGGAAGATTCCCTGGTCTGAAGCTGGGTCGAACCTACCGAGACGTTTGGGGACGACACCGGAGTGAGAACTCGGGTGCCGATCCCATTGTCCGGTGTTAGGTCGGAGCTGCCGAGGCATTTGGAGTTTGACAAAAAGAGACTCCTTTCATACAAGATAGGGAGGGTCGTTGAAGCGGCCCTTTACACATGAAAGCTTACAAAAGAATTAATTTAGTTTAGCCAAGCTAGAACCTAGGTTCGTTCTTCCAGGAACTTCATTAGGTGCTCGGCGTTCCAGGGTCGGCTGATGGGCCGGTCGTCCATATCTGCCAGTCGGTATGTACCAGGGCGTACAGCCTTGACTACACGGTATGGGCTTTCCCAGTTTGGAGCCAATTTCCTCTTCTTGGTTGGATCAGAGACAGATAGTTTTCGTAACACGAGGTCCCCTGCCTTGATGTTTGTGAGGCGGACCTTCTTGTTGTAAAACCTCTCGATCCGTTGTTGGTAGATGCTTCTCCGGATCGAAGACTTCTCTCGCACCTCGGCGACGAGGTCCAGGTTGGCCTTCAGGCCGGACGCATTGTCAGCTTCATCGAAGGCTATGATCCGGGGAGAAGGTAATCCGACCTCGACGGGGATGACTGCCTCTGTCCCATAGGTCAGACTGAACGGCGTCTCCCCCGTGGGGATCCTCTTGGTGGTTCGGTGTGCCCATAGCACGCTAGGTAACTCCTTGACCCACAGCCCTTTGGGGGAACTGTCGAGGCGCTTTTTGAGGCCGTCGAGGATTTGCCTGTTCGCGTTCTCCGCTTGGCCGTTGGACTGAGGGTGGCAAATGGCGAAGAAATGCTGCTGGATGCCGATGTCCGCGCAGAAGGTTTGGAAGTTCTGACCTTGGAACTAGGTTCCGTTGTTTGTGACGAGGACCCGAGGGATTCCGAACCGGCAAATGATGTTCTTCCAAAAGAACTGTTGCACTTGGTGCTCGGTGATGCTGGACAGTGGTTCGGCTTCGAGCCAGTTGGTGAAGTAGTCGATGGCGATTATCAGGAATTTCTTCTGTCCCACTGCTGGGGGGAAGGGCCCCACAAGGTCCATACCCCACATAGCGAACGGCGCATGGCTCGCCAGGGATCGGAGATTGGCTTGAGGAAGCCTCTTGATAGGGGAGAACCTTTGGCAGGGGCCGCACCTCTTGACTAAGTCTTGTGAGTCTTGGAGCATGGTAGGCCAATAGTACCCCTGATTCAGGGCCTTTCGAGCAAGTGTCCTGCTCCCCATGTGGCATCCGCCGATCCCCTCATGTAGGTCTTTGAGGGCGTAGCTGGCCTCGTCGCTGGTGAGACAGCAGAGGTATGGTTTGCCGTCGGTCAAGGTGTACGAGCGTTTGAAGAGGATGTCATCAATCATGACAAACCTTTCAGCTCGGACTCTGACTCGTCTGGCTTCGGCCCTGTCTTCAGGAAGCTCGGCACTGATTAAGAATCTTCGGATGGGAGTGGTCCAGTCGTCTGGGCCGGTACCATCTTGCACACACATCGCCTCCGGCTCTGGGTCATTGATACTTGGCTTCAGGAGGATTTCTATGAGCACCGTCTGATCAAGACCCTCGAAGGAGGAAGAGGCAAGTTTGGACAACGCGTCTGCTTGAGCGTTCTGTTCCCTGGGGACTCTGATAACCGTGGCGCAGCTGAAGGACGCCAGGAGTCGTCGGACTGCCGCCAAATACCTCACCATGCGATCATCGCGACTTCGTATTCTCCGGTGATCTGATTGACCACGAGCTGAGAATCGCTGAAGGCCCGGATTTGCTTGGCTCCGGCTCAGTGGGCGAGGGTCAATCCGGCGATCATGGCCTCGTATTCTGCCTCGTTGTTGGAGGCCAGAAAGTTGAGGCGCAGGGAGTATCGAAGTAGGAATTGGTCGGGACCGCGAAGGATGATGCCAACCCCACTCCCCGTTTCGCATGATGAGCCGTCGACAAAGACCTCCCAGGTCGGATCCGAACCCTCGATGCTGGGCTGCTCGGAGACGGTGCACTCAGTTATAAACTCGGCGAGAGCCTGTCCTTTAATGGCCACCCTCGGCTGATAGCTGATGTCAAACTGACTCAGCTCAATTGACCACTTGACTAAGCGGTCGGAGTTTTCGGGCTTGTGAAGGACAGTCTTTAGTGGCTGGTCGGTCAGTACTTGGACGGAGTGGGCCTGGAAGTAAGGACGAAGCTTCCGGGCTGCCATGACCAAGGCATAGGCCACCTTCTCTATCTTTGCATACCTCGTCTTGGCTGGGAGTAGTACTTTGCTCACATAATACAATGGCCTTTGAACCCCTTCCTCTTCTCGGACGAGGACGGCGCTGAGGGCGCTATCCGAGGCGGACAGGTAGAGCCAAAGCGGCTCGCCTGGCTCGGGCTTGCTGAGGAGAGGCGGGTTGGCGAGGTATTGCTTCAGCTGTTCGAAGGCTTCTTGTTGATGGGTACCCCACTCGAAGCCCCATTTTCCGCGCAAGGCCTTGAAGAAGGGGAGAGACTTCTCCCCTGACTTGGAGAGGAAACGGCCGATTGCCGCCAATCGGCCCGTAAGCCTTTGAACCTCCTTGACATTCCGAGGCGGGGACATGTCAATAATGGCTTGGATTTTCTCGGGGTTTGCCTCAATGCCGCGTTGGCTGACGATGAACCCCAGGAATTTCCCAGTGGAGATGCCGAAGGCGCATTTAGCCGGGTTGAGCCTCATGTTGTGACGTCGGAGGACACCGAAGGCTTCTTCGAGGTCGGCGACGTGGTCCGGCCCGGCCCGGCTCTTGACGAGCATGTCGTCGATGTAGACTTCCACGTTGCGGCCGATCAGGTCTTTGAAGATTCTGTTGACGAACCGCTGGTACGTGGCTCCGGCGTTTTTCAGCCCGAAGGGCATAACGCGGTAACAATAAAGACCCTGGTCGGTGACGAACGAGGTCTTGGGGATGTCTGGTGGAAACATCCGGATTTGATTGTACCCCGAGAATGCATCCATGAAGGACAGTAGCTCATGCCCCGAGGTTGCGTCGATTAAAGCGTCGATGCAGGGGAGGGGGAAAGGATCTTTCGGACATGCTTTATTAAGATCCGTGAAGTCGATGCAGATCCGCCAACCCCCTGTCGCCTTCTTCACCATGACGACATTGGCCAACCACTCGGGGTAGCTGACTTCCTGAATGAATCGAGCGGACAAGAGCTTGTCCACTTCTGTCTTCACAATTTGCTGCCTCTCCGGGGCGACTTTGCGCCTCTTTTGGACGACCGGCTTAGAGTCAGGGATGACGCTCAGCCGATGCATAATCAAGTCTTCGGAGATCCCGGGCATGTCGGAGGGCTTCCAAGCGAAGAGATCAACGTTGCGACGGACGCAGGCGATGATGCCTGTCTTCAAGTCCTTGGTGAGCGAGCGGCTCACCCGGAACCACTTTGATTCATCCTCAGCGTCGAACAGGACCTCTTCTAGTTCGTCGACAGGCTCGGGAGCTGGGCCATCCCTCTCGGGTTCGAGTTCAACGGCGTCGAGGGGGAATACACCCCCCCCGACGGCGGTTATGTAGCACGACCGCGCTGCTTCGTGGCTACCTCGGACGATACCGACCCCTTGGGGGGTGGGAAATTTAAGTTTCAGATGGTAGGCCGAAGGTACCGCTTGGAGGGAGCTCAGTCCGGGTCGGCCGAGAATGGCGTTGTAAACTGCCTTGATGTTGACAATCATGAAATCCATGGACTCGGTCCTCTTGACAGGAGCCGATCCTGCGGTGACGTCGAGGGTAACAATCCCTTCTATTACGACGGGGACACCGGAGAATTCATGCAACGTGTACCCGGCTGGCTTGAGCTTCCCTCTGGGTAACTTGAGATTCTTGAAGGCTTTGTGGAAAAGAATATTTACTGAGCTGCCGTTGTCGACGAGGATTCGGCGAACCTCACAATTAGCCATGTGGAGGCTAATGACGAGGGCATCGCAGTGGGGTAGGTGAACGCCTTCGAGGTCCTCTCCTGAGAAGGAGACTGGCCTCGGTTGTAGCTCGGGCGAGGGGTTGTCTTGGACATCATTCACCTCTCGGATGAAGGCTTTTCGGGACGTATTTGATTCTCCTCCCATTGGCCCCCCGTGGACACAGTGCAAGATGAATGGCGTATCTGCGGCTCCCTCGGACTCGAGATCCTGTCGGCCTTCTCGGGTGAATTCTCGGAGGTACCCTCGTGAGATGAGTTCCTCAATTTCATCTTTCAGGGCCCGGCATTGGTCGGTTTCGTGCCCATGATCTCTGTGGAAGCGGCAGTAGAAGCGCCGATCTAGATTTTGGTTGTTATTAGGTCGGGGAGGTGGTCGGACGATGCCTTTGTCTTCGATTTCTAAGAGGATGGCGGATATGTTATGTGTCAAGGGAGTGTACCTCTCGAAGCGGGGGACCGGCGGGACCTTCTTCATGGCCCCCGCGTCCCTCGGAGCTTTCTTTGATGGTTCGACTTCTTCGGCCTTCCGTTTTCCCTTCCTGGTGGCCTCCCTGGCATCTTCGGGGTTAAGGGCCTCTTCTGCCCTAATGTATTTCTCGACCCTGTTGAGGAGGTCGGGAAAGTCGACGGGGGGTTTCTTCGCCAGAGAAGCCTTCAGCTGTCCATGGCGGACGTTGTGCCGAAATGCTGTGGAGGCGACGCCTGGATCAAGGGAGGAGACCGACCTTGCCTCTGCGGTAAACCTCCGGACGAACACTCTGAGTGACTCCCCCTCTATCTATCTGAGCCCAAGTAAAGAGGCGCTGGTCCTTTCGGCCTTCCGGCTGGTGACAAAGTGGGCAAGAAAATTGCCCTCTAGTTGGTCGAAGGAGTAAATGGAGCCGGGGGTGAGCTTTGAGAACCATTCACGAGCCGGACCCCCGAAGGGTGGCAGGGAAGGCTTGGCACAGCAGGGGATCCGAGGCGCTGTGAATCATCATGAGGGTTTTGAAACCCTCCATGTGATCAGCATGATCTCTCTCGCCGTCGTAGGTCTCGAATTGAGGTGGTCGGAAATTCCTGGGTATTTCCGCTTGGAGGATGGGGGCGGAGAAGGGAGGACGGACAGGTCTGTACCCCTGAGCTGCTCGTTGGTCGCCGTCTCCTATGTGATCGAGGCGATCCTCCATTTCTTGGAGGCGCCTTAGGAGCACGCCATCATCCTCTGGCTGGATTGTTGATGGGCGGGACATGCTGGCCTCGGCGTCCGACCCGGTTTGGAAATGGAGGGCTTCCTCCCTGGGGGCCCGTCGGAGAGCCCCAAGAATTTCTCTTCGGAAGTCCTGGAACTCCTTGTGAGTGACAGGGGCTCCCTCGACCCTGTTTGGTCGGTCTGAAAGTTGCCTTCCGACGCGGCTGAGCGCTGGCCTCCGTCCCTCGGGCGGCGGTCTTGGATGGTTCGGGGCTGGGTTGGAAGCGGCCCTTCCCCTGCTGCGGCTAACCTGTCGGTTGACGATTATCCCCCGTAGGTCGGGCTGGACTTGACGGGTGACGCTCCTTTGGGACCCCTGATGGGGAGCCCTGTGTTTTGAAATGCGTGGCCCAGCGTTAGCAGATGGTGGGGGCGAGTCCCGTCGGTTGACGGAGGAAGCAGCCCCTTTGCCCTTGGAGGCCATGAGAGTTCGGCTGTCGAGGTCCCTTGATGGTCGGGCTCGGGTCTGCTTCTGAAGTAGTGTTCCCACAGACGGCTTCTGAAGCTCTACGTAACCTCGGAATACATCAAATAGATGTCAAAACCGCATTTCTAAATGAGGATTTAGAAGAAGAAATATACATGAAACAACCTGAGGGTTACGTAGTTCCTGGACAGGAAAATAAGGTGTGCAGACTTGTAAAATCTTTGTACGGACTGAAACAAGCTTCAAAGTAGTGGCATGCAAAATTTGACAATGTTATGATGTCAAATGGTTTCAAAATAAATGAATGTGATAAGTGTATCTACATCAAAGATACTCCAAATGGATACATTCTGGTGTGTCTGTATGTAGATGACATGATCATTATTGGTAGCAATAATGACATTATCAAACAAACTAAAAACATGCTTAGTGGCAAGTTTGGTATGAAAGATTTGGGAGTTGCAGATGTCATACTAGGAATCAAAGTTTCCAGGACGTCTGAGGGAATTACTTTGTCTCAAGCTTATTACGCTAAGAAAGTACTTGAAAGATTCAAGAATTACTCCAATGGGATTGCCAAAAGTCATGTGGATCTCAGTCTTCACTTGTTCAAAAACACGGGTGACAGCATATCACAATTAGAATATACACGTGTAATCGGTAATCTGATGTACTTAACAAATTGTACAAGATCGGACTTGGCACATTCAGTAAATATACTGAGCCGCTACACAACTACTCCAGAATGAAGTCACTGGAAAGGAATAACTAAAGTATTGAACTACTTGCGACATACTCAAAGTTATGGGCTGCATTACACCAGATATCCAGCAGTACTAGACGGCTACAGTGATGCCAACTGGATATCGGACTCCAAGAACTCGAAATCTACAAGTGGGTATGTCTTCACTCTTGGTGGTGCAGCTTTGTCATGGAAATCCTCTAAACAAACATTACTGGCCAGATCCACCACGAAATCTGAGTTTATTTCTTTAGACAAAATGGCAAAGGAAGCAGAGTGGCTTCGAAACTTTTTAGAGGATATTCTCATGTGGAAAAAATTAGTGCCTGTTATATGTATACACTGTGACAGTCAATCGGCTATAGCAAGGGCACTGAGTTGTATGTATAATGGTAAGTCTCGTCATATCAGAAGGTGACACAAAATCATTAGACAACTGCTCTCAAATGGAATAATCTCTATAGAGTATATAAAATCGGCCGACAACCTAGCGGATCCATTTACTAAAGGTTTGTCATGAGAGCAAGTTGTGAGATCATCAAGAGAAATGAGTTTAAAGCCTATGACATAAGAGGATACTTGATGGAAACCCTGCCTAGGAATTGGAGATTCCAAGATCTAGGTTTAAGGGGACAACTAAATCTTGTTCAATCGACGTGAGCACTGAGAGATTAAAATCTCATACCCACTCTTAGGATGATAAAGCAGTACTGCCTACAAGGGGTTAGGACACGCTTGGCTTTTTAATGATTCCCTTAACTTTGAAATAAAAGTGGGGTATGGCAGGATACTCTTTATGGGCAATCACCTTGTGAGTGTGAAATGAGCCGTTTCTAGGAGAATGAAGAGATGCTACTGTCACGCCCCGCTTTCCAAAAATACGGAGTACGAGTACATGACAAAAGCCCAGCGAATGACTAACGTCACCCATAAGCTGTTTAATCGATCAATTCAACAACATAAACAATACAGAACAATTGCGCAGGCAATAATAATGATCTCATGAACAAAAATTCTTGGAATGAAGCAATATAATTATCCAAATACAATAATAATAATCCAACGTCTGGAAACAATAATAAAATCCGGGACATAAGCCCAAAACAATAATAATTCCAATCAAAAATAAATACAGGTCTCAGTACATTAAGTCATTTAAAGCGATAAGCAAATTAAAAGCAGAAATCTTCAAAATGTTTGTTCTCCAATTCCAGCAGGCAATTCTCCTTCATTACCTGTAAATATTTCATCTAAAAAAAGAAAAATAATTGTCCTTAGAGCAAGTCATGGACAGCAAGTAGAGAAAGCAGGGAACAATGGAATAACGGTATAACAATGAATCAAGGAATCAATAGGAATCAATAATATGGGACAATAATCATGATAGTCGATAAAATGGCTATAATAATGATCCAATATCAATAAAAATAATAAATGATCAATAACGGTAACACTTAGCCAATATTCGATATCGATAGGAACAATATGCAGTGTCGATGTAGTGTGATCCTTAAGTCTATTAATCATTTTAATCCTAACTAATGTAGCACTTCATGCGTCCCATCTATTTACCACATGGTTGCTACATGCAAAAAATTTCTCTTTAGACTTAGTAGTGGGCTCTATAGTTCATGTACTCTTCAACATTAAACATTATTCACCTTTCGGTGTATGGTACGGTCATCGGCAACGATACAATACACGATAGATTGGGTTACGGCCATAACCACAATCACCGATAAAACAATAGCCGGAACATTATTTAGGAAAACACGGGCCCCTCCTCCAAGTACAGTTCCTATATTGTCCACCACTAAAAGTCAACCCTTAAACCCCGGCTTGTTACTTATTTATCAATGCAACAAACACAATATGCAATTAAGGGACAATGGGTGAACAATGGTATCAATAAGGAAACAATAGGTTGATAACATGGATAGGATGGTTACAATAGTGACAATAACTCATTGGGAACATACAATGCAACATACATTCATTAAATCATGCAATAATACAACATAGGAATTATTCATTCATTAAAAAGTGAGATCTAAAATTCTGGACAGCACGCGCAGTCTGTACAAAAGTGCAGTTTTCCGCTGACTCAAGAATCGAAAGTTGAATCCGTCAGAAAATCTTGAAACTAGACCTCCATGCGGTTCCAACGCATACTTAAAGTTCACATTCCGACAATATTAGCTAGGTTAAACATATGTTTCTTTTCAGATTTTATGTTCAGACAGAAATTCGACATCTTATCGTTTTAATTTTTGAATCAGCAAAAACTCTACATTAAAATCAGTAAAAATATAATCTAAACTCCTAAACATGTTAAGAAACAATCTGAAAATTTTCATAGTAAAATTCTATCATTTGATCAACCTTTTTACTGTTCAAACATGAAGGGTACGAAAATCTGAAAATCTGAAAGTAAAAATATAGCTGTAGTAAAACAGGCATAACTCTTGTTACCAAACCCGGAATTCGAAAATTCTGGATGCTATTGACATCTAGACGTACGGGGCTACATTTCATATTCAGAAAATATTTTATTTTAAGGTCGTTTACTGCTTCGAAAACAGCAATCAAGTTCAGGTCAGCAACATGTATAGTTCTTAGGATATATTTCTTCGACATAAAATTAGTTAAACATGATGGGTTTCGATTCTATATTCAACAATTTGTGTAACTAGCATCATAGGTGTCCAAACATGATAAATAAAAATTCAGAATACACACATATACAAGTCTATCATCAATCAATCATCAAACTATCAAACAATATACAACTTAACAATTGTCTCCATGATAATTTATTTGTATTGTGACTTGTATAAATAACCCTATTAACAATTCTATATGCATTCATTAAAGATCCAAACTTTAGAGTCAAATTGGCACGATGTCAAGAATATTGGGGTTGGCTCGTGTAAACCCACAATAAACCCAACGAAAGGGATAACAAAGGGAAATACGATAACAAAAGATCTACTTGGAAGAATTTTCAATAAAACTTGAATTTGAAACAAATAGCAATTCAAGTGGACGGTGACTTGCATGTTAATCGATCAAAACGAATACCCAGAATAATGAAATATAAATCCCGAAGCAACGAACCCACGAACTAGCAAAATAACACGTGCAATATACGTGCTCCCAAAATCAAAGCAATCAATAGCACAAAATAACCCACTCACAGTAAGGAGACATTCAGCAACAGCCAACAAAAGAGATGGCAACAATGTCAGCCATGGGCTTCGGTGGCCACGGCCAGCAACGGCGACGACCTGGTGGCAGCGCGACGCGGCGGACGGCGTCGAGCGGAGTAGGAGGCAGCGCCGACGATCGGGAGTAGGAACAAGGGGGAAACGATGGGTTTTGGGTTCTATGAGGCTGTCGACGAGTGGAAAAGGAGAGGGGAGGTCGGGGGGTTGTGTTGGCGGCGTGCTGGGTTGTCGGCGATCGAACAGATGGGGAAAGAGGAATCGAGATTTGGTCTGTTGGGTTCGATCTGAGATGTCGATAATGGAGGAAGAGGACGGGGGTGGTGGCGCCGACTAGGGGGTGGCGCGAAAGGAGGGCGGCGACTATGGGGGTCGCCGGAGGGGTTGGGCACGCCGGAGAAGTTGGTCGGGGAAGGAGAACATGGATTGGGGGATTTGGGTTTTGAACGGGGAGAGAGAAAGAGGAGAGAGAAACAGGAGGAGAGAGAGAGAGGGCGTCTAGGGTTTCTATTTGTGTGCAAAATTTAGGGTTTGCTGTAGAGTTGTATTTATAGGGTACAATCAGGGTATTGGGTTAGTAGTTTAGGATGCAGTAAAAGCAGATTTGGGTCAAGAACAAATCAAATTGGGTTTTTAGGATTCAATTAGAGATAGATCAAAATCAATAGGGTTCAAATAAATAAAAACTCACAATTGGATAGAAGAAAATAGAATCAACAAACTAGTCCAATCACGAAAAACGAAGGATTCCACGAACAAAATTTTAAACCCCAATAAATAAACAAACAATACTAATGAATATAATATAAACTGGGCTAAAAAAATAATTTGGGAATCCGCAAGGAAGATATGATCCGGTATACTAATAAAATAATCCAATATATGAATTTTAAATAGATAATCATAAAATAACAATTAATTTAAATAATAAATCATACAACAAAATAATATTCGTGTTTAACAATTTTTATTTAAATCACCTAATAATAATAATATATTTGTTTTAAGCTCAAAATAAAAATAGTTGATCAATTAAGACATAGAAGTAGATTAAAATACAAAATTATCCGAAATAAATATAATTATCGATAGAAAAACACATTAATATGAAATCCCAAAATGATTTTAACAAATAATGAATTTACAAATATCGAAATACAGCAAAATATAAAGAAAATACATATTTGCGGAAATGGAGGTTACAGCTACATTCTCTAAGTTCACTCACGATTAACCAGGGTTGTTCAAGGCCCAAATAAACACAACAAGATAACATAGTTTTGTGAGGAGATGAAACTGTGTGATAGTTATTGTCTAGGTTCACATCAAAGCCCGGGTAGTTCAAGACATCATGTTCACTATCTTGTCAAGTGAATCCGATGGCTACTCACTAGGAGATGCGGTTTGTTTCTGGGAGACGTGTGGATGCACCAGGTGTGAGTTCGGACTCGATTTGTATTGAAGGAGAAAGCTGCTTGTCTGCCGACCCTCGGTTGACCGGGCGGTACCTGCGACGGGCTCGGAATGAGGTGGATGTCTGGGCTCGGATCAGAGGGTTCGGATACGAGGTCTTGTGTACCTGCAGACGGTCCTGAAACACCGGGGTTTATCCCGGTGGCGGACCCTCCGACGATCTAGTCAGTCTCTGTGAGAGAGTAGCAATAACTAGGTGAATTTAAGTGGCAAAAGATTGGTTACCTGAAAAGGTGGGTGAGGGTCTAGTATTTATAGAGAATTCCAACCGGGTTTGGATCCGCTTGGGGGCCGGGTCTGAACCTGAAAGCCCATGGGCCTGACGTGACAGAAGGCCCAGGTGGTTTAGGGCTGACGTGGCAGTACCAGGAGTGGTATAGGGCTGACGTGGCAAAGCCCTTGGTGGTATTTGGAGCAGACATGGCAGATCATGGGGCTCTTGTGCTCCCGGGAGAATCTGGTGGCCTAGGCTGTGCCAGGTCATCTTCATTCTACACCAGGATGGGCGGTCGGCCCGAAGGGCTGTCGTGGATCGGAGGCCGAGGGCCATCGATGCTCGTCGGATACGAGGAGACCAGTTCTGTGGGGGTGAACTTGAGGTTCGGCGCCGACCCTGTAGTGGCTCGAAGCCGAGCCAGATTGTTGTTTTCCCCATTTTCGAGTGAGAGCTGTACTGGGCTCTGGTTGGGCCCCAAGCCATTTTTACCCTTCCACACTAGGGGTGGTTCAAAGTTGAAAAATTACTACCATTCCTGATACAGTGATTTTCCGATTGTACTCTCAGAGTTTTTTCTGTCATGTCTTTTTCTGTCATGTCTGGATTGTATGGTCTAATAATTTCCATTCAAGTGGGGGATTGTTGAAAATATTTTTGGAATATTTTTCGGGTCGGATTCCGGTGGGCTCCGACCACCGGCGGCACCGGAGGATTACGTTCCTCTCGTCGAGTACTATTCCGTAGTGTACTCATTTGCCAAAAACGGTTTCCGTATGAAAGAGAAATGTAGGTCCAAAATTGGGTACTCAAAATGTACTAACTTGAAAATTTGGAATGGATAGTCCCACATAGGGAGATGGGAAAGAATTTTCTAGTATATAAGCTAAAGAAATGGAGTAAAGGGCGTAGCCCTGAGGTTACCACTAACGTGTTGTGGAGAGAGAACCCAGCCAAAATAACAAACACACACGCGCGTGCGTGCTCACTTGGCCCGCCCCGGCCCCGGCTCGGTTCGGTCTGGCCTGGCCTGGCTCTGGCTCTGGCTCTGGCCTATATTGTTTTTTTGACCCGCTCCAAAATTTTCTCCAGTTTACTGTTGAGGCTTTTCAAATTCTGTAGCTGGTACCATTACTGTGTAACAGCAGAACAATGGCTCATCAGTTTCGTTTTTTGAACCATTACTCTGATGTTACAGAGTAATGGACCCTTCAGTTACTCCTCTTCTCCTATAAGACCAGTGTTTTTTGTCTGCCAGTGCACAGAGTCATAAAATCTCCTTCTTCTTCATCCTCTGAGTCAAAGTCTGAGAGTACAACACAGCTACTGGTTCGCTGAGATCTCTGACGATAGGGTGCTGCTCTTCAGGAAAAGGTAATCCAATTGTATTCTGGGAGGCAATTCGTCAACTGCCGTCACACTACGGGGCGAATTTTGCTTTATGGACAGAGATCTTAATCTCGACTCTGCATTGAAGTGTCTGGTTTGTTCTTTTATTTCCTATAATTTTATTTCTTCACAAACATTGTTAGCAGTTTCCTATATATATATATATCTTAATATCGACTCTGCATTGAAGTGTCTGGTTTGTTCTTTTATTTCTTATAATTTTATTTCTTCACAAACATTGTTAGCATATATATATATATATATATATACTAGGTTTGTCTATTGACACGTGCCTACGACACATCTTCAGAACGATGCACCTAGTTTGATTATATAAAATTGTTTTGGAGATCCACCAAATTAATTGAAGTAGAAAACATATTATATGAGAAAGCAGTATATCTACCTTTAAGCTTAACCATCACCTTCTTGATTATTAGCTTGAACTTACCTAAAATGCATATAGTTTGTTAGAAACACTGCATAGAGTTTTTTTTTACTTCAGCATCACTTTTAGATGCTTGTAATAGTTATGCAAGGACATTATCATATTGGTTTTATATAGCTTACTGTAATCCCATAACCACTTTGAGTATGTCTAAATACAATGGTAATGCAAATGCACGTGTGAAGGTATCTACAATACCAATAATCTAAATATTTGTTTGTGTGAGACTCAGTTTGCAATTGAAATATTTCTTATTATTATTTCAACCAAAATGAAATACATGAAGTTCTCAAAACTCTAATCCAAGCTAATCATTACTTTTTATCTCCACTTTGTCTCCCCATTGCACATTTATAAAAAAAATCAAAATAAATAAATAACAAATTTACTTTAGTTGTCTTTCTTGAGTGGTGAATTTACACCCTTCACTGGTCCAGTCATCCCAATCTTATATATCCAAACATACACTAAAAGTTCTTATATGTTATGTTATCCATGGTTTCTAATAACCAGTGAAGGGAACACTTCACGATAATATTTTCTCTTGTAGTAAAGAAATTAATGTTGCATATTTGCCAAGTTATTTTAGGTTGCTAGTCAGCTTACCTGTCCTGCTATGGTTTGGAAGCCCAAATTGAGGCCACCAAATAATCCATCTCTCATTTGTGTACACCTTAAATCTAAACCAATAAAAAACTCATCAAATAAATCACCAAATTAAAAAAATTTAAACCCAAAAATTAAACAATCATACCTCTCTGAACTTAAATTCCATGCACACATAAAATTCGAGGCAGCAAAAAACTGAGTGATCCCCTGCACACAAAAAAATCAAAAATTAGAATGAGAATTCGGTTAATGAGATGAAATTAGAATCGTCGTATCGCATATAGAGGCTCTCGATTCGGTGGAGGGGAGTCACCGAGACAGAGTCACTTGATATTCATGCTCGATTTGGTGGAGGGGAGTCACCGATACTGAATCAGCGGCGGATCAGATATCGGCGATGACATCATGGTTGGGGTTCGACAATGGATTTGGATTTGGATTTGCTTTGAGATTTTCAAATTTTCAAAATTTTGCAAATTTTCAAAATTTCCAAAAATTATAAAATTTAAAATTTTTTATTTTTTGAAACTTTTATTTTTTATTTTTTAAATTTTCGAAAATTTTAAAATTTCTAAAATTTCAAAATTTTTAAAAAAGTTTTTTTTAAATTTAAAATTTGTAAATTTTTTAAAAAAACTAAATTTTTAAAATTTTTTTTATAAGTTTTTGATTTTTTTGATTTTTTTGAATTATTTTTAAAGTCTTTAATTTTTATTTAATTTTTTTTTTATTTTTTTAATTTCAATAAAAATTTTAAAAATTTTATTTTCTTAATTTTTTGAATAGAAGAGAGAGAGAGAGAGAGGGAGAGAGAGAGAGAGAGAGAGAAATAATTAAATAAATAAATGAGTTGTTTTGGTTGGGGGATTTGAATTTGAGTTTTGGGGGAAAACTTTTGGGAGGAAAATGTGTTTTGTGATATTAGATCTGGGCCTTTAATTTTGGGAGGATTGAAGGAGAGCCACTTGATAGCTTTCTTTGTGATTTATTATATATATATATATATATATATATATATATATAGAGAGAGAGAGAGAGAGAGAGAGAGAGAGAGAGAGAGAGAGAGAGAGAGAGAGAGCCATTCTGTTGTGCAGTACCCTCCATGTAAACTTTTTTATACGGAGTGCACAGAGATGATCCAAACCGTTCACATTGATCTACACGTCTAAATTAGTCTAAATATGTAAAATCATGTCATTTGTAATTCATTTGCCTATCCATCAAGTCAGTATAAAAACAAATGATATTCAGCCATACAATTTTCTAACACTAAAATGGATGGGCAAATAAATTTCAAATAACTTGATCTTACATATTTAGACTAATTTAGACGTGTAGATCAATATGAACAGTTCGGATAATCCATCTTCACTCCGTGTAAAAAGTTCATACGGAGTGCACATGGAGGGTAGTGCACAACAGAAGGGCCGTATATATATATATATATATATATATATATATATATATATATATATATATGAGTAAATTTCCCTAAGCTTTATCCAGATTTGATCAATTTGCAAGTATTCAATTTTCTTTTTTTACATTTTGATCGTAACTGTTTGCTTTATTCTGTCAACTCTCTTCCTCACATGACTTATTATGTTGTTTTTGTCAGTAAGTGATGCTGCTGATTTAGTGGTGGGAACAACAAATATGATTTCTTGTTAATTATAGTGGAAGAGACAGGTTTGAGACAGATCTCGGCCGCACATCTGGATCTGAGATTGAAATTTCGTCTGGAGCAAGAGATGTGGTGCTGCTGGTGGCGGGCTGCCCCCGAACACCTGCACAACGCTTAGGAACACCGGGAGAGATCCTGGTGGCAGGCTCTCCGATGATCTAGTTAGTCATTGGAAGAAAGGAAAGCTAGGATTCATGTAAGAAAAAAGTCCTTACTTGTAGAAAAATGGAGTGGCTCTGGTATTTATAGGCATAGAGAATGGGAGACTTAACCCTAATGTGCCGGGTTGACCCGCTTCTGGTATTTATAGGCCCAATGTATAAAACATACCAAAGGGGCATCGAGCACGTGCTCTGCAAGTACCCCCAACTTGAGCTCGATGAATTTCATTATTCCACGAAGTTCGACGAGCTCCTGCTCACCCCCGGGGGGGGACGAGGAGGAGGATGATGGTCACCGGTCGGGCAAGGGAGAAGAACCGGTAGTCGACCCCAAAGTCGACATCACAGGGAATGAAGAGGTGCCCCCCTCCCCTCAGCAGTAGCTTTCACCCTTTCTTCTTCTTGTTGTTCTTCTTCTTCTTGTTCTTCTTCTTCTTTTTTGATTTTTGTATTTGCCGAATGCAGACTGGCCACCACATTTTTGTATCGATTTCAAATGAATAGAAAGACCATTTTTGGGCCAATGACTTTTCCTTTTTGTTGTGGGGGGTCACTTTGTGATTTGGCCAAATTTATGAGGCTCGGAATGATTTGTCTTTTACTTCTTTGCCAGATATTCGACCTTGCTTTGTCCAACCTCATATCGCCGAGCTCAAATGCCTCAGGGACCGTGTGCAATCCCTGGAGGGTATTTTGGTGTGTTATCGCAAGGAAGCTAGAGACAGGGAAGCAGCCCTCTCTTATTTCATGAACAGGTCGAAAAAGCTGAGTTTGGAATCGGCCCGTCTGAGGAGGATGATTTTCGACCAAGGCCTGACTAACACTGAATCCTGGTGGTCGAGATCTCACGCTTCCATTCAACACCCCTTTTCATCGAGAGGTGATAGTAGAGAAGAAATTGGCGATCCAAAGATTGATGGTGATGCTTGGAGTGAGTGGGTCCCGAACCTGTTCCTTCGGGAGCGGCTTACCCTCCGATAGGGGCCCATCTTTGACCCTGAGGCTGGATCCTCTAGCGAGGCCACGTGACGCTCAGAGTTTCATTACTGGGGCGTCCACCTTAGCATCTTCTAGAGATTTTTATGGGCTCGCTGGTGAGCAAACATGCTCGGTTGGGCTCGAACTGGTTTTTGCCAGTCCTAAGGCCCTCCAGGAGAAGGGGTAGGTTGAGTTTGTATCAGTTGTCATAATCACGAGTTGTGACTTTGTTGTAACTTTAATGTAATCGTGTAGTAATACGACCTTACCGATTGTATCGATGAACTCCTGTTCGTTATAATAAAATGATCCTTCCGTTTTTTAGCTCGTCTTCGATCTGGATGTATAGGCAGGGCCGACCTGATGAATGTGTGACGTTTCGTCTTCTGATGGTATTGAATGACTAGAACAAGAGACATTTTGTCTTCCACCATCATAAATGCGCTTCAATGGGAGGTGGAACGTTTGGGTCTTGGGAGATGTACAGACAAACTTTCTGGCTGTTGGATGTGGGTGAACGGCTGAGATTCGTCCACGTCAGCCTCAGAACATTCGAGTCCCCCACTCCCCCTGAGCTATATAACCCCCCCCCCACCCCTAATTCTCATTTCTGAGTTCCATGAGAGCTCTCGTTCCTGGTGGTTCTCTTGTCACCTTCTAACAGTTAGAGGTAGCAGTGATGAAGGTTGTTCTATCCCTGACCGTCAGCGGGTGGAAGAGGGACCGATTTGGGGAGCGGAGCTAGAAGTCCTTGGAAGCTCTCGTTGCCGGTGGTTCTCCTATCACCCGCTGACAGTTACGAGTAGCGGCGATGAAGGCTGCTCTATCCCTAGCCGTTAGTGGGTGTAAGAGGGACCGACTTGGGGAGCGGAGCTCGAGGTCCTTGCTGTAGGCGAGGGCCATAAATAAAACTAAAACTTTCGTAGGGGTTGGGGTCTGAGTTCGGCACCGAAAGGCGGGGAGTGAGAAGTTAAGAAATTTTTCCGCTAAGTCGAGCGCCGAGCGGCGAGGACGTGAGAGATCCACGAGCTGGCTTGAGGTAAACGTCGAGCGCCGAGCGGAGAGGACTTGAGGGATCAACGAGCTGGCTCAAGATAAACGTCTAGCGCTGAGCGGCGAGGACTTGAGAGATCCACGAGCTGACTTGAGGTTAACGTCGAGTGCCGAGCGATGAGGACGTGAGAGATCCACGAGCTGGCTCAAGGTAAACGTCGAGCGCCGAGCGGTGAGGGCTTGAGAGATCCATGAGCTGGCTCGAGGTAAATGTCGAGCACCGAGCGGTGTTAACGTGAGAGATCCACGAGCTGGCTCGAGGTAAACATCGAGCGCTGAGCAGTAAGGATGTGAGAGATTGAGAAATCCCTCGTTAAGGGAAGAGTCGATGCCGAACGGTGAGGACGTGAGAGATTGAGAAATCTTTCGTTAAGGGTCGAAGTTCAAGCCGAACGATGAGGACGAGAGATTGAGAAATCTCTCGTTAAGGGTAAAGTCGACGCCGAGTGGCGAAGATGTGAGAGATTAAGAAATCTCTCGTTAAGGGTCAAATCCAAGCCGAGCGGTAAGGATGCGAGAGATTGAAGAATCTCTCGTTTGGATGAATAGAGCCGAAACATTTTCACTTATTTCAAAAAGGAATTTTATTGTTTTTATTCATTGCTTGGGTCCAAAAGAAATAGTGCGTGGCACCGATTACAACCGCAGAGGCCCCTATACGCCCCTATATCTTCTCATGAAACTTAATAAGGTGCTCAGCGTTCTAAGGTCTCTTGACTATTTTGCTCCCCAGGTCTTCGAGTCGATATGTGCCCGGGCGTACCAACTAGAAGACCTTATACGGACCACCCAGTTTGGGGCCAACTTGTTCTTCACGGTGGGGTGAGAAATTGCGAGCTTCTCTGAGTACGAGGTCACCTTCTTTGATATCGGTGTGACAGACCTTCTTGTTATAGAACCTTTCAATCTGTTGTTGATAGATAGTCCTTCTGATGGTGGATCTTTCGCAAATTTCGCCAACCAGGTCCAAGTTGGCCCTGAGGTCGCTCGAATTTGATTCGTCGTTGAAGCCATGATCCTAGGTGAAGGGAGCCCGATTTTTAGCAGGATGACATCCTTTGTCCCGTATGTCAGATTGAACGGGGACTCGCCCGTAGAGATTCTCTTGGTTATTCGATACGACCAAAGGACCCTCGGCAATTCATCGATCCATAGACCTTTGGAAGATTTATCCAACCATTTTTTGAGACCTTCAATAAGTTGGCGGTTGACATTTTCAGCTTGGCCGTTCGACTGAGAATGGGCTATAGATGAGAACCACTGCTGGATCCCCAGGTCTTCACAGAACTTTCGAAAACTTTTGCCTGCCAATTGAGTCCCGTTATTGGTGACGAGAACGCATGGGATCCCAAACCGACAAATAATGTGTTTTCAGAAAAATTGTTGAGCTTGATGTTCGGTGATTGTGGCCAAGTGTTCTGTCTCGACCCTCTTAGTGTAGTAGTCAAAAGCCACTATGAGGAAGCATCTTTTACCTGTGGCCTTCGGAAAGGGGCCTACTAGGTCCATCCCCCACATGGAAAAGGGGGCCGGACTGGTGAATGACTTGAGTTCGGCTTGGGGCAAGCGTCTAATCAAAGAGAATCTCTGACAAGGGCCCTACCTTTTCACAAGATTATGGGCATCTTGCAACATGGTTGGCCAATAGTAGTCGTGGTTGAGCACTTTTCTTGCGAGCGACTTGCTGCTTATATGGCATCCCCCAATTCCTTTGTGCAGCTCCTCTAGCGCATACTTGGCTTTATCAGGACTCAGACATCGGAGATATGGTCTCCGCCCACCTTAGTGTATGAGCGCTTGAAAAGCAAATTATCAATCAAGGTGAATCTTTCTGATCGGATTCTTATCTTCCTGGCTTTGACCGGGTCTAGTGGGAGTTCGTCATCTTCTAAGAACTTCTGAATGGGATCCATCCAAGTGCCAGCTTTGATGCCTGGGTTGATGCAAAGGACCTCAGGGTTCTCGATGCTTGGCATGAGGAGAATCTCAATGAGGACAGTGTGATCTAGGCCCTCGAATGACTACGAGGTGAGCTTGGAAAAGGCATCGGCTTGACTATTTTGCTCCCTCGGAATGTGCTCGACAGCGGCGCTCTTGAAGACTGTTAAGAGTTGCCTGATGCATGCCAAGTATTGGATCGTCCGGGCATCACGGGCTTCATAATCCTCGAAAATATGATTGACCACGAGCTGAGTCGCTGAAGCCCCTTACTCATCTTGCCCCTGCCTTGTAGGCTAGCATGAGTTCGACAATCATGTCTTCGTATTTTGCCTCGTTATTGGAGGCCTGAAAGTTGAGACGCATGTAGTACTGGAGGACAATATTGTCGAGACCTCTGAGTATGACTCCAGCTTCGCTTCCATCCTCACAGAATGATCCTTCAACATAGATCTCCCAAACTGGTTCATTCTCTCGGACTTCTGATGCTTCGGGAATGGTACATTCCATGATGAATTTTGCGAGGGCTTGCCTTTTGATGGATGTCTGAGGTTGATAGCTGATGTCATGTTGGCTCAGCTCGATTAACCACTTGATTAAGTGGTTGGAATTGTCAGGTTTGTTGAGAACCATCTTGAGAGGCTGGTCCGTAAGGACTTGGATGAGGTGGGCTTGAAAGTATGGTCAGAGTTTTCGAGCGGCCATCACCATTGCATAGACGACCTTTTCCATCCTTGCGTATCAAAGTTCTGTATCGTGTAGGACTTTGCTGACATAATAGATGGGCTTCTGGACCCCATCTTCTTCCCTGACTAGCACGACGCTAAGCACATGTTCCGAAGCAGGCAAATAGAGAAAGAGGAACTTGCCCAGCTCTGGCTTGTTGAGGAGTGGGGGGTTGGCCAGGTAGGCCTTCAGCTGATCGAAAGCCTCTCGTTAAGGGTCTTTCCACTCGAAGGTTTTCACCCCTCGGAGGGATTTGAAGAATGAGAGCGACTTTTCTCCGAACTTGGAGAAGAAACGACTGATGGCCGTCAATCGATCCATGAGACGTTGGACTTCTTTGACATTTTTTGGAGGGGCCATGTCTAGTATGAGCTGAATCTTTTTGTGGTTCGCCTCGATGCCTTGCTGGCTGACCACGAATCCGAGAAACTTTCCCGAGGTGACGCCGAATGCGCATTTGGGTTGAGTCTCATATTGTTGGATCCCAGGATCCCGAAAGCCACCTCAAAATCGCTGATGTGATATTGTCCCCTGCGGCTTTTGACGAGCATATCATCTACATATACCTCCATGTTCCGGCCTATCTGCTCCTTAAAGACATGATTGATGAGTATTGGTACGTAGCACCGGCGTTCTTCAGTTCGAATGGCATGACCCTATAGCAGTAGAGGCGTTGGTCTGTCACAAAGGCGGTCTTGGGGATGTCTAGAGGAAACATTCTGATTTGGTTGTAACCTGAGAAGGCATCCATGAAACTCAGCAGCTCGTGACCCGAGGTTGCATCTATCATGGGGTTAATGATCGAAAGGAAAAATGGATCTTTAGGACAACCCTAGTTAAGGTATGTGAAGTCTATACAGATCCTCCATTTGCCACTCGGTTTCTTCACCATCACAACGTTTGCCAACTAGTGCGGGTAGTTGACTTCCTGTATGAACCGCGCCGAGAGGAGCTAGTCCACTTCTTCCTTCACTGCCTGTTGTCTGTCGAGAGCAAACTTACGCCGCTTCTGCTAGACTGGCTTCGAGTCTGGGTGGATGCTTAGTTATGCATGATGAGGTCCTCCGAAATCGCTGGCATATCTAAGGGTGTCCATGCGAAGAGGTCGGGATTTCGAGGGATACAACCAATGGTTTGGAGCGAGAGACTAACTCACCGGAGCCGTTTAGAGTCCTCCCCGGAGCAGGGGACCTCCTCCAATTTGCCGACGGGCTCCGAGTGCAATTGGCTCGTGTCAGATGTGAGTTCCACCACGTCAAGGGGAAGACCCTGCCACCCACTGTGGCCATATAGCATGCACGGGAAGATTCCTAATTACCTTGGACAATACTGACTCTGTGGTTGGTAGCAAATTTCTACTTCAGGTGATTGACGGAGGGTACCGCCTAGAAGGAGCAAAGATTGGATCTACCGAGGATGGCATTGTAGGTGGCCTTGACGTCGGCCAACATGAAGTCCATTGCCTCTGTTCGGATGGTCGGGGCCATTCTGGCTGTTACGTCAAGGGTGACAATTCCCTCCATTTGGACAGGGATGCCTGAGAACCCATGGAGTTTGTATCCGGCCGGTTTCAGTCTCTCGCAAGAGAGTTTGAGCTTTTTGAGTGCGTCCAGAAACAGGATATTGATGGAGCTCATGTTATCAACTAGGATGTGGCAGACCTCGTGGTTGACCATACCGAGGCTGATTACCAGGGCATCGCTATGAAGAAGTCAGATGCCTTCCATATCTTTGCCGGAGAATGAGACCGCCACTCCTTGAAACCTGGGGGGTGGATAGTTGTGGATGTGTTAACTTCTCATACGAAGGCCTTGTAGGAGGTGCTTGACTCTCCCCCCATGGGTTCACCGTAGACACAGTGAAGAATGGCTGGCCCTTCGGCTTCTTCGGGCTCGGGTTTCGCCTCGGGAAGCCTACCGGCCATTCGAGGAGGGGGAGAAACCCTATAGTCCCACAGATTATTTCGATTGAACTTCCTTAGGTACCCCCTCTAGATAAGGGCCTCTATCTCGTCTTTTTAGGGCGCAACAATTATCAGTTTCGTGCTCGTGGTCCCGATGGAATCGACAGTAGAATCTCCGATCATTCTTCTTGTTTTTGTTCGCTCGGGGAGGATCGCAGACTATCCCCTTGTCCTCAATTTCCATGAGGATGATTGACACACCCTGAGTCAGCAGTGTGAACCTCTCGAAGCGGGGGACAGAGGGCAGTCGTTTCTGACCGAACACATCTTTTTGAGTCTTCTTCGGAGGCTCAGAGTCGTCTAATTTTCTCTTGCCCTTGGTTGGGGTTTCTGGCGGCTTCTTTGCAAAGGAGGCCTTCAACTAGCTATGGCAAACATTGTGTAGGAAGGCTGCGGACGCGACGCCAGCATTGAGAGAAGAGACCAACCTAGCATCGGCGGTGAAACTTCTCACAAAGTCCTGCAGGGACTCTTGTTTTTTTTTTGTTTGAGATCCAGGAAGGAGGCACTCATCTTCTCGACCTTGCGACTGGTCATGAAGTGTGCAAGGAAGCTCGTCTCGAGCTGGTCGAATGAGAAAATCGAGTTGGGGGCGAGCTTGGAGAACCATTCGCAAGTCGGGCCATGCAGTGTGGCTGGGAACGCAAGATAGAGGAGAGGATCCGGGCCGCTGTGAATCATCATGAGAGTTTTGAACCATTCCATGTGATCAGTAAGATCACTCTCTCCATTGTATGCCTCGAACTGAGGCGGTCTGAAATTTCTCAAAATCTCAGCCTTGAGGATTTTAGCCGAGAATGGGGGTCAACTAGGCTGATACCCCCGGTTGGGTTGTGACCCGCCCTCGCCGATCCGAGCGAGGTGATTCTCCATTTCTTGTAAGCACTGAAGGACGACCTCATCCCGTCTCGCTGGCTGAGTCGAGTGATGAGACTCACTGCCCTGGGCTTCTTCCCAGTGGGTGTTGTCGTGTTGGCGCTCGATTCTGGGGCCACCCCGGAGGGCCTGGAGGTCCTCGTTCTGGATATCCCGGAACTCGACCCTCATGACAGGGACCTGTTCGCCTTAACTGTTCGGGGGTGGCCTGTCTCTCAGGGATCAGATGCGCCTCTGCTCCCGACCCTGGGATGGGTGAATGCTGTGAGTTGGAGCCTAGTTGGAGGGGGTGACCCTGCCCCTTGATCGGCTGAGTTGGTGCCAGAGGTCTTTCACCGGCAGCTGATTGTTGATGACGTATCGAAGGTCAACGATGACTGAGCTTGAAGCGATTGGACCAAGTTTTGACAAACCCTCAGCTTGCTGTCTTCAGGACCCATGCGTGTTCACGTGACTACGAGAAGGATGAGGGTCGGCCTGGCGTCCCACCGTCGGAGCTTTCTTGGCTTTGGGTGTCATGAAGGGGGACAGCTCCTGGGTGAGATCCGAGCCTGGAATTGATTCAACCAATCTGAATTCTCACAGACGGTGCCAATCTGGTGTTACTGATTTAGTGGTGGGATGTAAGTTCTATTTATTTATAGTGGAAGTGACAGGTTTGAGACCGATCTCGGCCGCAAATCAGGATTGAGATGGGAATTTCGTCTGGAGCAAGAGAGGTGGTGCTGTTGGTAGCGGACCGCCCCCGAACACGTGCACAATGCCTAAAAATACCGGGAGAGATCCCGATGGCTACCCTCCGACGATCTTGTCAGTCAGTGGAAGAAAGGAAATGTAGGATTCATGTGAGAAAAAGTCATTACCTGCAGAAAGGGGGAGGGAGTTTGGTATTTATAGGCAGAGAGAGTGGGAGCCCTAACCCTAACAGGCCAGGTTGACCCGCTTCTGTGGGCCTGAAGCAGTGGAAGGCTCATTGAATCCTCAGCCTTGATGATCGGAGATGAGCGGATCTCGAGGGGATCAGACGATCCTGATTGCGCTGGATTATTTATGCACATCAGTAAGTACAATATTCTCGATAATTATTTGCAAGTGTACAAAAAGAATTCATAATTAGTAAAATCTTTACCAATTCTTTTATTTCTAAATATCTACACAGTATAATAGAGACTGTACTATGTCAACTTGTAAAGTAAAATTTGGTAGCATAAATTATTGTTAAGTTCTTTTATTTACTAGCATTGCCTGTTTTTTTTTCCGTTCTTCTTTCTAAAAAATAGATATTGTTAGTTAGTTTTTTTTTTTTTTTTTCTTTTTCCTCTTTCAATTTTGTTAGGGCGCCGAAGATTTTGATCCTTTTGTTCCGGGTAACACAATTATGGAATGAAACTAATCAGAGCATTTATGCCTATAAAGTCCTGGTTTATATCAAAAGTTAAAGAGCATCTTGTCCATGACAACGGAGAAACCCTTGATACTGAACTTTTTTATGTGCCATGCAGCTTTAAGTTGTGAGTTTTACAAGAAAAAAAATTACCCCATCCCTTCACCTCTTCCTAGTTCCCACATCTTTAAAACTATATATACAAAAGAATAATGCTACATCCTTTACTTTTTTCACTATTTTTCTCTTCACTACCTTGGGTAACACACTACTGTTAGAGATTTCTATCACCTACTCTACAATTACTTTCACTAGTAGTGTGCCGCCTAAGATAGTGAAGAGAAAGATGGTGGATTTGATAGTGGGTGTAGCATTCCTCATTTATGTTAAAGGGCACTATAATATGTATAAAATAATGTATAATAATGTGTGTGTGTGTGTAATATTCAGTTGCAAATCGATTTATTTGCACAGACCTGTTGCAAACAGGGCTTGTGGCCGTTGGATCAGATCGCTCTTGATCCAACGACCAAGATCAGCTTTGCTCATCAGCTCTCTCTCTCACACTTAAGCAACGGAGGGGCAATTTTGGTATTTTGCCCGAATCACACTTTCTTTCGCCCGCCGCTGATCAACTTGTATTTTTTTGGCCAAATTTTAACATAGGCCAATGTTGGAAACAACGGTTTAGGTACTTTGAAATGAGTTTTCAACCTTGGCCGTTGCTTCACACAACGGTCTATGTATAACCTAGACCGTTGTGTGGAACAACGGCTTAGATTATACAAATATTTTAAAACACTTGTACAAATCTCGCTCTCTTCCTACATTCTCTCACACTCAGTATACTCTATCTCTTTCTTTCTCGCGATGTCGAACCCAAAGTCGAAATCTTAGCTCCTCCTTCACTTGACTCTCTCACTCATTCTCTCCCTCTTCTCGAACTCTATCCTTCTTCTGAAGAATCTCCCGAACCCAAAAAATTCTAACCCTAACAAAATCTCCCAAACCCAAAATTCCTAACCCTAACGAAATCTCCCAAACCCTACTCCTCCTTCATCTACAGCAGCGCAACCACCTCCTCTATCTCCTTCCCAAAAATCCACATTGTGAAATGTATTAACTCTTTTCTAATTTAGTGGATCTAGTTATGTTAATTGATTAAATTTTTGTTTAAATGTTTGAGTCTACAATTTTTATATTATGCGTAGTTATCTACAATTTTGGGTGTCTACAATTTTTGTATTATGTGTATTGTATATATTTGTTATTGTAGATGTAGTTTAGTTCTTGTTGTTCGTTATCAGTAAAACCGCTCAAACGAGATCCAACAATTTTGAAATTTTAGGAGTAGGTCGGACTCACCACGCACAAGACAACGCAACTTGTAGAAGTATTTTTCGATTCACGGTTTGCGAGATACGACCGTGTATCGCTTTCTATTCTTTTTCATAAGTGAAAGCGATACATTACCGTATCATGTAAACTGTGATTCAAAATTCACTTCTACAAGTTGCGTTGGCTCGTGCGTGGTGAGTCCGACCTAATTGCAAAGTTTTAGAATTTTTGGATCTCGTTTGTGCAGTTTTCTCCCGTATACCAAACAACAACAAATATACTTTGATATTTTTTGAGTGAGTTTTCGCTAGAAGACCACACAAACGCCATCGAAAAAATATGAAATTTTGCGAGTAGGTCGGACTCACCACACACAAACCAATGCAATTTGTAAAAGCTAGTTTCGACCCATAGTTTGCAAGATACGACAATGTATCGTTTTTCACTTATTTTCATGAATGAAAGCGATACATTGTCATATCTTGCAAACAGTGAGTCGAAACTCGCTTGTACAAGTTGCGTTGGCTTGTGTTTGGTGTATTCGACCTACTCGCAAAGTTTCAGAATTTTTTGATGTCATTTTGTGCAGTTTTCTCGTATATTTTGTTTTGTAACTATAAATATGAAGTGTATTGACTAATTGTTATATAATTATTTTTTAAAGAAAATTCTTAGATCGAGGTGAACCGGAAGGCCGTCTGGTAGTGGTAGGGAAAAACCTTCCACAGAAGAGAATTATTAGTTTTCATTGTGAATGATCTGTATGTAATATTGTATATACAATAATAACATTTTAAACGTTGGTGTAGGTTGGTGCGTCGTCTTCGGGTGAATATCAAGGTCCAGGACCTTTACAGTCACACGTACTCACTTAGCAAGACCGCCATAGGTCCGAGGAAGTGTGGAGAGGGACGATGCGAAATTGTAATTTTCGTATGCACGAGATATTGACGATGCACCCGCGTATCCACAAGTACCTAGTCCATGCGAGTTTCTATGGAGTCGGTTTGATGGGTAAGGTGAAACTTGACCGAGCACTTCTTGCAACCCTCGTCGAGAGATGGAGGACAGAGACACACTTTCCATCTTCAGGTGGGAGAGATAATGGTGACATTCCAAAATATCGTTATGATTTACGGTCTTCCAATAGATGGGATGACCATGATGGGTAATATGAATTTTCAGAAAAATGAGTTGTGTAATGATCTCCTTGGTACAGATTTTGATGATGAGAATGAGGAAGATAAGGGTATTTTTGTCGGACAATCAATTTGACTCGTATGGTTGAAGAAAGATTTTGAAGAAAAATTGACCGATGAATCGAGCGACTACGTCATGCAGTGCTACACCAGGGCATATATTTTAACTGTGCTTGGAGGTGTTCTCTAGCCTAACTCTACCGGGGAAATCATCTCACTTATGTATCTACGATTTCTCACCGAACTAAGCTTAACTGGTCGGTAGGTTAAGGAAATTGCACATTAGCTACCCTGTACAGGACATTGTGTGCAGTTGCATTAGATGGAGTTGAGATGAGCAGGTTGAAGGTCTTGCTTCAGGTTTGGAGTTGGGAATGTCTACACTTGAGCCGTCCCCGTATTACGCGACCCACAGAGGGTTGGGTGGCCCCTATGCTGATTGTTGAGATGTGACCACATTCAGGAGTGTATTGGGCTGGTAGACGAATCTACAAAGACAACCCAAAGGTGTTTTAGTATACTACAGAGATGAGCTCGACTAATTGTAAGATGAAGTGTTAATTTGGGAGTCGTATACCCCCGAGCGCGTGCGAAGACTACCACCAGCGTGTACGGTTGGGTCGCTGTTATGGTTGAAGAGAGCCGCAATCGTCAACTTTGGTACGGTGGAACCTTATTGGTCGGATAGAGTCCTTCGCCAATTCGGGCTGTAGCAAAATTTGCCCATCAGCCGCACGTACAACTCTGATTTACATGCTGTTAGAGGTACGGGTCGTATGCCCAATCATGACTTGGCAGATTTCCACCGTAGTTATGTTGCAATTTGGAATGAGCGGCGATTTGAATTGGTACTTGAAGACGTTGCCCCGTACGATGACACTGAACATACTAAGTACATGAATTGGTGTCGGGTGATAACACGTTTGTACATATCTCTGAAGATCCAAATACCAGTTGGGATTCAAGTACCAATTCCAGAGAAAGATATTGAACCACTATCGGCATATTTTATGTCACAACCCATGTACCAACCGAAGGCATCATCATATCGTGTGTTGGTGAGTCAAATTTATTTTAATTTTTTTTTGTATTCACATTAATTGTTTTTAAATTGGTGATTTCATCATTGAATTGTGCTACTATATTTTCATCTTTGTTTTAGATCGATAATACATGAGATCATGAGTAATCAAGAGTAATGCTGGCAAGAACATGAAAGCTTTCGCTCGGAAGATGTTTACTTCATGACGAACGATCACTAGAAGAGGTAGAAGATGGCGAACGATTGACCCATTATTTAGATTCAACCGTATGTTGACAGCGGTGTAAAAGCGTGATTAATAGATCATCTCGCACGGGGCAACAACGGTTACACCAACCTCCACCACAAGAAGAAGAGCATCAAGAAAAGTACAAAGAAGAAGACCAAGAAGAGCACAAAGAAGATATCGGCCCTTCACAAGTAACCCAAGTTGGGCGTACTCGGCGACAACCTACTTGGAAGAGACGAGCGCCACAACACTACACAACAGGGTATTATTATTAATGTTAATGTTAATGTTTTTAATGTTAGTTAAGTTTTAAAATTGTTGCTCTTATTGATGCTGATTATATTGTTATTGTTAGTTTTTATGTGGAGTGAAGTGATTGTGAAGCTATTGTTGTTAGTGAAGTAAAAAAAAAATTGTTGATATTGTTGCTAATGGGATACAAATGTAGCAGCTGTAGCTGCTGTTGATGTCTTTGTTGTATTTTTCAATAACTTAGGCCGTTGTTGAACACAACAACCTCAGCTCAATGCCAAAATGAAGACCAAAGAGTTGCTCTCTGACTTGATATACCTATTTCTTAACAACCAAAGTCGTTGTCCAAGACAATGACCTAATATAACCTTGGCCGTCGTTGGAGACAATAGCTTAAGTTATATTTAAATTTTTGTTTCGGTTGTCTTAATCTCTGACTTGAACAATAGCCATTTATATGATGTTGAGGTATAACTGAAGCCGTTGTCCGAGACAACGACCTCCTTTAACCTTGGTCGTCGTTGGAGACAACGACATCAGTTAATTCTCTGTCTTCATCTCTACCTTCATCTCATCTTCCATTTTACAACTTTCTCTTCTGTCTCTACGAACAAAGGTTCTTGAACTCTACACCAATGACATCCATAATCTTGTTTTTCGTCTCTATATTTTATTAATTTCATTTTTTAGCAGTAAAAACGAACAAGATAACACTAAGGGTAAATAGCTTAATTTTTTTTATAGAGAAGAAATTTTTTAAAATTTGGGGAAAATAAAATGACCTTATCTTAGGCCGTTTCTCCCAACAATGGGGGGTATGTACCCCTTCCTTCTTTTTTTTCTAGCAATATATATATATATATATATATATATATATATATATATATATATATATATATATATATATATATATATATATATATATATACACGCGCGCGCGCACGCGCGTTTACAATGTTTGGGGAGGAATGTAGTACGAGACGGTGAAAATATATTTTTTAGAAACTTTTTTGTATGGTACATTGTAAATACGGAACAATACCCCGAGCTACATTACATATGTGCCTAATCTTGCGTTGTGCTAACGTCACACTTCTATCCCATTAATTCCCCTTCTTCATCTCTATCTTAATCTCACCTCCCATTTTATAACTTTACATTCAGTCACTATTAATAGAGGATCTGCACAACTATGTTCGTAATCTCTTTCAGGAACAACTTGTACATGTAAGATTCTCAAAAAAATGTGTCTGTTATTTCATTATTGGAGAAGAAATAGAGGAATTGGGAAAGTGAACACATGGTAAATAGCTTAACTTTTTATGCAATAATAATAAACAAGATAATACTAAGGGTAAATAGCGTAAATTTTTTATACGAAAGAAATAAAAAAATTGTAAAAACAAAAAAAATCCCTAATTTGGGTCATCATTCCTAACAACGACCTAAGTTCATTCTCCCACTATTTTTAAAGACTTTTGGGGGTATATACCACTTTTAAAAAAAAATTGGGAAAAATTACTTCTTTGTTGGTTTATAATGTTAATAAGGATAATGTCCTACTAGACGGTGAACATATATTTTACGGCATTTTTTAAAAATAATTATATGATGACATCAATAAGGAAGTGCATGAACATATCTATTGAGATCATGTACATCATAAGAGAAAGCTTCTTTAAGTGTAGAAAGGTAATTTGTACATGTTTAATGCTAAACGGAAGTCGTTGTTCCAACCAACGGCCTATTATAACCTAGGCCGTCGTTTGTAACAACGGCCTAAGGGTAGCCCAATAGGAATTTGTTGTTTTGTCTTTTTTTTGGAATTGTTAAATTTTAATATATTTTTTTTTATCTTCTAAATTATTTTACAATACATCTACATTATCCCTATTGAAATTTTGATTTTTTGGAACACTTAAAAAAATATGACATAGGAATGTGCAAATCATAATTACTTCCCAATAACGACCTAAGGTTTAAACCCCTAACCATAACCCTACCCTAACCCCTAGCCCTCAAACCATACCATTGACCTTAACCATTGAGACATCCCTATCCATACTCACTTGCATATCTTTTATTAATTTGTAAGTGGAGAGCGATCACAATAAAATGACACTTATTTACGATCTTCGCAAAAAACAAAAAAAAATTGATAATGAAAAATGCCTACCGCTACTGGTAATTTTTTAAAATTTTAATTTTTTGCTTAATGTAGTTGGTTGTTTTTATAGTAACCCTACCCTTTATCGTAATGTTATTTTTTATTATTTATTTTAAAAATTTTAAATTTTCTTGTTAGATTGTTGGACCCTTCTTTCTGAGATGTCGGGCCAAAAAAAGTAGTGAGTTTTTTTGGGTAAATTATAATTTTTTGGGTAAAAAGTAGTGAGTTTGTGTACATCCTAACCCTAACCCTACGCTAACTGTAACCCTCCCTAACCCTAATCCTACCCTAACCTTCCAACCATATCCTTGACCTTACACCTATCCATACTCCTAACCATACGTCATTACTCATTTATTATCATTGTCAAAATTTGGGGGTTGTGTAAGAAAAAGTTTTGTCAAATTATTCTCCGGTATGATCATTTCTCACTCCTAAAAGTCTCACTTTAATTTGTTCTTCAATTCTATTCGTACCAATTTCTAAAAAATAGTATGTTCTTGTGTCTTGGTTCTTATGTAGAGTTGAGTTGTTTATCAAACTATATGTATGAATTTATCATTTTCTTGGTATGGAATTAGTAGTATTCAGAAAAAAGGTTTTAGCTTAGCTAATTCGGTAACCCTTGTATATTTTAACCTTTGAATTTTAAATGGAAAAAATAAAGGAAAAAGGAAAGTAACAAAGTCGTTGTGTGGGAAAACGGCTTTAGTTTTAAATGAAGTTCTTCCAGAAAAAAATTGCTCCGTGCCATGAATTTTATCATTTGCTACAACTGAAGCCGTCGTTTGAATCAATAGCCTAGTCTTGACTAAGCCGTTGTTTCCAACAACAACTTCAGTTTATATAAAAAATGAGCAAGTTGCCTTGCTGTCTGATTGAGCCCTCCAAATAACACATTAAGTCAAAGTGCAACAATTTTTTCTTCAATTTCTTATTGAGTGTGGGCCATTGTGTGAGACAAAGGCCAAAGTGAATGTAGGCCATTGTTTGAGAAAACTGCTTCAATTAAGCCAAAAAAATTACAACTTCAATTGGTATATCCCAATTTTGTATTTAAAAAAATTTAGTTAACCTTAGACCGTTGTGTCCAACAATGGCTTCAGTTTATATCCCAATTTTCAATATGTTGCATTGCTCTCTGAGTTGGACTGAATTTTTTCGGGTATGTCATGTTAAGGCTTAAGCCGTTGTTTCCAACAACAAATTTAGGCAAAATTTTCAACAACAAAAAAAATTGATGCCAAAACCAACATCAGCTACTACAAAAATTCACTCACGTTCTCATCAACTTCGTATACAATCTCATTCAAGCTTCATAATTCTCATTTCATCCAAGGATAGTTTCCAAAATCATACGAGCAACATCACATCAACGAAAACATAATCAATATGTATTAAAACAACAACAACAACAATACCAAAAAACCCACTACATCCATACTCATCTATCAGAAATAGTGATCGACATATAATTGCATCACAACAATAATTATAACCAAAACAAAATACTTGAACCATTTACATTTATACATGTATATACAATTTTGAACATAACAATACGATATTTGAAGATCACAGTGGAGCTTCCACCAATCAAAATTTGCCCATAATTTTCAAAATTCAAGCAAAGGAGAATAATATTTCTTTCGACATATATTTTTCAATTTCACAAAGTTAAAATTTTACCTCACAACGGTTCATCAAAATTATCGCCGGAACGCTCTTCGTCGGTTGGATCCCATTCTTCTTGATTGGTTGCCCTAAAATAAATGAGAGAGTTTAAGTTAGTCAACATTTTATTTTTCAACTTCAAAATAAAAGTAATTTGAGATTTTCAACATGTGTCAACTAAAGAAAGAAATATATTACCCATCAACTCGGTTTGGACAATTTCTTGAATCATGCATGATTGTCTGAAGTCTGCATGTTCTGCATTGTCTAGGTTTTTGATGAAGTTGCTCTCTTATCGGCTTTAATCTCTTCCCTCGAAGTATTCCCTTCGTAATGCACTGTCGTGGGTCCCTCACGCTTAGATGAGGCATATCCACATTTGTTCCATGTTCATGCCCACTCCCTTCAACATGTTGTACATTAGCAAGGTTTGTACACTACCTTCAGGATTTCCACTAATTCCGAGTTGCAAACGAAAACACCATCAATTCCCTTGACCATAAGATCAGCATGTATTTGTAACTTTCATCGGCAAAATAACCAAGATCGGCCATCTGTTTTGCGTGATGGCTCAATTCACAATAACGAAAAGCAAAATTCGGGGTAGTGCCTTAGTGTGGAACAGATGTATAGCGTATTCTCATCACATTCCGGGTCCATCTTCTTTTAATATATATATCCGGTAGAGAAGTTTGGCTGAACTGAAGAACGGCCAAAATATGTTTGCAAAGAATGTCTACGAACTCGAACAAGAGACAACCACAAGTAGCTATTTGGCGGAGTTTGCATAATTGAATCAACCTCCCCTGTTCTGATTCTCCATAAAGAATCACATGAAAGGTTGAATTATCCGGTGTGTCAAGATTGACAACGAAATTCACATTATATAATAAGCTTTTTGTAACTTCATCTTGGAATTTGTAGAAAATCTTCAATGTGTAGATTCGCGCCATATGTTCTTCCAAAACCCATTGAGTCTTCAATTTCGGTCTCTTCTTACGGTTATGATGATTTTCTTTAAGTTTATCGTATCTTTGCCTTACTAAAAATCGATTCAAGATGACGGCAAATTCATTTAACGAGCACTTCTTTTCTGTATGATGCTTCAAGGAAGAATGCGCAGACTCAACCCGTTGGCTACTCAACATGTCGCCCCAAAATGAATTTCTTGCATAGATGGGTGCCCATTTATCACGAATTTCAAATAGATCGTTCAACCAATTGTTATTCTCTATTTCGTATGGCAAAAGCACTAACTTCCACTTCTCCTCAAACTCATGTACATATTTCGAATTGTAGTTGATAGTCTTCAAATCATTCCTAAATTTATCGACATCATTCGACATACATACCTCATGCGGTAACTTATCCAATATGTGTCAAATGCAATATCGATGCTGAGTCTCGGAAAAAACTTTACTTACTGCAGCAGTGATCCCACGATCCTGGTCCGTCACGATGCCGGATGGAGCACGGTTCATTATCCCTAGTCACTTTTCAAAGAACCACACAAATGAAGAGGCCTTCTCATTAGGAATGAACCCACCCCTTAAGAACATTGATTGTCAATGATGATTGATTCCAACAAATTGAACAAATAACATTCCATATCGATTTGTGTTGTATGTGGCATCAAAGCAATGTACATCCCCAGATTCTTCATAATTCATCCTAGAAGTTCCACCCACCCAAATACAATGAGACAACCGGCATTCGCGATCTACTTGGAAATCATAAAAATAATGAAGGATCCATTTGTTTTTTAGATTCAAAATAAACAATGAGCAAGTTCCCGTAGTGGTCTAGCATCTTTTTCAGTGAATCATATTTTATCGTGACCACCACTATTACTTTTGAAGATAAGCATTTGTTTGCACATTGGGATACTAGCTTAGGTAAGTTGATCCATTATTCTCTTATCGGTCTTCGACACAGTACGGTTTCGGGGCAAAAGATGTCTTCTATCGGGTGAAGTGAATTCGTGATTATGTGTTCATGAAATAAATACAACACTCATTTATTACTTTCTTCATTTAGTTTTACATTAACGAAAGCTTTGCAACCTGTTCTAGAAGTAGTTCTCCGTCTACCATCACTAGGTTGACTCGGTGAAGTCCTTTCTTTATTACACAAGCAAGACTTATCCACGACACTTTCTCCCTTGTATTTATTCCTACCTTTACGCATTGTGAAACTCCCACATTTAGAATATGACAAATAAAAGTTATCAGCTTGATCTAAAGTATGAAACATCATACATATTTTTGGTTTGAGGTTTTCTTCATCTAGCGGTATGCATTTACCACTTTCTTGTGCACATAGAAAATTATCGCCGGCAACAGAATTTCCTTTAACACTATCCATATATAACATAAAAAATAATAAAACAATTAGCAATACACTAATCGTATAGAAGGAATCACACTATTTGCATATATTTATATAAAAAAACATGGTACTTGGAAAAATCACACAAATGAGATCCAAAAATTCCGAAACTTTGCAATTAGGTCGGACTCACCACGCACGAGCCAGCGCAACTTGTAGAAGTGAGTTTTGACTCACGATTTGCATGATATGGCAATGTATCGCATTCACTCATAAGAAATAATGGAAAGCGATACACAGCCGTATCTCAGAAACCATGAATCAAAAAATACTTCTACAAGTTGCGTTGGCTTGTGCGTGGTGAGTCTACCTACTCCCCCCAAACTTTTGGAATTTTTGGATCTCTTTTGTGTGCTTTTACTAATAGCGAATAACAACAACTAATAATACATCTACATCTAGAATAACAACTATATACAACATACATAATACAAAAATTGTAGACTCCCAAAATTGTAGATAACTACGCATAATACAAAAATTGTAGACTCAAATATTGAAACAAAAATTTAATCAATTAACATAGCTAGATCTACTAAACTAGAAAAGAGTTAATAACTTTCACAATGTGGCTTTTCGGGAAGGAGATAGAGGAGGTGGTTGCGCAGTTGTAGACGAAGGAGGAGTAGGGTTTGGGAAATTTTGTTAGGGTTAGGGTTTTTGGGTTTGGGAGATTTCGTTAGGTTAGGGTTTTTGGGGTTCGGGAGATTCTTCAGAAGAGGGCTAGAGTTCTAGAAGAGGGAAAGAGTCAAGTAAATGAGGAGAAACTAGGGTTTCGACTTTGGGTTCGGGAGCGCGAGAAAGAAAGAGAGAGGGAACATATACTGAGTGTGAGAGAATGTTTAAGGAGAATGAGATTTGTACAAGTGTTTTAAAACACTTATATAACTTAAGCCATTGTTTCACTCAGACAAGGTTGAAAATTCATTTCGAAGTACCTAGATCATTGTTTCCAATGGCGACCAAGGTCAAAATTTGGCACAAAAAAAATACAAGTTTATCAGCAGCGAGCGAGAGAGAGCGTGAGCAAGAGGCTAATTGAAGATTTATTTGGAGCGAAATACCAAAATTTCCCCTCCATTGCTTAAGTGAGAGAGGGGCTGATGAGCGGAGCTGATCCTGGCCGTTGGCTCAAGAGCGATATGATCCAATGACCACAAGCCTGGTTTGGACTGTGCAAACATACTCGTTTACTACTAAGCATTACTATATATATATTTATATATATATATATACTATTTTAATGGGAGAATTGAGGTTTGTAACTAAACAAACCCTAACTATGTAACCAAACAAACACGTGTAATACACGTCCAAATTAAATTTAACAAATACAAATTTTTGTAGACAAACAACTACATGCATCGCCCGTACATACCTAATATAAAGGAGGTCTTAGGTTCAAGGCTAGACTACACTGATGTTTTTACTTTTAATAAAAAATTATTTATTAAAACGTGCATCGCACGTATAAATTACTACTATATATGTGTGTGTGTGTGTAAATTTGGTGGGAAAAGGGAAAAAGTTTGGTGATTAGACATATGGAAATTGCCATTTTGTTTGCCAAATTTGAGAAAAAGAAATAGCATTTATCATATTTGACAGTTCAAATGAG